>JAKSZU010000004.1:19412186-19849686 GCA_026018925.1 Tupaia tana
AAATCACCCCCCCCCCCGGGGGGGATGGCCACACCACAATCCCTTCTCCTCCATTCTCCTCTTGTGATCTTGAGCACGTGTGCACACACACGCGCCCAGCGTGAGTTTAAGCCACCGGGTTCGGAACTCGAACCGCGGTTGACTACATGGAAGTCCAGTGCCATAACCATTATGCCAACTGTTGGTCCCTCTATAGGGTTTTCTATGCAAACGTTCAGACATTGACGGCCATCAGTAAATTGAATTAACTTTATTTTCTCATTTTTACCTCTTTCCTCTTGCCTTCTTGCACTAGATAGGACAAGTGCACTGTAAACTACAAGTGATAAGTACAGACATCAATGCCTTGGTCTTTATCTTAAGATAAAAGTGATTAATATTTCATTATTAAGTATGATATTAGCTGTAGTTCTTTTGTAGTCATCTTTTACCAGATGGGAAAATTTTCTTCCGTTTATATTTTATTATGTGTTTAATTTGTCAAATATTTTTTTCTGCACCTGTTGAGATGATCATATGATTTTTCTCCTTTCTGTGAAGGTCATTAATAGTCTATTCCAATTTTTCACTTTTTCTTCTAAGTTCAGCTTGGATAATTTATATTGACTTTTCTTAAAGTTTACTGCTCTTTTCCAGTTGTGTCCTTTTGTTGCTAATCTTCTCAAATTAACTCTTTAATTTACATTTTATATATATATATATATGTATATATATATATATATGTACACACACACACACACACACACACACATATATATAATTTACATTATATATGTATGTACCTATATGTGTATATGTATGTATAGATATATATACATAATCTCTTCTCCATTATCCTCTCAGGATTTTGGGCATGTATGCACATGTGTTTGGTGTGTTTTTCAACCTGCTTTGACAGTGCTGTCAGCCACATGAGATCTAGCTGCCTCAATCATCATGCTATAGGCTGGCCTGAAAATAATATTTTTCATAAATAGAATTTTCACTTTTTAAATCCTGTTTAACCTTCTGAAGAAACTTTCCTTCTGTTTATACAAGGTGTTACTTTTTAATTAGATTTTTAAATTATAGTTATCATAGTTCTCTTAAAATTGTTGAGTGGTGAATACATCTAGACCATCTCTGGATTTGTTTGTATTGTGTACCAATTCTTTTCTCTATTAACAAGCCATCACATTATATTACTTCTTCATGTCTCCTAAGCTTTGATTGTGTGTTAGACATTGGTATGCTAATAAACAGTAAGTACTGAATGCCAATTCTACTCACAAAGGATACCTCATTCTCTTGTCAGTTTGCTAAAGTGGAGGACTGAGTTCATCTAATCTGTATTTCAATTGTGTCTGGACAGTTCCAACTTTAGTTGAATCCAGTTTTACCGCTTGTTCTAAGTGCTTTGAATGTGGGATCAAGATTTTTCCTTAAAAGGGGTCAGGGAGTTGAATACTGTCAAGTTGCATGGGGTACTTTTGTGCTTTACAAACCAGTTGCCATCTTCCTGAAATTTGAGGGCTCCTTCCCCGCTTTACAGTTCAATTGCCAGCCTTTTGAATCACTGGGGACTTTTTTTTTTTTTTTTTCCCCTTCTGTTTTATTTGATCTTTTCCATTTCTTAGGAGATCTTTCTTTGTCCTCTTCCCTGACCCCAGTTATCAGAAGACCAGAGCAATACAATTGATAAAGGAGTCTTTAGAAGGAATTCTCTCACTTTTCTTGCCCTCCCTTCAATCTTAAGCAGCTACAGATGTGCACGTTGGGGAAGGCCTTGAATATCTCAAGAGGGATATCTCTCACCTGTTGTGCCCTGTTCCCCATCATTGCAGTATTCCTTCCATGCACTAATTAAGTTCCCATGGGAAAAAATTAGTTCATACAAACTTTCTCTGTGCCAAGGGCTCCACTAACTAGTAAGTCAGCCCACATGTGACTATTTCCTTCAATGCTATAAGAATAGAACAAAGAATTCCAATGTGCCTAGAAACCCCATTCTAGTTTCACTATTTATCTGAATAATGTTCTTTGTAGTAAAATGATCCTATCTAAGGCTATATGAAATACTCAGTTTTTAGGCTCATCTAGTCTTCTCTAATTTACAAAAGCATCTCAGTCTTCACTTCAATGACTTGGAATTTGTTTGTTTTAGTTTATTTATTCCCTCCATGAGCAAGATACACACACACGCACACACACACACACACACACACACACACACACACACAGAGGGAGAGAGAGAGATAAAGAGTGAGAGAGATAGCACCCCTTATAGAGTTTCAATGTTGCAATCTACCCTCAGTCTTCAGCCATCACTAGATGACAGGTATACTTGAGTCCAGTATACTTAGAAAGATCTTGAGACTTGAACTAAGAAACTTCCCATATGGAATTGCCATACAGATGATCATATTTTACCATTGGGCCACCATCTGGCTCCTTGATCTGGACATTTTTTATTATTATAGAACAATCAATTTGTAGAACATTCAACAATTTGGTTTTGTGTGATGTTTCCTATTAATTAGATTTAAGTTAATCATCTTAGGGTAGAATATAAAATAATTAGTGCTATGTTCTTTTCACTGCATTATGTCTAGTAAAACATGATGTCAGTTTATTCTACTTACAGTATGAAATTTTTTTTTTTTTTGAGAGGTTTTTCGCTATAGGGTGCGTGCGCTCGCCGGACAGACAGAGAGAGACAGACAGAAAGCGAGAAATCACCCCCCAGGGGGGATGGTCACACCGCAATCCCTTCTCCTCCATTCTCCTCTCGGGATCTTGGGCACGCACGCACACGCGCCCGGCGTGAGTTGTAAGCCACCGGGTCCGAGACACGAACCGCGGTCGACTACGTGGGAGTCCAGCGACATAGCCATTACGCTAACTGCTGGTTCCCCTTACAGTATGAAATTTTGATCACTTAATTAAAATGGTGTCTGCCATCTTTCTTCATTGTAAAGTTACTTTTCCTCTATTTCTATTTATAAATATTTTGTGGGGGAATATCTTGAGATTATGTAAAATCTCTTTTCTCTTTTTACCTTTACCTGGTAGTTTCAGTATACAGCAATTTTTCTTGACAAATTAACCATATTATGCTGGGTACAACTGGTGATTTTTCTAAAGTTACAAAATTATTCAATTATACTTGTTAAAGAATGGTAAGGAAGGTTATTCAGGACCATTGTGATACATATAGGGACCAGTACAATGGGTCTTTTCAGTGAGGGGCAGAATTTGAGCTCAACTCCAAAACAGCACAGGAAAGTAGGAATTTATAGCTGAAGAACAAGTGATTCTGGAAAAACCAGCCTAGCAGGGTTCCTGCTGAAGACAAGACTGGGTGAGAAGATACCACCTCTGGAATGGTGAAGGATGAGGAACCTGATCCACATCAAAGGTGATTGGATAGCAAGGCTGGGCATTCTTGTTAAACTGATTTAGAAGAGTTCTTGGCTGACACTGGATTTTTTAAGGAAGTGTGCAGATGGGCCAAGGACAAGGTTCAAAAGTTAGTCAAAGTTGACCAAGCCGAGAATCTTTGCTACTATAGATGTACTTCAGAGATAATGTGGTTTCAGTTCTAGGTTATCACAATAAAGTAAATATGTACCAAAACAAAGCAAATCACACGAGTTTTTTTTTTTTTTTTTTTCAGTGCATATGAAAGTTATGTTTAAGCTCAGTTATGGTGGTACAGGTGATAGGTGGTAGGATGCCATTGCTCAATGCTGGAACCACATGGGGGGCCCAGGTTCAGACGCCAGACCAACCTAAACATGTCGGGCATGACAGTGTGTATCTATAATCCTAGCTTGCTGGGAGGCCGGTGCAGGAGGACTGTGGCATGGTGATAACCTATCAAAAAATACTCATCTCTATCTCTCTTCTGCTGTGTCCTTCTCCCTTTCTCATTAAAAAAGAAAACAATGAGAAAATTATATTTGTACTATACTGAGTGTGCAAAGCGTTATGTCTAACAAAGCGATACATATAACTTAACTAAGAAAAAAGCTTTATTGCTGGGGACAGGATAGTGACACAGTGGCAATACAATATTCTTTGAGCCAATCTACATGGGAAGGTTTCAGGTTCACGTTTGGAGACCTCCTTGAGTATACTGGTCACTTATATGTTCATGATTCAGAGCTAGCGGAAGTTGCAGGTGAATAATGGTGTAAAGACCCTGTTGGGGGTGGTTGTCTTTCTACCTATATGTCTCTCCATGTCTCTATCTCTTTCACTCATGAAAGAAAGAAATGAACAAACACTGAAAAATACTTTATTGCTAAAAAATAACAATGATCATCAGAACCTTTTTAATGGCAGAAGGTTTTGCCTTGTTGTTGATGCCTGCTGACTGATCAGGGTCCTGGTTGCTGAAGGATGGGATAGTTGTGGCAATTATTTTTTCAAATAATTATTTATTTAATTTTATTTATTATTATTATTTTTTAATTTTTTTTATGTGCTCATGAGAGAGAGATAAAGAAAGTGAGGAAGCAAGCTGTCAAGTTTGGAACTTAAAATGTAGTCAGCCATGTGGGAGTTCAGTGCCTCAACCACCATGCCACCTGTTGGCCCCGTGGCGACTTTTTTGTTTTTTCTTTTTAATGAGAAACAATGAAGTTTTTCAAATCAAATGCTGTTTGGGAACATTTTACCCACAGTAGAATGTTTTTCGAAATTGGAGTCAATCCTCTCAAACCCTGCTATTGCTTTGTCAGCTAAGTTGATGTGATGTTCCAAATCCTTTGTTGTCATTTCAACAATGTTTGGAGAATCTTCACCACAGGTATAATTCATCTCAAGAAACTGCTTTCTTTAATATTAAGCTTTAATATATATTTAAAGTGTTTATTATATATTAAACTTTAGCTATGAGATTATAGCAATTGAGTCACATTTTCAGGCTCCACTTCTAATTGTTGTTCTCTTGCTATTTCCACCACATTTGTTATTTTCACCACTTCCTCCACTGAAGACTTGAACCCCTCAAAGTCATCCATGAGGCTCAAAATCGACTTCTTCTAAATTCCTGTTAATATTGATATTTTGACTACCTCTCCTACATCACAAATGTTCTTAAGGACATCTAAGATGGTGACTTATTTCCAGAAAGTCTTCAATTTACTTTGCCTAGGTTCATCAGAGGAATGGCAGTTATAAACATACAAATGTATTTTTAAAATAAGACTTGAAAGGCGTCACTTAAGTGATGCCTTAATCCACGGGCTGCAGAATGGATGTCGTGTTAGCAGGCATGAAGACAACTTCAATCTCCTTGTACATCTTCATCTGAGCTCTCGGGTAATCAGATGCAATGTCAGTGAGAAATAATATTTTGAAAGAACCTTTTTTTCTTTCCTGAGCTATATGTCTCAAAGTGTGCTTAAATTATTCATTGAATCATGCTGTAATAGATGTGCTGTCATCCAGGTTTTGTTTTTCCATTTGTAGAACACAGAGCAGATTAACAGAATTCTTAAAGTCCTTAGACTTTTTCAGAATTGTAAATGAGCATTGGCTTCAACTGAAGGCCACCAGCTGCCTTAGCTTCTCAGAAAGTCAGTTTGTCTGGAGCCAGTTACTGACTTCTCTTTAGCTAAGAAAATCCTGCTGTCAATAGCATCTTCTTTCAATAGAGGTTATGTTGTCTACATTGAAAACTTGTTGCTTAGTGTTGCAGCCCACATCAATAACCTTAGCTAGATCTTCTGGATAACTTGCTGCAGCTTCTACATCAGCACCTGCTGCTTCACCTTGCACTTTTGTTATGGAGATGACTACTTTCCTTCAACCCCATGGAACCAGTCTCTGTTAGCTTCAGATTTTTCTTCATCAGTTTCCTCACTTCTCTCAGCCTTCAGTAAAGAGTGTTAGGGTGGGACCAGCAGTTAGCATAATAGCTATGTCGCTGAACTCCCACGTAGCTGACTGTGGTTTGAGTCCCGGACCTGGTGGCTTAAACTCACGCTGGGCGTGTGTGCGTGCGTGCCTAAGATCCTGAGAGGAGAATGGAGGAGAAGGGATTGCGGCATAGCCATCCCCTCTGAGGGGTGATTTCTCGCTTTCTGTCTCTCTGTCTCTGTGTGTTTCTCTGGAGAGTGTATGCACCCTATAGCAAAAACCTCTCTGAATAAAAAGAGTGTTAGGGTCTTTCTTTTGCTTAGGTTTTATGAAATGAGGGGCTGGTTTGATCTTCTATGCTAATCACTGAAACTTTCCCCCTATCAGCCATGAGACAGTCTTGTTCTCATGATTCATGTGTTCACTGACTGGCATTTTTCATTTCCTTCAAAACTTTTCATTTTCATTCACAGCTTGGTTAAGTGTTTGATGTAAGGAGCTTTCAGCCTGTCTCACCTTTAAGCATACCTTTCTCTCTAAACTTAATCATTTGTAGCTTTTTATTTAAAGTGAGAGAAGTGCAGCTCTTTCTTTCATTTGAACACTTAAAGGCTACTATAGGATTTTTCCATTAGCCTAATTTCAACATTGTTGTGTTCAGGGAATAGGGAATTCCAGGGAGATGGAGAGAGATAGAACAGCTAGTCAGTAGAGCAGTGAGAATACACACCACATTTAGTGATTTAAGTTTGCTTTCTTATATGGGTGTAAAATGATGACAACAGTAACACCAAAGGTCATTTGTCACATATATAATAATAAAAAATTTTAATATTGAGATAATTATAAAAATGTGATATAGAAATATACATAAGCATATGTGGTTGGAAAAATGGTGCAGATAGACTTGCTTAATGCAGGGTTACCAAGAACTTTTAATCTGAAAAATAAAACCCCACAATAGCATATCTTCAAAGTGCAATAATGGGCAGTGCAGTAAAATGAGATATTCCTGTAATTTAATCATTTCTACTTACTAATTAGTTGATGTTTCATGCCAATGAGATGATTTTTGCCTCTCAGTATTTAATTATTCATATATATATTAGTTTGAACTTAAGACTGTTTTATTCAACAAATATAGTTCATTATTATACATGTGGTCTTTAAAGAGTTCATGTAAAATGCATATTATGAAAAAACTATGCATGTATTGCAAATTTTTTTGCACCAAAATAAACTTGTGCTTTAACTCGCTTTTCTGCAGACTTTAAGAGCAATGCCTTGTATTATTTATTTTGCAGGTCTGATTGCTCCACTCTAGCCACTGGGCACAATAAACCCTAAGATCTCCATCATATCTTTATTTCAGGCTCATCTTGCTCTTGATCTTCTCATGTTCTGACCCTGAAATTAGTTATTTGTCAAAAAACAAAATGAACAAAAAAACCAAGAAAACCAAACTCTGGTTTTATTGGGAATGAAGGGATATTTAGTGCTCAAAATCTAGGTGTTATAGCCAATAGAAGGCTCTGGACTCCCATGTGATTGACTCCAGTTTGAGTCCCTGACCGGCAACTTGAAACTCATGCTGGGTGCATGTACATGTGTGCCCAAAGTCCCAGGTAGAGAATGGAAGAGAAGGGGTTGTGACATAGCCATCTCCCTTGAAAGGTGATTTCTCACTTTCCCTCTTACTGTCTCTGTCTGTCTCGCTGGCGAATGCATACATCTTACGGCAAAAACCTTAAAAACAACAAACAAATAAAACAATAAAATTTGGGTGTTATTTGTACTTGATGCTATCTACAGTGCTATTGGTTTTAGGTTATCTCAGTGGATAGGACTAAAATGATCTACCTGTTTATCTGTGTAGCCGTTTATCTATCTATCTATGTTCATATTCTATGTTTAATAATTCTCTATATAGTTATATATTTAGAAATTCGTGACTTTATATCGATATCGATATTTATATCTAATTCCAACCCCACTTAATGCCACAGAATTTATTATTTTTCCATATTTGTAGCTCCCTTCTCAAAGTGTAAGACGACTGACTCCCATTATGCTAAAATCTATTTGCCTGTCTGCTTAGTCCTTATGAATGTAACCAAACTTCTGACCTCCCGGACCTTTATTGCCGTGGACCCTGGACACTAACTGCTTGCCTAATGGTCCATTTCCTTTCTTTTCTGCTCTGTCATCCTTGTCTGATGGTGGGTGCTGTTGCTGCATTTTGACCTTTCTGAAATGCACTGCTACTGTCCCTGACTTAATACTTTGTACCTGTTGTACCAAATTATACTCCCACCAAAAATGTATCCTTATCATCACCAACATTTGATACTGTAGGTCACTTTAATATTTGCTGTTCTAGTGTGTAAAGGTATCTTATTGTGGTTTTAATTTGTATTTCTCTGATGAACAGAGGTGGTCATGTTTTATGTGTTATTTGCCATTCATGTAGCTTCTTTTGTGAAATGTCTCCACAAGCAATTTTGTGGATTTTAATTTTCTTGTCTTTATATTATTAAATGGTAGGGCTTCTTTATATATATTCTGGATAAAAGTCCCAAGGCTATATATGTATTGGAAATATTTTCTTCCAATCTGTCACATGCTTCGTTATTTAATTTTAATTTAATTTAATTTTGTTGTAGAGGTTTCTGCCTTAGGGAGCATGTGCACAGTGAAGAGAGAGACAGACAGACAGACATAGTGAGAGGGAACATGAAGGGGATGACCGTGCACTGGTCCTATATAGCAAAAAATCTCTCTTTAAAAAAATTTATTTTTTATATTCATTTTCTGTGATCATAGGATATATTTTTTAGGATTTTGATTATTTGGAATTTATTATGACTTGTTTTATGGTGTGATGTTCAGTCTATCTTGTGAAATACCTACATATACTTGAAAAGGCTGTTGTTTTTTTTTTTTCCAATTTCTGAGTGTACCCTTTTATAAACACAGTGTTATATTTTTATAGTATTTTATTTTTTATCCTTACTAATTTTAGTTTACATTTTGTATCAATTTACAAAAGAAGAACATTATAACCTGCAAGTATAATTCTGGGTTTATCTGTTTCTCTTTTTAGTTTTGTTAGTTTTTGCTTTATGTTTTTTGAACCTCTTTAATTTGGAACATACACGTTTATTATAGCTATGTTTTCTTAATGAGTTGGATTTTTATAATTACGAAATGTTCCTTTTCATCTCTCCTAATATTGTTTATCCCGATGTCTTCATTGTCTGCTTTTAATAAATGGCTTTATTAAGTCAGATTTTAATATATATGACTTTAATATGCTTGCTGTTCACGTGGTATATCATTTTTTCAAGTTTTCAGTTTTAAGCTTTCTGTGTTTTTACATTTAATGTGCTTCATTTTTTCCAATTTGGCAATTTTTGTCTTTTGTTTATTACTTTTATGCTTTGTTTTATGCTAAGTATTTCTAAATTTTGTTTATTTATTTATTTTCTGAAACTGGTTTTAAAATTTTTTTAATTTACATTTTCCCTTTTTTCTTCTTCTTTATTATTACTTATATATTCAATCACCGCTATACATCATTTAGACTGTAAAGAGATTTTACCGAACATGATATACACCACACACCAGGAGAGTTGAGAATAATACACAGGACATCAATCATCAACAGGCAACAAACCATATCTGTTCCCTACAAATGTCTTATTGCCCCATTTTTTCCCAAATTTCCCTTCCTGCACTCTTCTCCTCTCCCACTCTCCTTCCACTTTGTCCCCAGTGTCCATAACAATTTTTAATGCTTTTATATCCTCCAGTCTTTCAGTCTCTACCACTGAGTGTAGACGGTTGGTATATATTAAGTGGAGACATATAATGTCTCTGTTTCATAGCCTAACTTGCTTCACTCAGCAATAAATCTTCCATGTTTGTCCACTTTCTTTCAAATGCCAGGATAATGTTGTTGTTGTTTTTATGGCTGAATAGTATTCCATAGAGTATATGTGCCAGACTTTGTCAATCCACTCATTTGTTTGTGGACATTTGGGTTGGTTCCATGTCTTAGCAATTGTGAATAATGCCACAATAAGTATAGCTGTACATTTAATCACTATATATATTTTTTAAATTTTATTTATCATTATTATTATTATTTTATTTCAATTTCTTTTATACATTCAATCACATATATCACTTAGCTTGTAAGGTGAGTGTTCCAACATGAATACGTTTCTCATCAGTCCAGTTGGGAATACTATACGTGTTATCTTCAATAGATAATAGCCCATTTCTTTTTTTTTTTTCCTTTTTTGAGAGGTTTTCACCATAGGGCGCGTGCGCTCGCCAGACAGACAGAGAGAGACATAGAGACAGAAAGCGAGAAATCACCCCCCAAGGGGGATGGTCACGCCGCAATCCCTTCTCCTCCATTCTCCTCTCGGGATCTTGGGCATGCACGCACACGCACCCGGCGTGAGTTTTAAGCCACCGGGTTCAGGACGCGAACCGCGGTCGACTACGTGGGAGTCCAGCGACATAGCCATTACGCTAACTGCTGGTTCCCAATAGCCCATTTCTTTGACCCATATATGTTTTGCCTCTCTATTTTAATATCTCCTTAATGTCTTTCCTCAGACTCTCCTCCTTCTCCCACGCTATTCCTACACTGTAGGTATTTTTTTTATTGTATTATTTTCTTATTAGCTTTGTATTTACTTTAATGGTTGCCTATGGGTTTAAAATATGCATCTTTGGGACCAACAGATGGCAGAGTGGTTACATTGCTAAACTCCCACATGGCTGACCCTGGTTTGAGCCCTAGACCTGGAAGCTTGAAGCTCATACTGGGTTCATGTGTGTGCATGCCCAAAGTCCAGAGAGGAGAATGGAGGGGAAGGGATTGCGATGTGGCCATTCCCCATTGGGGGAGGGTGATTTCTTGCTTTCTGTCTCTCTGTCTCTCCAGCGAGTGCATACGCCCCATAGCAGAAATCTCTCTTTTAAAAAAATGCGTCTTTAATTTGTCAAAGTCTACTTTAAAATAATAACATATCAGTAATTGTTTAACATAAGAAATGTCCAACGGTGTAATTATGTTTTGTTTTCACCCCTTCTCCATGTTATTATTATTGTTTACTTCTGTATTTATAAATGTACTAGATATTTTTCTTACCTTTTTTAAAGCCAATTATCTTATTAAAAATCAAGAAAGGAGAAACTATTTTTTTCTTTTTTGTTTTAGAGGTTTTTGGCTTAGGGTGTGTGTGCTTGCTGGAAGAGGACAGAGGGAGACAGACACAGTAAGATGGAAAGTGAGAAATCACCCCCTTCCCCCCGGAGGATGGCCACACCGCAATCCCTTCTCCTCTATTCTCCTCTTGAATCTTGGGCACGTACGCACATGTGGCTGGTGTGATTTTCAAGTCACTGGGTCTGGGACTCAAACCATGGTCAATCATATAAGAGTCCAGCAACCTAATTGCATGCCATCTGCTGGTCCCAAGAAATTATTTTTTAAAATTTACCTACATATGTACTATTTCTAGGACTTTTCTCCTTTGATATAGATTGGATTTATATTTGGTGTATATTCCTTTGTCCTGAGAACTTCACTTTTTATTATGGTAGTGTAGATCTATAGGCAAAAAGTTTTCTCTATTTTAATTTTTTTAAGATGTTTGCCTTTGTCCTTGATTCTTTCTAGTTTGGTTCATATCGTTAATACTATGTCTTAAGATGTTGGTCGCTCTTCAAATATCTTAGTGTGCTTTAAAACATAAAAGTAATAATTACTGTTGGACTAGCCTGGCTGAATGGATATAAAAACAGAAGTCCTTTATTTGCCGTTTATAAGAAACACATCTCACTGATAAAGACATACAAAAACTGAAAGTGAAGGGCCTGGAGAAGATGTTTCATGAGAATAGAAACCAAAAGAAGGCTTGAGTCACAACACTGAAATCAGACAAAATGGACTTCAAGACAAAAAATGTAAGAAAAGACATAGAAGGACACTATTTAGTACTAAAAAGGCTAATTCACCAAGAGGATATGACCCTTATAAATATCTATGTGCCCAAGACCAGAGCACTCATGTGAAAGAAAGACTGCTAGGTCTAAAGGGAGAGTGGACTGCAACACGCTAGTTGTTGGGGATCTCAACACCTCTGGACAGGTCATCTAGGCAAAAAGTGAAGAGATTCAGTATGTAATGAAATCACAAGTCAAATGGACTTGACAGACATCTATAGCACATTTCAGCCAACAATCACAAAATACACATTCCTCTCACCCCTACATGGAACATTTTCCAAGATCAACTGCATGGGAATAGTTATTCTAAATCTAAATAGGGAATTCCTATGGCAATCTTTGTTTACTCATAACATTTTAAAATTTTAAATATATATAAAATTTCTAAGAAATCAGAGCACAATTTTCATAAATTGAGCTGAAACTTCAGTGTTTTAGGTTGACATTCAGGGACTAGCAGATGGTGTAATGGTTAAGTCTCTGGACTCCCATATGTCCAACTGCGGTTTGAATCCTGGACTCAGAGGCATGAAGCTCATACCAGGTGCATGTGCATGCATGCCCAAAATCCCGAGAGGAGAATGGAGAAGGGATTGTAGTATGATCATCCCCCTGGGGAATGATTTCTTGCTTTCTGTCTCTCCAGAGAGCACAACCACCCATAACAAATATCTCTCTAAAAAGAAATTTAAAAAATTGACATTCATTAAAATCAACATTACATATCAGGTTGCTTTTACATATGAATCACTCGCTTAAGCAAATGGGATATTATTTCTACCTTGAGTTACAAGGGAGAAATTGTACATGAAGTCTTGGCTAAAATCAATCAGGTACAAGATAACCATATTATAATGCAAATCAAATTTCAGTAATATAAAATATTGGTTAGACATTTGGATGAAGATATAACTACAGTTAGGGAGATAAATGTCCCTTAGCTAGGGGATAATGAGAAAAAGCATTCAAGGATCAGGTCCTATTTTGATTATTTCATAGATAACAATATGTACTTTGTTTATTGAAGAATATATCTTTCACCAGAAATAACCTTCTAATTTTATACTGTTAGGCAGTGTTACCTACTTAAAAAAATACTCTATAATGTTTTGAATCATATTAATCAGGTATGGAACAACTTCATTTTCTGTTCTGAAGACAACCATTTTTTTTTTTTAAGTATTGACCTGTCTATTTATCCTTGACAAGTAATTTAGAAAGATAAGTAAATTTTCTGACTTTACAATTAAGAATTTATATACATATATATATATTATATATATATAATATATATACATAAAGAATATATATAAAGAATATATATTATATTATATATATATATTGTATATATGTATATATAATATATATAGTATATATATTATATATAGGGGCCAGCAGGTGGTTGTGGTGCTGGACTCCCACATGATTAACCACGGTTCGAGTCTTGGACCCGGCAGCTTAAAACTCATGCCAGGCACGTGTGTGTGCATGCCCAGAATCCTGAGAGGAGAATGGAGGAGAAGTTATTGTGGCATGGCCATCAATGAGATGATTTCTCACTTTCCCTCTCACTGTCTCTGGTGAGTTCACATGCCCATAGCAAAAATCTCTTTAAACATTTTTTAAAAAGAATAAATATATATATACAGTGACATAAATATAGCTAAACTTTCTAGATAAACTGCATTAACTTAAAATATTACACTTACATCATCTTCACTAGAATGATTTCATTTTCTTTACTTTTCATCTTTATATTGCTTCTATAAATGCTAAAAAAAAAAAGTCCCCTATCTTGAAACAAACTTATACTGGAGCTCTGGTGGTTTATAACTTTTGTTAAAATTTTAAACCTACCATTGCAAACAAAAATTATATCTTATAGTGTATATCTAGCTTCTTTTTAAGATTATTATGACTTTTTAAAAAATAAAAGTAATAAAGTATGATTTTTTTTTTCAAGTGAAACTCCTTTATGGGCCAGAAGACGATATGTGGTATGTGGTATTGCCTCATTAAAAAACAAAATAGCTTAGCCACGACGGCACAGTGGTAAAGCAGTACTCTGTAAAGCCGGAAGTCACATGCCAACTGCAAATTGGGATTTCCCGGTTAGCCTGAAAACACTAGCTGTGTGCATGGACACGAGATCCTGAGGAGGGCTTGCAAAAGGGATTGTGGCATGATGAGACCTTGTGGACAGTGTTTTTCTTTTTCTTTTTTTTTTTCCTCTCTCTCTCCCTACTCATGTCACATACATGTAGTATCATAAAAAAAAATCAGTACACTTAATTTTTATGGTGGTACTTCAACTGCTTCATGGTAGTCATTAGTAGGCCCATGTAACCTCCATCTGATACGTTGTCATTCTCTTTCTGGAAGTATACGATCTTCTTAAATTCAACTTGTTGTCCAAGCAGACAAATCCTTTCCTTTGGCCATAGTCTAGTTACCTCCACAGTGTCATTATGGTCACAGAAAACAGGTTCTCAGAGATCTGAAGAGGAAGCATGAGTGATCCAATAGAGGAATCAATACGGGAAATCGCAGGTGTTAGAGATGGAGAAACTGTTCTGTGGCTCCAGGTCTTCCTTTTGTCTCGCAGTTCAGGACACAGAAACTGTGGGTACAGCAGTCTCTCTCAGTACATTTTTTCTCTCTTAAAGCAGTGTGGAAAAGAGAGCACTGAACAACTACAGCTCTGCATGGTGTGTTTAAAGTTACTTCTGACAGGTGCCGCCACATTTAACAAAGACTGGTTGCATTATGAAGAAACTTGTGGAAAGAACTGGGCTTAGTCCTATCATATTGGTTCTTACAAGTACAAGCACCTAACAATGCTCCTGTTTGATTTTCAAATTACATTGTCACTAGACAGAGAATTTAGGCTGGGTATTTTTCTCATAGCACTTAAAACGCATCATTTTATTTTCTCTCTTGCTGCTTCATATCTTCTGAAATGTCCATGTGACTTCTTGTTTCTCCCCTGCGTGTAACAGGTCTCTTTTATCTTGCTAATTTTCCTGTATCAGTAGTTTCAGGGATTTAATCATGATATGGCTCTGTGATTTCCTTCCTGTTTCTCCTGTTTCAGGGTGGACAACCATCTTACATTTTCATTGCTGAAATGTGTGTTACTAGATTGACACAGCCTTCTTACAGATGAGTGGTGAGAAACATTCTCTTCCATATTTCCAGTGGCATTTGTGAGAGCATTTGTTTGAGGTATATATCAAAATATGTCCTTAATATGTCATAAGTACATGAATCTTTATTGCCAAATTAAGAGATTATATTGCAGAAGACATGGGTTTCTTTTCACTCCTACCTGAACTGGATGTTAGCTCCTACTCCCTAGTCCTCATAAACACTTGACATGATCCAATCTCTTAATTTAATTTATTTATTTATCAGGTTGCTGAAAAGATTATGAACGTTCTTTGTATAGGTTTAGGTATTCAGTTTTACCCTTTGAGAATTCTTATTTATGCAGTTTAGCAATTTACTCATTATGTTTTCTATCTTTAACCCCTTCTTGATTTATAAGAAATTCTTATACCTGCTAGGTATTAATTTCTTAGTATTACTAGACTTTAAAAATATTTTCCTGATATGTCAAACACCCATTAACTTTGTCTGTAAATCTTTAGCACAAATATTTAATGAAAAATTGTCAAATTAATTTTTCCCATATAATTTGTACTTCAGAGGTCTTAAAAAGAATTTTTTTAACCCCAATGTCACAAAGATATTATCCTGAATTTTTACTTGTATTTTTTTTCCCATGGAGTGAGTCAGTTTTTCTCAGGAATTCATACTTTAGTGCTAGGTATGTTATTCTACCTGTTTTAGTTATGCTGCAATCACTCCTCTCCCTCTTCTAGCCAGCCAAGATCCTGGGTGAGTATGCATCTGGCATACTCAGATCAACCCGGAATCTGAACTCTTGATCTTCCACATGGATTAAGTATTGCAGAGCAGTCTTCTACTCCTACGCCACCACATAGGGCAATAAACATTATTTTTTCATTTCTATTTGTATTTGCTCATTTTCTTTTGCTTTCTCATGTAGCTGATTGTACCATCAACCTTTTTTCCCAATACTTCCCTGGCACCTTTATTTTCTTATTATATTAGATGAAATTCTTAACAATTTACACTTAAAAGAAATATTTCAATTTTTTCTCATTAAATGTGATATTTATGAGAGTTTTTTTATAGACAGTTTTTATCAAGATGAGAAAAGTTCTTCCTGTTTGCATTTTCAAAGACTATAAACATAGTCTACACTATTCCTTGATATAATACGGTTAAGATACTTTCTTATAATTTCTCCAATTTAGACTATTTAAATGACCCACATCATATAATAAATAACATTTCTTCATGCTTCATTTTCAGGGAGAGGCAAGTCAGGCTGAAACTTGTGCTTGCCTGAGAATTATTGTTGAATCCTGATATTAAACATGAGTTTGAATAAACAATCCTACACACTGGGTGGAGTTTCCACCTTCGGATTTCTCTTTTGAGAGGATGTACATATTAGGATGGAAAAATAAGCTGTTGTATGCAGAGATTCCCTGTAGTCCCAACAGAGATCTGATGATTGGGATGTGACTCTAGCACCTCTGATACTGGTTTCTGTGAATGCAGGAACTCATCTGATGCCTGCGTGGGTCTACAAGGCATCCAAGCTGTGCTCTTTCTGAAGAGCCTGGAGTCCTTCCTAGACCTGTCCTTTATTTTCTGGGGTCAAGTAGCTTGGCAAATTAAGGGGTCCATTTACTTGGTTGCTCATTTGCTTGGCCACATGCCCTGCACAGAATGCAATCCATTGTTCTTGACCTCAGACTCTTTTCTATTCTGCTGGGATTTTTTTTTTTTTTCACTCCATTTTTATTTCTTTCCTTGGAGAATGGTTAGTTTAAAAACTTAAGAAAAGTAATATGGGTTTTTATTACTTTGAAAGGTAAACAGCCACTGACTTTTATTCGAAAGGAGCTAATAAGTACAAATAATTATATCTGCAGTGGGTAGCATAGTAGCAAATATCATTATTTACTTTGAATACTTGATAATAATAAAGAAAAAATATTATTTTATTCAAGGTATCCCTAAAACAGAGTAAACTAATTGTTGTGTTTTATAGAGTATGTAGAAGCTGAGGTTGTGTCTTTAGTAACAAATAATTCTGAGAATTTAAACAAGAAATTAATGAGCTGATACACACACACGTTTCATGATTTTCTAAATTATTAATATAAATCTCAGCAGAAGATATAATTTCAGTATATTCTAAACACATGTATGTGTGTGCTTGGGAATTGAGGGGACATATCAGAAATATCTGGAAAGAACCTAGGTTTTTTTTTAAATTATTTATTTTACTACTTATTTGTTGTGATATTCAAGATGCTGAGTCTGGGACTGAAACGGTGGCTGGTCATGTCAGAATTCAGCACCTTTATCACCACACCATCTGTTGACTCCAGAAACCGAAGTTTTGAACAATTTTGGGAAGTTGGCTTTTTGCCTTAAAATGCTTGCCTTTAGTTTTCTTGTATCCTATTTAAGGAAACTTTAAAGCTAGAGGTACACATTAAATAGATATAAATATTGTATTTTTTTCACTCTAAAGAATAACAGTAAACTAAACAATCGTACAATCGCAACTCATATAAAAAAAGGGCACTTTTAAGATTTATCATTATACAAGATAAAAGAGAGTCAAGGTGATTTTCTTATTTTTTTAGAGAGATTTTTGCTATAGGGTACATGTGTTTGTTGGAGAGAGAGACAGAAAGCAAGAAATTACCCCCCAGGGGCATGGCCACACTGGAATCCCTTCTCCTCCATTCTCCTCTGGGGATTTTGGGCATGCACACACATACACATACCCAGAGTGAGTTTTAAGTCAGGGTCTGGGACTCAAACTGCAGTCAACTCCATGGGAGCCCAACATTGTAACCATTATGCCATCTGCTGGTCCCCAAAGGTAATTTTGTTTTATATTCTTTTTTTAAAAAGAATTATTATTTTTATTTAACTTTATTTATTTATTTCAATTGGACTAGAGAGGTATAGAGAGAGTGAGAGAGAGAGAGATTAAGAGAAAGTGAGAAAGCAAGCTGCCAGGTCTGGGACTTGAACCAGGGTCAGTCATGTGGGATTCTAGCACGGATAGAACCCCACTGCCTGGTGGGGCAGTTTCATAAAATTAACCACTCAAGTTCCTTCTGTTTTACATGCTACTCTATCACCCCAGCCTTGACTTCTACTTCAAGGTTCAAGGTACATGTGGGGTGTAGCCCTCTGGGTGGGAGAAGAAAGAAAAGATTTGTCTTTTGCCTTTAGGGATCAAAGAAAGTTCCTTGTATTTCTCATTAAATGGTATTTAATTACATTACATTTACATCTCATTGACCAGATACTAGCACTGTAGTCTCCCCTAGTTATGATAAATCTGAAAAATATAGTCTTTATTTGGATTATACAGATTTCCTTCAGTATCATTGCATGTTCCTTAAGAAGACAGAGACAATGTTTATAAAGAGACAATTAACAACCTGTACAAAGAGTAAATTGTATATTTTAGACAATGATCCTTTGTGATTAATATGGGTCGTAAATATTTTCTTCCGGAATAGGACTTGTCATTTTATTTTCTATATAATGTCTTTAGAAAAGAGACGATATTGAATTTAATAGGTGGGAAGGTAACTTAGTGCAGCCATTATGGAAAACAGTAAGTAGTGTTTTCAAAAACCTTCACATTAGAACTATCATATGTTCTAGTAATCATATTACTGGTTGTGTATTTAAAAGAAGTGCAATAAATATGTCAAAGAGACACCTGCACTTATGTGTTCATCCGGCATTATTCAAGATAGTTACGGTATGGGATCAACCTAAGTGTCTATTGATGGATAAATGGATGATATCTAAATTCTAATATGATGTCTTTCACTAGTGTCACTGTTGCATTAGTAGAAGGTTTGCATTTTTGTTGCATTACATTTCTTTCTTTCTTTTCTATTTATTTATTTTTTTTGTTTTTGCCATATGGCTCATGTGCTTGGCAGAGTGAGAGAAAGCGAGAAATCATCCCCTGGGGGAATGGCCATGACACGATCCGTTCTCCTCCTGGGATTTTGGACATATGTGCACATACACTTGGTATGATTTTCAAGCCTCCAGGTGCAAGACTCTAACTGCAGTCAGCCATGTGGAAGTCTAGCACCTTAATCATCATGTCACCTGCTGGCTTGTGTTAGATTTATTTCTGAAAACTTTATATTTTTGTTGACTTTTTAGTAAAGAAACAGAGTAAATATTACTCAGAAAAAATATGATTTTCTATGAAGAAATCACCAAAGAATATAAAGCTAAATTATCATCGAGATGAGATTTTGACAAGTTAATTAATACAAGATTGATTATCAGCATTATCCTTGTAAAATTTTTGTTGGATACAGACATAGTTTTGACTCGTGTATATAAGTTTATTACTAAGTATGATTGCATTGTTTCCAGTTTAATTATTACCCAAAATGCTATAATTAACTTTACACCTCTTTAACTGTACACCTCTTACATATGTTTGCCTGTATTTCCATTGATCATATACCCAGAAGTAAAATTACTGGATCATAGACTATGCTTATCTTCAATTCTAATAGAGAATGCTAACGTGCTTTCAAATATTGTCCTACCTATTACACTTTCACCAGTTGTGCGCATGAGAAATGCCACACATACTACATTATGCTATATCCTCATCAAAACTTAGTGTTATATCCGTTCTTGCCTCAGCCTCCTGAGTAGCCAGAACCACAGTGTGCTTCACTACTTCCAGTTCTTTCAGGTAAGATCTCACTGTGTTGCCCAGCTCAGCCTCCAGTTCAGAATTCTCCTGACTCAATCTCCACAAGTCACTGGGATTACAGGGACATGCCACTGCCTTTAAGTTGAAACAAGAATCAAACCTGGGCCTCCCATGTGGTCTCAACTAGCACACCACCACCACTTTGGGCCTGAATTGTGTTTTTTAATGCATATTTTTATGATTCTTAAAGAGGTTCTACAGCTTTTTCTATATTTACTCCTACTTGAGTATTTTCTGTACTGTGACTATTCAGTTCTCTTGCTTATTTTTCTACTGACTATCTGCCTTAAAAGTAATTTGTATAACTAAAAAAGAAATTAATAGGTATTTACAATATGAACCCTTTATCATTCGAAGTTTTGTATATATTGTCTTCCATGCTTAACCATTTAGCATTGCTTTCACCTTTCACATTCTTTTTGATCTCACTTTCTTTTTAATGAGTAGATTAAACTATTGCAAGAGACATCTAACCTGGGGACTGGCAGGTGGCATGGTGGTTAAGGATGCTGGGCTCCCACACGGCCAACTACTGTTCAAGTCCCAGACCTGGCGGCTTGCTTTCTCACTTTCCCTCTCTCTCTCTCTCTCTCACTCTCTCTCTCTCACTCTGTCCCTCTCTGGTCAAATAAAAATAAATAAATAAACTTAAATAAAATAATTTTTTTAAAAAAAGAAGAAAAGACAAAAGAGACATCTAACCTTGAGCTTCTTTCTCCGTGGGTACATTATTTTATATTTTTGTGTTTTAAGTACAAATATCACCACGAAATTACACCACTTATATTTTCATGTATACATTCCATTTTACTGATTGACATATTTGAGATATTTCAGATACTGAATATATTAAAGCAAATATGTGCCTCTCAGTCCAAGACAACAAATACCTCCATGCCTTAGCAGTGTCTTTGTTTCTTATTTGATATCCTTAGAAAAGGAGCCTGTGCCTAAACTAATTACTAACACTTCGTTGGAAAGAGACTGTAATTATAGGCAGCAAAAATGAGGGGGGAAATCAGAATATGAAGCAAGAAAGAAAAGGTTTTTACTAGTTCTCTTCTTTCTATTTTCTGATATGAATGATTCAAGTTTACCTCAGAGGCATTTAGCACACTTTTGCATATGAATTATTTTATCCAGTCCCTCTGGAGAGTTACTGTGGAATCCATCTTACCTCCAGGATGTGGCATTCAATTTGAATATGCAAATAGTGGGAGGAGCCAGAAGTTTATGGATCCAATCAGGTCAGACCATGCCCCTAATAATGGGGTTACAGATATTTTGATAAAACCATTCTTTCCTTCACAGGAGAAGGCAACACTTATTTGCAACAGGAAATGAGGCAACTGGTGGCAGCAGCTAGGGTTCTCCAATGAACAAGTAGCTTGGGTCAAGAGCAAGATGGGGCTGAGTAGATGTGGGGACGTGCACAACAACCTGGATTCAGTACACCCTTTGTGCCTTATCTACCGCAGCTACTCCGATCAAGGCAATGAGCCAAGGTAGATGCACAAGAAGAAAAGGGGACAAGAGATCATCTCGGTGTCTCTGATAGCTATGGTTTGACTAAGTCATTTGGTTGCATATCAAACGGAAACTTCTCAAAAGATAAGAGTTCAAAATGATCTCTCTTTGTTTTCTCCTGTATTACCATGGTTTTTGCTACCTGATCCCACAATTACTTTTTCATTTTCTAGGTGTTATGGAGTCTGCAACTTCCTCTTTATCTGGATACTTAGTGACCATGCTTCTCTTAAAGTTAGTGCTCACCTCAGGTACGGATATTTGTTTTTTATGATATATCACATCTATAAAGAAAGATAACAGTGGTAAATGACACTAAAGAAAACGAGCAAGCGTCTCATTGCCAGTCCTCAGATTCTACCCTTTGGTTCTGGTTTCGAGGGCAAAAATGAGTATTAAAAGAGCTTCTGGGAAAGGTAACATGGTGGTTAAGGCACTGGATTCTACATAGCCAACTACACAGTTTAAATCCCAGAACTGGTAGCTTGAAAAACACACGAAGTGTGTGTGTGTGTGCCCCAAATCCCAAAAAGAGAATGGAAGATAAGGGATTAGGGCATGGCCATTTCCCCGGGGGGGTGATTTCTCACTTTCCCTCTCGTTCTCTTTCTGTATTTTTTTTTTTTAACACTTAGGACCATCTTTTTATTCTTAATGGTTGTTCCCATCAGCATGTTTTATTGTGATATAATACACACAATGCAAAAATCACAATCACAACTTTTTAGGTACACAGTTCAGTGGTATTAAGTACATTTATATTGCTATGCAACCATCACCACCATCTCTTATATCTCTAGAATTCCTTTTTATCTTGTAAAACTGAAGCTTTATATCCCCTGGCAACAATCCCAGGCAACCACCATTCTCTTTCTCTCTCTGTGAATTTAGACTGGTGAGTGCATATGCCCTATAGCACAAAACGAACAAACAAACAAACAAACAAACAAAAAACAAACAAAAAACTTATGATTGAGAAAAGTTAATTTAATTATTTTCTTTCTCACCCCCAACCACATGCCACAGTGTTGCAGTGATGTGCTTAAAAGAAGAGATGGACAGATGTCTAACATCTCCCCTTAGGTTGCTCCAATTCTCACTGAAAAATTCTAATAAATACATTTACTAAATTTAATAATACAAACCATAACTTTTGTGACCCTATTAATTATGTTTATTAGACCCTAAGTAAAGAAGTTGGTATGAGTGGGAACTGTCCACAAATTTTTCTTAGGGCAGTGGGCCACTAAGTTTGATAATTTAGATTCTTTATGGTGAGAGAGGTAAGCATTCTTGGCATAGATCAGAATGAATTCGGTATTGTTGAGAGAAGTCAACATTAAGGATATGGGAGGAGTTGTATTATAGTTATCTATAGGCTCAAAACAAATTCTTTCAAACATTTGTGGTTTAAAACAACCAGTTTATAGCTCACAATTTTGTGGGTCAGAAATTGTGGCCAGTGCTCAGCTGGGTGCCTCTTCTGCTCATGTGACTTAGACTGGAGTCACTTGCTGTATTCAGCTGGTGGGTGGAAAGACCTAGAGATCTCAAGGTGGTTTCACTCTTGTGTCTGGCATTTTGACTGAGTAGGCTGCAAGGCTGAGGTTAGCTAAATTGTCAAATGGCATGTTTACATGAAGACTTTCTGCTACAGTGGTCTCAGGGTAGACATCTCAGGGCATTCAGAAGATTGCCACACTAAAAAGAGGAAGGAAGGCAAGAAGAAAGGAAGGAAGGAAGGAAGGGAGGAAGGAAGGAAGGAAGGAAGAAATGCTTGTTTCCTAAGACAAGTCCAGTGTGCCTTGTGCCATATTCTCCTGAACAATAACAACAACAACAAATCACAGAGCATATAGATTCAAGAGGAAGGAACACAGACTCTTTCTTTTCATGGATGGAACATCAAAAAATGTGTGGTTGCTTTTAACCTACCCAAAACTTGTGTATTTTTAAAGTTGTTGCTCAGCAATTGTGATCCACACCCCTCTTTTCAACAATGGGACCATGTCCATTCTTTTTTTTTTTATTTTAGAGAGAAGTTTTTGCTATATGGTGTGTGTGCTTGCCAGAAAGACAGAGAGAGACAAAGAGACAGAAAGCAAGAAATCACTCTCCAGGGGGGGATGGCCATACCGCAATCCCTTCTCCTCCATTCTCCTCTCGGGATCTTGGGCACACACACACGTGCGCCTGGTGTGAGTTTAAGCCACTGGGTCCAGGACTTGAACCGCAGTTGACTACACGCGAGTCCAGCAACATAGCCATTATGCCAACTGCTGGTCTCTCCATTCATTCTTTAAATATTTATGAAATGAACATGATGTTGGGACAATGTTTTATGCACTAGAAATACAAAAAAGAATAAGACAGTCTTCTGTTGCATGAGTTACATATTATGGGCCATGAGAAAATAAAGAAAATGAATTAAAAAGAAAATATCATGTAATGATATATGCTATAGAGATACATTTAGGTGTATGAAGTAGGGGGAAGTGTTGAATGGGTGGTCATAAAACTTTTCTCCAAGGAATTAGCATTAAGATGGGACATGAGTGACAAGAAGGAGATAGCTGTGGGAAGGTCTGAGGGAAGAACACTGATGCCCGAGTGAAGATACCTCTGACAGCAAAGTTTCAAAATCAGAAAGGACTTGGCATCAAGAACCAGAAAGATGGCCAACGTGCCCAGAGCAAAGGGATCTACATGGATCATTCCATAGGAACTCCAGACTAAATCCTTTGTTTCCTACTTCCTCCATAGAGCAGTTCACTGTGAGGAGCTCTAAGAGTCACCAGGTGGTCATGGTAGGCAAGGAGGCTGAATTCAGCTGCCAGCTTTCCCCACCACAGAGTGCACAGCGAATGAAGGTGGGCTGGTTTCGGGATCACCATTCCCAGCTGGTTTACCTGTATGAGGAGGGGAAAGAACATTCTGGAGAAAGCTCCCAGGACTATATGAATCGCACAATGTTCCTGAAGGACGCCCTGGGAGAGGGCAAAGCGACCCTCAGAATCCATAATGTCAGTGCTTTTGATGGTGGACAGTACCACTGTTTCTTTAAAGCTGATGACGCCTTTGAAGAGGCTATCATGGATCTTAGGGTGGCAGGTAAGGATGCAGAAGTGTCATTTCCACGTTTCCTTGGTAAGGAACGTGGGCCCTTGAGGCATTTTAGAAAATTTTTAACTTTTTAATATAATACAGTATGATTTATTTTTAGAATGTAGAGAATAGTATAATAACTGAGACTGTTAACTTGTCATATTTCCTTCAAACCAAGTTTAAGTCACCTTTTACTCAGCTATGCCAATCACCTTTCTCCTTTCCAAGAAGTAAACACTAAAATCTTATTATGTCTCTCCTCTTTTTGTTTATGTATAGGCACTATAAAAATAGATAATAATATTTTGTGCATTTAAAAAATTTTATACCATGGGACCAGCAGTTGGCATAATGGCTATGTCACTGGACTCCCATGTAACTGACCTTGGTTTGAGTCCTGGACCCAGTGGCTTAAACTCACGCTGTGCATGTGTGCATGCATGCCAAGATCCTGAGAGGAGAATGGAGGAGAAGGGATTGCGGCGTGGCCATCCCCCCTGGGGTGTGATTTCTCGCTTTCTGTCTCTCTGCCTGGCGAGTGCATGCGCCCTATAGCAAAAACCTCTCCAAAAAAAAAAAAAAATAAATAAATAAAATAAATAAATAAACAACATCATTATATATGTTCTACTAATCCAACTATATTCAGTATTTTAGTATTGATCTTAATCCATATACATTCAAGTAAAGACAATTTACTCTTTTAAACCACAGTATAGTTTTCTGTTTTAGTGGCCCCAATCTTTTTAGTAGCAGGGACTAGTTTTGTGGAAGACAGTTTGTTCATGGTCAGGGCTGTGGGGTGGGGTGCCGGTCTATGAGAGAATGCATCCTAGGTCCCTCATGTGTACAGTTCACAGTAGGGTTTGTGCTCTTATGTTCACCTAATGCCCTACTGTTCTGACAGGAGATGGAGCTTAGGTGGTGATGTGAGTGATGGGGAGAGGCTATAAATACAGGTGAGGCTTGGCTCACTTACTTCTACTCACCTTGCTCACCCTCCACTCACCTCATGCTCTACAGCCTAGTTCCTAACAGGCCATGAACAGTACCCAGTATCAGTTGGGGACCCCTGTTCTATCCACAAACATGACTGTTAGTTTATCTATTTCCATATTGATGGACATTAAAGTAGTAGGCAGATTCCTGTCTCTATGTTATTCTGTAATATTTGTGTATGAGAGTTACTTCAAGATTCACAACTAGGAGTTAAGTTGCTAGATCTTGTGTATATTATAAATGTCTTCAAATTAATTTGACAAATTGCTCACTAAAATTACTTAATGTAAAAGTTATATTTAAACTGATATTTGCTTTTATCATGTTTTTAACCTTGTAAGGTTGATTTTTTGTTTTGATTTCCCTTATTAATAGTAAATTTCTATTTTTCCAATGGATACTAACTTTTTTGTTTCTGATAATTTTTGTTGTTGTTGTTTTGTTTTTTTTTTTGAGAGGATGTTGCTATAGGGCGCGTGCGCTCGCCAGACAGGCAGAGAGAGACAGAGAGACAGAAAGCAGGAAATCACCCCCCAGGGGGGATGGCCACGCCGCAATCCCTTCTCCTCCATTCTCCTCTCGGGATCTTGGGCACGCACGCACACGCGCCCGGCGTGAGTTTAAGCCACCGGGTCCGGGTCTCAAACCGCGGTCGACTACGTGGGAGTCCAGCGACATAGCCACTACGCTAACTGCTGGTCCCTGTTTCTGATAATTTTTGCCTGTTTATTATCTTTGCCAGTTTTATTATTGAGTTTTTAAATATTTTTTCTTTATTAATGATAAATACACACACACACACACACACACACACACATACTTATCACATATAATTTATAGTTTGTATTTCCTAAGATAGGCCCAGTGTGTCTTCTGCCATATATATATAATGATATAAAGTAACTTAGTCATTTACTATAGCAATTTTATAATTCATAAAATTATATTTTCTTAGAAATTATGATAATTGAATTTGTAAGATAAGTTGGATAGGTTTGGGATATATGTATGTATTTATATAGAAAATTGTTACTATCTGAGACAACTTAATACACCATCATTTTGCAGTTGCTTATGGTGTGTGTGTGGGGGGGAAGAGGAGCTTAAACCTATTAATTTAGCAGAAATCTCTGAGGATATTATTTTGTTAACAACAGACCTCACATGGTACATTGGGTCTCCAGACTTGGTCATCCCATATATTGCTCCTTGCTCATTATTTTCTAACTGACTAGGAAATCTGCTAAGGTCTCCTTGGGACATGGGGTTGATCCACCTGTATCTTTACTCTTTTGAGCATCAATATTCTGATCCTCTTTTATTCCCATAAGTTCTTGAAAGGATACTCAGGGTCATTAGCTGCCTTCCTTGACAAGTAATTGCTGCCAGGGCAAAAACTTCCCCAAATTCCAATCATTTTTCTGTTCAGCACTTCTAGTGACTCTTTATCTTGTTAGATTTTAAATTTAATTTTAAGAGGTGCTTTTTGTATTGCATCCACTTTTTGGATTGTCTTCAGCGGGAAGGTTGGTTCAAATGTCCTCATTATCATTACTGGCAGCTCCAAATCAAAACATAATTTCTGTTTATAAAAATTGCATTTATTGAGACCAGCAGTTGGAATAATGGCTATGTCGCTGGACTACTATGTAGTCAACCGCGGTTCAAGTCCCGGACCTGGTGGCTTAAACTCAAGCCAGGCGCATGTGCGTGCGTGCCCAAGATCTCGAGAGGAGAATGGAAGAGAAGGGATTGTGTCAGGGCCATTCCCCCCCGGGAGGGGGGTGTGTGGATTTCTCGCTGTCTGTCTCTCTATGTCTTTCTGGCAAGCACAAGTGCTCTGTAGCAAAAGCCACTCCAAAAAATTTCATTTATTTATTATTCATGTACTATTCTATCCCCAAAAGAACTTGATTCAGTTCCTCTGCTCAAGAAGATGCAAATTTCAAAACAGCCAAGATAGAGATGGAGACATATAGTTAAATTTGGTTCTAGCTTGGATTTATTACTTTATTTTCTTTTTGTGTTGAACTATGCTTTACATACAGTAAAGTGCACAACTCGTAAGTGCATGGCTCGCTACATTTTTACATATAGGAAATACATTAAATTATCCCTCAGATCAAGTGATTGACTGTTTTAAAAAATAATTAGAATAATAATAATAATGATTGGAAAAAACATAGAAAAGATATTGAATGATGAAGTGGGGAGATTAATGTCTCTGTATTGACTGACATGCATGGCATTCCCTTTTGAAAAAGCAATGTAATACACTGTAAAATTATATGTAACCCAACGTAATATAAAGAAGATTATGATGATAAGAAAAAAAAAGATACTGAATATTTCCAGCACTTCAAGATGTTCCATCTTGCCCCTTCTTGAATACCACTCTCCCTCTGCTGAGGCTCCATTATTCTAATTTCAATCACTAATGGACTAGTTGTAGCTTTTCTAGACTTGGTATAAATGGAGCTATACATTTCTTTGTACAATTGCTCACCATTATTCATTAATGATATAAGTGTCAGAGTACATTCCTTTGCATTTCTGTGTAGTTTTCTGTCCTATGAATGGAAATTTGAGCTATTTTCTGTTTGAGGATATTAGGAATACTACTGCCATTAATATTCTTGTTCATATTTTTTGTTGGCATTAGTAATTATTTCTATTATGTATATAACTAGGTGTGGTATGCTTAAAGTATATTATTAACTTTAGTAGGTAAAAAAAAAACATTTTCTGAAGAGGTTGAACCAATTTACAATCCTGAAGCCAGTCATACAGGATAACTTGCTCTACAGGATCTCAAACTCTTGGTGATCCAGTCCCAGACCTGTTTGTTTCAAACATTCAAGTGAGGATAAAAAGGTATCTCACTGAGATGTTCTCTGATCACTGGTGATATTGAGCATCTTTGCATACTTATTGGTCATCTGGAAAGATTTTAAATTAGATACCTCTTCAAATATTTTGCCCATAAAAACCAAACCAAACCAAAACAACGACAACTACGTTTGCCTGGCTTATTGTGTCAGATCATTTTAAAATATATTTTGGACACTTCTTTTTCAGATATATTGTCAATTTTTGATTTTGATTTTAGTTTGTAGCCTACTTTTTCATCCTATATAGTTGCCTTTTGATGAACAAACATTATTAACTTTCATAAAGTCTAATTTATCAGTCACTTCTTTTTTAGTTAATGTAATATCCTACCAGCTTGGTTTTGGATTGAAGTATTAACTTCGCCTAATTGTGACCATCCTTGTTACACTCATGGCAGATTTAGCAGGCTACCTGAGAGGGCCTATTTACTTATAAATTCTTTTTTTAAAATTTATTTATTTATTTCATGAATAAGAAAGACAGAGATAAAGAAAGAGAGAGAGTAAAAGAGAGCACCTCCAACGGGGTCCTCTGTTTAAAACATTTTTTTATTTAACTTTATTTATTATTATTTTTCAGTTTGATCAAAGAGAGACAGAGAGAGAGAGAGAGGGGAAGTGAGAAAGCAAGCCATCAGGCCCAGGACTTGAATCACAGTCAGCCATGTGGGAGTCCAGGACCTTTAGCCAACACACCACCTGTTAGCCCCACAAAAGGGTCTCGATACTGTGATCCATTGCCAGCTTCAGATAGCTCCAGGATCGTCATGGGCACATGTGCAGTGGGTCGGGGCATGAATGCATGCCAAGTGTACTCAGGGATATCCCCTAGATGTGAACCCAGAACCTTTCCATGTGGGTCAGCCTTTCAGAGTGTTCTACCTGAAAAACACTGTATTTTACCTCTGTGACACTCTCTAGCCCCCACGTCTCAATTCTTGAGTCCACACCAATAATTATAATTTCATTTGTTTTTCCTCTCTCTAGCTCTAGGCTCAGAAATACAGATTAACATTGAAGTATCCGACACAGGAGGGTTCATAGTGGAGTGTAACTCAGGAGGATGGTTCCCACAAGCCCAGATGGAGTGGAAAGACATCAGGGGGAATGTGATTCCACATTTATTAAAATCTTCCTCTCAGGATAGAGCAGGATTGTTATACCTGAAGATGAGTGTTCATCTTGAGAACAACACCCATGGTCCTGTGACTTGCTGCTTTTACAACCCAGTCAATGATCAAGAGAAAAGGGCAAGTATTGTCATACCAGGTGAGTAATGTGGCTTGGTTCTATCAAGGAAGAGTTGTTCTCACCCATGTGGCAGGCTAGGGAGAAAATAAAATGAAATCATGTGAAATCACTTTATAAACTATGAACCACTGTCAACATGTATAATTTAGATCATATTAAGTTTCTGGGGAAAAGGGAAATATCAGATGTTAAGGGAGATATTTAAAACATGGTAGGTATTGGGGCCAGAAGGTGGCATAGTAGTTGAGGTGTTAGACTCCCACATGGTCGACCATGGTTTGAGTCCTGGACTGGTGGCTTGTTTTTAACTTTCCCTCTGTTTCTCTCTCTCTTGTGAGCTCATGTGCCCTATAGCAAATTTTGGAAAAACAAGATGGAAGACAAAGGAAAGACTCAAATCCATCTGAGGCCAATTTGTTTTTTATGAGTTTGTTGTTAGAATGAGGAATGAGTTGAATGTCCTTTGGATTGGCCTTTGGGCCCAGGGAGATTGGATTTCTGGCGCACATGCACATAAGGTCCTACATGCCTCTTTATACATCGTATGTTTTAAAGATGGTGTGGTGGCCTTAGCATGATGAACTGAGGATTCTTTGAGCTTTGATGTCATGTGCCCTCTGGCAAAACAAACAAACAAAAAACAACTAAAAAGAAAGTATGAGTTTATTTTGGTGCAAAAAAACGTTTAAATCCATGCATAGTTTTTCGTAATACACATTTTCTATGAACTCTTTGAAGACCACTCAGCATCTTTCACTTGGTAACTGTGTACCAGTTAATAGTCAGGGGTATGGATCATCAACCCCCTAAAAGATCTAGAAAAACTGTTGATCAAAGAAAGTGAAATTTTAATAGACCTGCACCTGTTAAGTGAGAATATCATCTTGACAGAGTATTAATAGTATTCTAAGATGATGATATTAGGGGAAGATATTTATAGTGTTTAAGGGCCTCTGCTCACTGATTTTTAAGGTAGGTCTTACAAGGTGATAAATTGGCTAGAGGGTAACAGTTTTGAATTGGGGAGCATAGAAAGCTGAAGGTTTGAAGTGAGTACTGGTGAGCCAGTCATTAATCTTTGTTGTTGTTGTTGTTGTTTTTCCCCTAGTCACAACCTTTCCACTTGCTTATTAGGGCAGGAGGGGGCATTTAAAAACTTTTAAATGGTTCTCCAAGCAATAGATTGTCTATTTTTTTCAGAAAGAGGAATTGGATGGGGGGAGATTTCATCTACTATTTTGATTATTACATTTTTTAAATTTTTAATTTATTTTATACATTCAATCACTGTACATCACTACAGCTTGTAAAGTGAATTCACCCAACATGAATACACTTCCCACCAATCCAGTTGAAGATACCATACATGTTATCAACAGATAATCATCCATTTCTTTTTTTTCAGTTTGCTTAAACTTTAGTACTCATTAGACTATACATATCTCTTACTATAATAATGTAACATTTCAGTCTCTTTCATTCATGTCTCTCCAATCAATTTTTTAGTTTCCTATTTACTATTTTTTTGTTCTTTGCCATTTATTACATTTAATCATTGTACAACATGGTTTTTCTCAGTATACAACATGGTTTTTCTCAGCATGTATGCAGTCCATGTCAATCAAGTCAAAGATATTACCATTAGGTAATATAAAACATATACCATTAGGTCCTCAGGAAAGTCATGATGTATTTTCTAGGTTTTTTTTTTTTGTCTTTTATTTTACTTTCTCAGATTAATTAAATTCACATTTTACATAAAGTCCCCATTATGATGTATACAATATACATATATATATATATATATATATATATATATATATATATAGTTTTCAACAGAGAACTCTACATATTTTTGGTGTTAAATGATTCTTCCCTTTGCCCCTCACGCCCACTCTCTACCACCCACTCCCTACCACCCACTCCCCTCCCTTACAGCCTCTGGTATCTACATTTATCCTTTCCACTATCATATCATCAGATCTTTCTCCTTCTGCCAGAGTGCTGATATATATATTTTTTCATTGCACATCTTTACAGTGTGCAGCATGGTTTTTCCCGGCATGAGTACAGTGCACATTAGTCAAGACAATGATATTACCATATACATTATCATCAACAGACCACTTTTCATTTTTGTGTCTATTAAGTGTGATGTTTGTTCCCTGAATCCCTCCCTTCCGCCCTCTATTACTCATTCCCATCACCTCTCCCATACTGTCTCTAGTATCTGCAGTTGCCATCCCTGCTATTATACCTTCCAGTTCTTTCACTTTTTTTTCTTTTTCGATTATCAGCTCATAAAGTTTTTTACAATAGGGAACATAGATTCTATTCAGGGTTGGGTTAAGGGTGGGTCTCGTGCAGTTCCGCAATTGTAGGTGAGTCTCCATGGAATACAGTTTCAGGAAAGCGGTTCTGGTAAGCAGAGATGGTTATCAGTTGATGCGGCACAGCATCCATCTTGTGTTTACCGGGAATGGTGTTGTGGGGCTCTGCAGCATGAGTCGTCCTTGGGTATCTGGCTTCCTTAAGAATGGTAGAATAGTTCTTGTTTTTCCCTGAGGTAATGCAGGGCTGGTAACCATCATCTTCTCACTGTCCATAGGCAGAGAAAATCCTCCTATACAATATATTTCTCAATTGGTTTAAGACAGCTAAAGTTTCTTTCTGTTGCTTATAGTTGCAAGTTCTTAATCCTTGTTTTCGGCTTCAGTTTGCCGCCCGCGACCGGCGGCCACGCGCAGGCGCAGGCCTGGCGGCCACGCGCAGGCCATAATCATCCATTTCTGTGTTCCATAAATGTCTTGCCTCTATTTTCTCCTTGATTCCCTTCTTCTCCAGCCATTAATCTTGTTGATTAAGCTACTTTAATTCATTTACAGTCTTACCCCTCAGGAGTTAGTATTTCCTAGAGTCCATGGCTAAGTTATTGTTACTTGTTTCAGTTGTTTAATATAGATACAGGAAAGGATACCTAACACCAAAGCTGTTAACCTTGAGAAGAAGAACTTGTTTGGTCTGACAATGCTTAGCAGAGACCAGGGAAAATTAAAAAAAATTTTTTTTCATTTATTTATTTTTACATTTTTCCACAAACATTTACTTTACATAGCAAAAAATTTTAGCTCATACTCTATAATTCTTGACAGTTTACAAACAACTTTCAAAATCTCAAAATACTGAATTTTAAAGATAATGTTCAAAATATGTCTTATAATTTTGTATAATTTTAAAACTCTATAACAACAGAAGCAGAATGGTTTCAAAAATATATATATACATATATATATATACAAATATATATATATTTGTATATATATATATACAAGCCATATATATATACAAATATATATATGTTTGTGTGTGTATATATATATATGTGTGTGTGTGTGTATATATATATATATATATACACACACACATTTAGAGTGCAGACACTCGGTATATATTAAGTGGGGACATACAATGCCTCTCCTTCATAGCATGACTTGCTTCACTCAACAGTAAGTCTTCCATATTCATCCACTTCCTTTCAAAAGCCAGGGATTTGTTGTTTTTTTATGGATGAATAGTATTCCATTGAGTATATGTGCCACAGTTTTTCTAACCATTCATCAGTTCGTGGGCATTTAGGTTGTTTCCATGACTTAGCAATCGTGAAAAGTGCCGCAATAAACATCGATGTGCAAGCACTTTTTCGATTAAGTATTCTTCTGTCCTTCAGGTAGATACCAAGGAGTGGGATTGCTGGATCATATGGTAGTTTTATTTGTAGATTTTGGAGGAATCTCCAAATTGTTCTCCACAGTGGTTGTACCAATTTACAGTCCCACCAGCAGTGTAAGAGAGTTCCCTTTTCACCACACCCCCTCCAGCACTTATCATTTTTTGTTTTTTTAATCTTAGACATTCTGACTGGGGTTAGGTGATATCTCATTGTTGTTTTTTTTTTTTTTTCAATTTATTTATTTGCATTCATTCTCTGAACATCATTACAGCATACAAAATGAGATTTTCCATCCAAATTACACTATATATTGTCTCAATCAAGCACATCAACAAACATGTTATTGTCAGCAAATGATCTTCCATTTCTTGTCTTCTGTATGTTTTGCTTTTTTCCCCCCATCCTAGATTCTCTATCTCTTACCCTCTGCCATCTCCCACTCTCCTCCCACAGTCTCTGGTATCTATGTTTGCTTTCTATACTGTTTTCTCCTCACATTTTATTGTAACGCCAAAGACCCTAATCAATCCAAATACTCTCATAGCAAACACAGGTGATACCCACATTTCCATGAACACAAGTCTTACTTTACGCATCCTATAAAGTAGCACCTAGCTGTGGCTACATCCTACTGCAGTCATTGAAGAGATATATATATTTTTTTCTGAAACTTTTTTTTTGTAACTCAATTTACATTCCTTCCCTAAGCTTCATCACAGCATACAAAATGCAATCTCCCATCCAGTACACACTGCATAGTGATACAATCATGCACATTACAAAAAATTTTCCATTACTAGTTCCTAGAATTACTTCCACCCCTCTTTCTGACCCTCTGTCCCTTCCCACCCTCCTCTCACACCACCTCCGGTGTCCACAATTGTCCTTCATTCCCTTCCCACCCACGTTGCATTGATCACACAATTTCCTACATAATCTAACTACTTTCAATGGTGAGTTCACTCATTACTACTAAGAAAACCAGTTTTAACTTAACTCAAAGAAATGCCAAGGAACTTTGCTTAAAGCCAGGAAACAAGTTAGGATTCTGTTCAAATGGAAGGTGCATGAACCTATCAGTCTCATGTACTTTTATCTTCTGTTCTGGTTCAATTTTCCTGATTAAATTCTGGGATATAATATTCAACTCCAGACTTGTCCCTCTGATTAAGTTGGCCACTTTCATAGTTTTTTGACTCTTATTTCCGTGTGTCTGTGTTTAATTTTCTTGATACAGCACACCCTTGAGAACTTCTTGGAGATCTGGTCTGGTGCTGGTAAATTCTTTCAGGTTTTGTTTATCTGAGAATGTTCTTGTCTTTTCTTCCCACCTGAAAGATAATCTTGCCGGGTACAGTATTCTTGGCTGAAATTGCTTCTCTCATAACACTTTGAATATATTTTCCCATTCTCTCCTCGCTCGCATTGTTTCCGATGAGAGATCTGCTATTAGCCTGATGGGATGTCCTTTGTAGGTAACTTGATGTTTCTCTCTTGCCAATCTTGTCTTTGTCTGTGGTTTTGGTCAACCTGGCTATAATGTGTCTTGGAGAAGATCTTCTTGGGTTGATTCTATTTGGGGTCCTTTGTATTTCCTGGGACTGGATCTTCGAATGCCTCTCTAGGTTTGGAAAGTTTTCTTGCAGGATTTCATGGAATAGATTATCAATGCCCTTATGGGTCTCTTCACCTTCTGGAATGCCAATTATCCGGATATTTGGACGTTTGATGGTATCCAGTACTTCTCGCATATCATTCTCAAATTTTTGAGCCATTTTCTCAGTCTTCGTGGTGGACTTTTCTAAGTCAGCCATTTTCTCTTCTACATCTGAGATTCTATTTTCTGAATGATCTAGTCTGCTTTTAATACTTTCAAGAGAGATTTTGACTTCTTGTATTATAGACTTCACCTCTAGCAGTTCCGTTTGAGTCTTTTGTAAAGTGCGTAATTCCTCTTTTAGATCTTGCAAGAATTTCCTCATCTCCTGGAACTCGGCAACTTCTTTCTCCTTTCTCTTTAGCAGTTCATTATCTCTCTTTTCTTCCATCTCTGTTAGCTTCGACATTACGAATGTTCTAAATTCCTTATCAGACATTTCCATGACTTTCACCGAACTGCTTGTGGATGGAGGAGAGTTACTCTTTTCCATTGGAGGAGAGGTATTTTCTCGTTTTCCCATATTTCTCGTGATCCGACGGTGATTTCTTGTCATCTGATGAATGGCGTGTTTCTTTCAAATTCTTGAAGTTAAGCCTCAATGTTCAGGAGCAAGCAGACAGAGGTGTTCTAGAATCTGTTTGTCGTTCTGTTGTGATCGCACACTAGCTCTGCTTGCTGGAGGCTGAATTATGAGTAGAAGATCTTCATTTCTCCTGTTCCCTGAAATATCTACTTCCCAGTATCCATGAGGAATCTTCTCCTCTCATTGTTGTTTTGATCTGCATGTCTCTTACAATGAGGGATGTTGAGCATTTTTTCATATGCCTTAAAAATATGGAACGCTTCACGAATTTGCGTGTCATCCTTGCGCAGGGGCCATGCTAATCTTCTCTGTATCGTTCCAATTTTAGTATATGTGCTGCCGAAGTGAGCACAATTTTTGAAATTTTTTAGTTTCATTTCTTTCTTCTTTTTTTAAAAAAATATTTTATTTAACTTTATTTATTTATTTATTTATTTTAAATTTGACCAGAGAGGGACAAAGTGAGAGAAAGAGAGACAGGGAAAGTGAGAAAACAAGCTGCCAGGTCCAGGACCCGAACCATGGTAGGCCACATGGGAGTCCAGCATCCTTAACCACCACACCACCTGCCAGGCCCTCAATTTCATTTCTTAAGAAATGTTATTACTGGGAAAAAAAGGAGAGAATTTTTCTTGAGAGACACATCTGTGTCTAACAAAGGATCTTTAGATATGACTTCAGATCAATTTTAGCTCTACTATTAGAGTACTCTGAATGGAAGAAGGTAACTGTTTAACTAGGTCCCGTTCACAAAAAAGTTGTATCAGGGAATTACAAAATATCCTTTTTCCTTGTTGTCATGGAAGAACAATTAGGAAGCTGATAAAAGAAATCTTGTAAGTCCTTTTATCTGTTCACCAAAATTGCTCTTTAGGTTCCTCCATCCCTTTGTGATCCAAAATAGACTCCTTTAGTAATCATATAATTTCGATTTTCTGATACACTTCATTGGAGTCTTTGAATTTCCTTTCATTGCTACATTTCTATTCTGAGTCATTCAGGTTTCTTGAACTGCTCCAGTAATTAGTGTTGTTGAAAATAGAGAGTGAATAGACCTGTAACAACCTCTCAATAAAGAAAAGTCCAGGTCCTGATAGCTTCACTGCTGAATTTTACAAAACTTTTAAAAAGGTAACCTCCATGCTACTCAAACTGTTTCTAGAGATCCAAAAGGAAGGAACCTTTCCAAATTCATTCTATGAAACCTTCCTTACCCTCATTCCCCAAACAGATAAGGATATGACAGAAAATGAAAACTACAGACTTATATTTTTAATGAATATAGATGCAAAAATTCTCCACTAGATGCTAACCGTGTTCAACAGCATATAAAAAAGATTATTCATCAAAACCAGGTAGATTTTACTCCAGGGATTCAGGGGTAGTTCAACATATGCAAAACTGTAAGTTACTACACCATATTAACAGAAAGAAAGATAAAAACCATATGATCATTTCAACTGATGCGGAAAAAGCATTTGACAATATACAACATTCCTTTTTTATTAAGACTTTTAGAAAATTGGCATAGAAGAATTGTTTCTCAGCATATTAAAAGCCATCTGTGGGGAACCAGCAGTTAGCGTATGTCGCTGGACTCCCACGTAGTCGACCACGGTTTGCGTCCTGGACCCGGTGGCTTAAAACTCACGCCGGGCGCATGTGCGTACGTGCCCAAGATCCTGAGAGGAGAATGGAGGAGAAGGGATTGTGGCGTGACCATCCCCCCTGAGGGGTGATTTCTCGCTTTCTGTCTCTATGTCTCTCTCTGTCTGTCTGTCTGGCAAGCGCATGTGCCCTATAGCGAAAACCTCTCAAAAAAAGAAAAAAGCCATCTGTGAAAAATCTACAGCTAACATTACTGAATGGGGAAAAGCTGAAAGCTTTTCCACTAAAAACTGGTACAAGACTGCTCACTTTCTCCACTCCTATTCAATATAGTACAGGAAGTCCTTGCCAATGTGATAAGTGAATGAAATAAAAGGCATTCCAATAGGGAAAGAAGAGTTATCTTCTGTTTGTAGATCCATACCCCTGCAGAAATTATCTCTGTTTGCAGATGACATGATTGTATACATAGAAGACCCAGTAGTATTCATGAAAAAACTTTTTGAAATAATAAATGCATACATTAAAGTAGCAGGATACAGAATTAACTTACAAAAATCTATAGCATTTCTATATACAAACAACAAACAGAGACAGAAATTATCTCTGTTTGCAGATGACATGATTGTATACATAGAAGACCCAGTAGTATTCATGAAAAAACTTTTTGAAATAATAAATGCATACATTAAAGTAGCAGGATATAGAATTAACTTAAAAAAATCTATAGCATTTCTATATATGAACAACAAACAGAGACAGAACTAAAGAAAGTAATACCATTTACCATAGCCTCAAGAATTATAAAATACATAGGAATAAAACTAACCATGGAAGTCAAAGATCTCTGTAAGGAAAACTATGAAACTTTAACAAAGAAATCAAAAAGGACACACAAAAGTGGAACGACATCCCATGTTCCTGGATTGGCAGAATTAATATAATCAAAATGACAATCCTACCCAAATTAATCTACATATTTAATGCAATCTCTATAAAATTACAAGAGACATTCTTCATGGATCTAGAAAAGATAATCATAGAATTTGTCTGGAAACATAAAAGACCCCGTATTGCCAAAGTCATCCTGTGCAAGAAGAGTGGAGTGGGTGGCATCTCACTTCCTGACTTCAAAATATATTATAAACCTGTGATAATCAAAACAACATAGTATTGACACAAAAATAGACATGAGGACCAATAGAACAGAGTAGAGATCCCAGAAATAAACCCCAAAATATACAACCAACTGATCTTTGACAAAGCGTACCAGTCAATTCAGTGGGAAAAAGAAAACCTCTTTAGCAAATGGTGCTGGAAAAACTGAGTATCCACTTGCAAAAAGATGAATCTGAACCTCTGTCACCATTAACAAAAATCAACTCAAAGTGGATCAAAGATCTAAACTTAAGACTGCAAACTATAAAACTACTGGTGGAAAATACTGGGGGAAACTCGGAGACATTGGGGAGGCAAAAATTTCTTAAGCAAGACCTCTAAGCACAGGCAATAATCCCCAAAATAGACAGGATGGATTACGTCAGATTAAGAAGTTTCTTCACAGCAAGGACACAGTAATTATTGTGAATCAACTCTCAGAGTCGGAGAGAATTTTTGTTAGCTGTGCCTCAGATAAGGGATTGATAATCAGAATACACAGGGAACTCAAGCATTTTACCTGGAAGAAAATGATTAACCCAATTAAAAGATGGGAAAAGGACCAGACCAGTAGTTGGTGTAAGGGCTATGTCACTGGGCTCCCATGTAGCTGACCATGGTTCGAGTCCTGGACCCAGTGGCTTGAACTTAACGCTGGGCGAGTGTGTGTGTGCGCCCAAGATCCTGAGAGGAGAATGGAGGAGAAGGGATTGCAGCGTGGCCATCCCCCCTGGGTGCTGATTTCTTGCTTTTTGTCTCTCTGTCTTTCTGGAGAGCACATGTGCCCTATAACAAAACCTCTCTCTCTCAAAAAAAAAAAAAAAAAAAAAAAAAAAAAGATGGGAAAAGGAGCTGAATAAACAACTAAGGAAGACATATGAATAGCCAAGAAGCATATGAAAAAATACTCAACATCCCTCAACATAAGGGAGTTATATATCAAAACCACAATGAGATACCACTTCTCCCCAGTCAGAATGGCAAAGATTAAAAAAAAAATGATATGTGCTGAGGGTGATATGGTGAAAGGGGAACTCTCCTACATTGATGGTGGGAATGTAAATTGGTCCAGTCACTGTGAAGAACAATATGGAAGTTCCTCAAAGACCTTCAAATAGTACTACCATAGGATCCAGCAGTTCCACTCCTGGGTATCTACTCAAAGGAGAGGAGAACAGTCAGTTGGAATAGTGCTTGCACAACTATATTTATAGCAGCATTGTTCATAATTGCTAAGACATGAAACCAACCCAAATGTCCACAAACAGATGAATGGATTGACAAAGTGTTGCACATATACTCCATGGAATACTATTCAGCCATAAAAAACCAGGCCCATTTGATAGAAAGTGGACGAATATGGAAGATTTGTTGCTGATTGAAGCAAGTCAGGCTATGAAAGAGAGACATTGTATGTCTCCACTTAACATATACCAACTGTCCGCACTCTATGGTAGAAACTGAAAGACTGGAGCATTAAACTGAAAGCATTAAAAATTGTCATGGACACTAGAGGCAAAGTGGAAGGAGAGTGTTGGAAGGGAAGAGTGTAGAAAAGGAAATTTGGGGAAAAAATAGAAAGGTAAGACATTTGTGGGACACAGATGTGGTTTATTACCTGTTGATGGTAATGTGTATAGCATTCTCAACTGGGCTGGACTGAGGTGTATATCATGCTGGGTAAATTCTCTTTAAAATCTAAATGATGTATAGTGATTGAATGCATAAATAATAATAAATAAATAAATAAATAAATAATAAAATAAAATAAAGCTCAATAAAATAAAAGAGTGAATGTAGAATTTTGAACCCCACTCTCTTTCTTTGCTGATTTTTTTTAAAATAGAGCCTTTTATAAAACGAAAAAGCAAACTTTATCATGGTGATATCCAAGTTGTGAAAATGCTTTGACAGTGAGGCTAGACAATTTTCACATGCTTTTTGTTCCTAGAACCCATATGTCCTTCAAGTTTCTGTATTTTGGTACTAGTTTATCCTGCTGTACTTCATGTCATTTTAAATTTAAATATGTTGACTTTTTTGTGTGTGAGAGATATTTTTGTATAGGGCATGTGCACTCGCCAGAGACATAGGGGGATGACCATGCCACAATCTCTTCTCCTCTATTTTCCTCTCAGGATTTTAGGCATGCACACACACATGCCCAGCATGAGTCTCAGGCCTCAAGCTCCACCGTTTAGGACTCGAACTGTGGCTGAACATGTGGGAGTCCATATTTATTTCATGTTCTGTATCTGAAAATTCCACCATATGAAGATATTGCCTATATGCATCTGTGTGTTGCTCCTTTATCTCCAGTTTCACCTTCTTCATTCCTAGGAAGCCTATGTTTGTCTCCTTCATATTATCTCATGTACAGAATTCTTTAATCCCTGCTCTCCAAGTCAATAGTGATTAGTAGATAATGATAGGGCAAATTCTGGCTTTGAACCTTCCCTACTTCCTGAATTTTGAGAAATTGAAGAGTTTTTTTGCTTTATTATCACCTGGGAATTCTTTACTTTTTTCTTTATAAAGAGATTTTTGCTATAGGGCATATGTGCTCAATGGAGTGACAGAGAGATAGAGAGAAAACACCTTCCAGGGGGGATAGCCACACCACAGTTGGGTTTTGGGCACACATGCACATGCACCTGGCATGAGTTTTAAGCTGTCAGGTCCAGGACTTAAACTGCAGTCGATCACGTGGGAGTCTAGTGACATAACCATTATGCCATCTGCTGGTCCCAATTTTTTACTTATTTTTTTTTAATTTTTTATTTTTTTACGGTTTCCCTCTTTTTTTTCATGTTAAGTGGTTTTCTTGTGGGGAAGTTTTTCTATCATACTAGTTCTACAAGGAATTTAAAAATAAAATTTTCAGAGGGCATGTGTACGCACCAGAGTGAGACAGCAATGTAAAGAGAAAGAGAGAGTCAAGGCAGAGGGAGAGAGAACCCCCTGATGAAGTGTGGTCACACTGAAACCCCTTGTTCATTCCTCTATTCTGTTTGGATTTGGGGCACATGCTCACACATAGCCCAGATGTTTCAAGCTGTAGGGTCTGGGACTATAATTGTGGTTGGCCATGTAGAACCCAGCTCTTTTAACCACTAGGCTATGGGGCCAGTACCTACAAAGAATTTACATACTGAATATCAGAAGACTTTCTCAGTTTTATTTCTATGATTTCACATATCTTACATTTTCTTTAAACTTCCTAAAATTTTACCAGAAGCACTTCTGATTCACTCCATGGCTAGTGTCTTCCCCAAATTCACATATATTGTGGTGTCCAGGGACCTGTCTTGTAATTTCCGTCACCTCATGGATCGTCCACTGGAATGCAAGAGCAAAAGAAGGAAGTTCTTCTATCCAATCTTGCTGCAGCCTCAGACAAAAACTACTAAATCCTGTCCTTTCCTCTAGTCGATCTATTTGGCCAACAGCAGGGCTGTGGATGAGGCATCTAAGCCCAGAACACACAGTACAGGGTATAACAGGGGCCTTCAGAGGGGACCCTTCCTTAGCTGCAGTCTTCAACACCCAATGCAGTCTTCTGATCCTATTGCTCTACTTATCAAGTCTGTCTTCTCTCTCTTTCAGATATCCTGTTCAAGTTGGAGTATATGTCATTGATATCATCTAGGAGTCTATGGCTTCCAATATATATTACATGTTTGCCTGTTTTTCCAGTTTTAACATACAAAGGTATTTAATTCAGGAAAAGTATCTTTACTTGATACCAAGTTCTTAGGAGGAGGTTTATTCAAAACTGTGTCACCTATACTTCAAAGCATCCCAATGAGACTTGAACTGTGCCTCAGGGTAGGCTCACTTTCCTCCTTCTGTAGTTCTTCAGGGTGAAGGAAGTACTTCTAATTTAAGAGTTGTTACCAATGAGATCTTCTGTCCTTTTTAGAGCAATCATTGTTTCTCCTCACTTATGCACTCCAAATAAATAATAATTCTATCCTCTTTAATGGACATTGAAAGATTTTTAGGCTAATTGCCCAAATTGTCCAGAATATTTTACCTTGGTAATTACAAAAAGGAAAAATATATAACCTAATAACTAGATTCTTGGTCCTCTTGGAACTCTTCTTAACTCTTCTTTTGTTTTTCATAAGAACTATATTCTCTCCCTTTCCCCTTTCTGTTTTTGCCTAATTGGGGGTAGTAAATGCAGATTTAATTCCAGGCACCTGAGAACAGAGAGCAGAGAAGGCATAGTCTACATTTGAGAATGGTGGCAAATGGTATTTGACTTTAGGACTTTAGACCATGCAAGATGAATAGTAGAAGTGCCGAGTTATACATCAGATACTTTAGATTTTCTGAGAGAACAGAACTGTTTTATTCTGTAGCCTATTATGGATGGTGGAAGAGAAGGACTAGAAGATTTTGGGAGATGATGTAATCTGTATTTATATGTACATAATTCTCAAAAACAATGTGACTTGAGAGCTCTTGTGAAAATGAGATTTATATATGAATCAGAAAACAAAGAACAGGGACCAGCAGTTAGTGTAATGGCTATGTCACTGGACTCCCATGTAGTCGACCACGGTTCGCATCCTGGACCTGGTGGCTTAAAACTCATGTCAGGTGTGTGTGCGTGCATGCCCAAGATCCCGAGAGGAGAATGGAGGAGAAGGGATTGCAGCATGGCCATACCCCTGGGGGATGATTTCTCACTTTCTGTCTCTCTGTCTGTCTGGCGAGTGCACGTACCCTATAGCAAAAACCTCTAAAAAAAAAAAAAAAGAAAGAAAAGAAAAGAAAACAAAGAACATAGAGTTCAACTTGGCTAATCCTCTACACAATCCATAAAGACTTCTATAACTTTGGGTATTTATCATGTACCAGGAAGTGTGATAAAAAATTTATAGTAAAAATAACATATAGTCAATATCCTACTAACTTTATACAAATAACCCTATGAAGCAGGTCCTATTCTTATCATCACTTTTTCTGATGAAATTAATAATCATATTTTTTAGTTGAACTGTTCAAAATTACAGATCTTACAAATATAGAGACAAAATTAGAATTTAGAAGTTTCAAATGCCAAGCACATTACTCCAGCCATCATACTCTTCTTCATCTAGATGTGTGGTATTCAGACCATCTGTGCATATTCACAGTGCTGAGGAGGTCACTAACTCAATAAGCAATCTGATTTATCTATTCATTTATTTAACATATCTTTATTGAGCCTACCCTAGGTACTAGGCACTCCTGTAAATATTGACATAAAGGGGAAAAGGCAAAAGTGTTTTTCTTTGCAGAGTCTACTTCTAGCATTGTGTGAGAAAATGGTTTCTTTCAGATTTTGTTTTGTGGTAATTGCTGGTATTTGAAATGTAGAGAATCTCACATACATACAAAACAAAGACCCAAACCAAAACAAAACCAAAAAAACATGGTCTTCTCTGGATCTTCTCCACTCTAAGCCAAGTGTCTGTAATTGTGTGTTCCTTGCATGATATGTGTCCGAATTACCCTACAATCTTGTATTTTCTTCCAGAAATGTTATAAATAAGTAAATGAATCTTAGCAGCAATCTTCAATATCCAAAACAGTCTTAATGATCACGTTGCTCACTCATCACATCTTTCTGCTCTCTCTTTCAGGTATCCTGTTCAAATCAAAGTGCCTATCATTGATACTATCTAAGATTCTACTGCCTCTGATGTGTTTTATATGTTTTCCTGTTCATCTGTGTTTAAGATATATAGGTATGTAATTCAGGAAAAGTAAAGAGGCCTGAAGCCATTTGCTTGATACCAAGTTCTGATTTCTCTTGATAGGAAAGCCTAGTTTAACAAGGAGACCTGTTCAGATTTGAATGACCTGTCTTACACTATAGTGAACTCCCTAGAACATAGATATTCAAGCAAAGATTGAATGGTTAAATAGCCAGAATGTTGTAGAGAAGATTCTTGCTTTATGTCTTTTTCTTTCTTTTTAAGTAAGAGTTTTTTATATTTTTTCTCCCAGCCCCTCTGGCTGTATTACATTTAAATCACATGTATCTTTACAGTGTATAGCTTTTCTTTTTCCAGCATGATTACCACGCGTATCAGTCAAGACAAAGAAATCACGATCCACATCATCATCAAAAGCAAATAACTTTTCTTTTTTGTCAATTAAACATACAGTTTTTTCTTTTTCTTCCCATTTCTCTCCCTCCCTCCCTCCCTCCATTATCCACTTCCGTATTACTCCTGTCCTTACTACCTTTAGTTCTACTGTGTGCTCCCTGCTACTATACCCTCCAAACGTTCAGTTTCTTCCATCGAGTGTAGATAATCAGTTCTTGCTTTATATCTTAAGGCAATTAAATGTGTGAGATTCTTGGGTTCCAAGGTACTTCTGTCCTTAATCTGATTCAGTGTTTCTACAAACTAGCACTTTGTTGTTTCTATAAACTTTAGGCCCTTGAGCATTTATACAGGGTTACAGTGACCTGGTCCTACTCTCTGGAACTTCCTTCCAGGCTGTCCACATGCAGCACAGAATAGAGAAAGACAAAGATCATTCTTCCTAATCCTGCTTTGTCTAGTCCAAATGACCATAAGCCTTAGCCCTAGCTCTGATTCCTGGCTCTGTCCTCCTCATTCAATCCTGTCTTTTGTGCCTGAGCCCTCATATAAGTGAATAGACCTAAGTAGACATGCCAGTAAGACCTATTAAAAGTTTCTTGTCTCCAGCATGTTTGATGCTTGTCCAATGTGTTCCCAAAGTCTTCGCATCCTAACTCTTCTTCTCCTTAATTCTTTTTCAGTGACAGAGAATATAAGACGAGTTTTCCTTAAAAAGTTGTTGAAATGTCTGCCTTTCCTGAAAGATATCCTCAAACTTTTGTTTGAGTGTTTACCTTTCCTGATGTATATTGCCATCTTTCCTGAATACCTGAAGTTCAAGAATGGAGGTAAGAAGAACAAGAAAAATGAGATCTCTCAGCTCATGCCTCTCTGCCTGGTACTCTCTTTACTTGGAAATATTTAAATAAAGTCGGTGGCCTTTGTAGCAGAAATAGGAGGAAGAGTCAGGATTTAAGTGATATCTTAGACGCTTCTGATACTGTCCTCTGAACTATGTGAGACCCAGAGATTCAGGTTTCTCTGATGGCTGTCTATATTTTCACCACCTCTCATGATCACAACTGAGTGTGCATCAAGGGAAAAATGCATTCCTTCACTGCTGATGGCTACTTTAACCAAAATTATCAGGTCTAGACACTCATTTACAAAACACAATTATTGATGTCACATGCATGTGAGCTGCAAACTAATGATTCATAGCCATTTTTGAATTAGAGATTCTCTTTGAAAAATGAATAAAATAAATTCCCAATGCATAATTTTATTTATTTATTTTCTGTTTATTTTCAAGAATATGGAGGCTACCTTTTGATCTTCTTGACTATGTATTTAGATGATATTTATTTATTGTTTAATTTGCTAGACAATGCATGTGTTCACCAGAAAGAGACAGAAAGAGAGGAAGAGGAAGAACGCAGCCCTAATAGGCCATGGGTCTCGTCAGAATCTTTTCTCCTTCATCTCTTCCTTCTGCTGGTATTTCAGGCACACACACACACACACACACACACACACATGCACTCACGTATCATGTTTTTCAAGTCACCAGGATTGGTTTCAAACCACTCAGTTTACCATGTGGGAATCTGGCTTTCCCAACCACTAGGCCATAGAGCCAGGACTAGATGATATTTGAAAGTATAATTATATACTATTATATACTTTATTATAGTATCTGAGGATTTAGCAATTATCTCTCATTTGTTTGTAATGAGAAGGATGTCACACAGGACAATGACTAAGTAAATAAATAAAAGGATTACTTTATTTTTTGCTAGGGCTTTATCAAAAGTTAAAGACAAAATTGTCACACTGTTTATAGTGAAACAATGATCCAAATATCTGTGCAATTTTCAGTAAAAGCACTAATAAATTTTATATCCTGTCATTGTCATTTTCTTGCGTGTATTCTATATATTTCATTTGTTGAGGTGGAGAGGCAGAGAGAGAGACAGAGATAGATACACTTGACAGGGTCTTCTCATGCCACAACCCACCCCCCCCTACATACACTAGCCAGGATTTTAGGCATGCACATTGGAACACCTGACATGTTCAGGTCAACCCAGGTATCTGAACCAGGGCCTCCCATGTGGCTTCAGCATCACACAATAGCACCATTCCACTTGTGCCTCCATGGTTGGGTCTATTGTGTATTTTTAATTATTCAATTATTATTTCTAGACTTCTAATTATTCCATCTGATTTAACATGTTGTTGACTTAACTTATATAGTGTCTTTCCATTATTTTAGTGATTCCCTTAGAAATTCCAACATGTATATTTAACTATAAAGTCTAAATTTAATAAATACCTTAAACACAGAAGAAAAAGGTACTTGAGATAGTTTAGTACTGTTTAGCCCCCATCAACATATTTACTTTGGTCATTGGGGATTTTTTTAGAATTATATATGTATTTAATTCCATTTCTTATTATTTTAAAAATTTGTTCAGACAGACATGGGTTGGGGGAGAAGAGAGAGAGAGAAAGAAAGGGGAAACAAGAGAGCAAGCCTCCAGGTCCGGGACTCAAACTGTGGTCAACCATGAGGAAGTCCAGCGCCTTTAACCACTATTCCACTTGCTGGCCTTGGTTATGGGGATTTTAATACTATGTTACTTAAACGTCATAGGAAGGTGCCACAATTAATTAATTTTTTTAATAACATTAAGAATAAAAATAACACTATTTACTTACATTTATCCATATATTTGCAACTTTTTAAACCTTTGTTCTTTCTTGCATGCCAGATATTAATTTTCTAATACTATCACAGTATCTGGTGACTGTTATCACACCTTCAATTCAATGACTGTGGAATTTTGAGTTGAAGATACTTTTTTCCAGTGTGTTGAACATATTTTTCACTATTTTGGCTTTCACTAGTTCTGTACTATTGAGAAGTTTGCTTTCATTCTGATTAACACTTTTGAATAGGAACTGTGTATTTTTCTGACTGCTCAAAAGAGTTTTTATTTTTCATGTGTGTGCATATATACATGCACATGTATGTGCATACACATACACACATGTGCACATGCACACTTCAATGTGCAATTCTATTGTTTTTTATAATAGGAATTTGATGGGTTCCCTGATTTTCTTCATTCTCTGCTATCACTGTTTCTAATATTTCCTTTTCTCCATTCTTTTTTTTTTTGGAGAGGTTTTTGCTATAGGGCGCGTGTGCTCGCCAGACAGACAGAGAGAGACAGAGAGACAGAAAGCAAGAAATCACCCCCCATGGGGGATGGCCATGCCGCAATCCCTTCTCCTCCGTTCTCCTCTCGGGATCTTGGGCATGCACGCACACACACCTGGCGTAAGTTTTAAGCCACCGGGTCCGGGACGTGAACTGCGGTCAACTACGTGGGAGTCCAGTGACATAGCCATTACGCTAACTGCTGGTCCCCTTTTCTCCATTCTTCAACTTTTCTTCACAGCTTTCGATAACTCTCCATGAGAACTTTGAACTCTATCCTATATGGCTCTTACCTTCTTTATTCTCCACTTTTTCTCTCCATGTTGATTTTTAAAAATTTATTATCAAGGTTACTGACTCCTAAAATATAACTAATCTGTAGTGAAATCTACCCTTTGAGTTCTCAATTTTAACTATTATGTTTCAATGCCATGCATTCTATTTACTACTTTTGCAAATGTGTCATGTCCTGTGTTACTTTTTATCATACTCTACCCTACAGATATTTTTTACCTTGTCTTATTTAATTTTTAAGATATGATATGTGGGCCAGCAGGTGGCATGGTGGCTAAGGTGCTGGACTTCCACATGGTGGACATAGTTCGAATCCTGGACCTGGCAGCTTGCTTTCTCACTTTCTCTCCCTCTCTCTGTCTCTCTCTGGTGAGCACACATGCCCTATAGCAAATTAAAAATAATATTAAAAACAATATTAATAACAATAGTAATAAGAAGAAACTAAGTAATTCTTAAAAATAAATATACTATGTACAGGTGTCCTCTATACTCTGTCTTATAATTAAAATATCTAAAATGGTTTTATTTCCTGACTTCTGTTGAATGTTATCTTTGTAGCTCTAATTTATTTAATGGATATTAATAAGGATCTACTATGTGCCAGTCACATTTTCAATTACTGAATATTCAACAATGAATGTGACCACATTTTTCACTAATGGAATCATATCTACTACCCATAACTTCACTATTTGTCCTTCATAGTGCCTTAGGACTACGACAACCTTTTAAAGATTTGAGTTTCCTTCTTTATTATCCTTTGCCTGATTATTACTTAAGGGGATTGACTTTGAGCTTCTCTAATATTACAGTTGTTTCCTATATGTTGTGTATTAAAGTTTTCTCCTCTACTACTGAGCTGCAACTACAAACAACTTAGTTTTTTCCAACTGCTCAAGAGGTCCAATGTATTGTCTCTGACATTTCCTGTATATTTTGCCTTTACAGCTCCAGACAGTAAAACCAATGATGTAAAATATTGAGACAAAAACATTTTGGACCAGGGATCTCTACTTTTGTGTAAAGTGCAGTAATTAACCGAGTGTGAGAACAAAATAAAAACTTTCCTAGATATTCAGATTTCCAAAATGTATTACCTACCTATCTTTTATTACTTTGTGTCTCTTATAAGGGTATACAAATAAATTAGTGTGTTCTCATTTATCTGGGATAAATAAGTAGAGATGACATCCTGCAATTTTCATTCATGGCTCACAGCAAGTTGTGTGCATTCTCAGCTGCAAACAGACCACTACATCTTGACATATTGTAAAGCCCGGGGTTACTGTTCCAGAAAAGTCCCCCGTTAAATAAGTAAATAAGGGTTAGTGAATAAAATCTCTCTGTCTCTTACTAAGTGGGTTATTATACTTTTTGTTCCTTTTTTGTGCATCTTTTCCAGTCTCTATTTCATTTCTTTTGTATTTAATGTATTTAAATAAACACACACAGACACACACACACACACACATATATATTTATTTATTTATTTTTCTTTTTCCAGTTTCTATTTCAGATGACATTTTCTCATTGTATGGTACTTGGATGGATGATTTCTGTATAATCATGATTATACTAATGTCATTTTTCAGTGCACTCATTATTATTCTACTTTTAATTCTAAAAGGTAAGTGAGGAAGCAAGGATTGGATCTCTGATGTCTCAACCTCAATACCTTGAGTAGTTAGCTCTTGCTCTGTGAAACTTTGGTTAAATAATTAAATAAGTTATAGAAAAAAAGGGTGGCTTGGGCATATATTTTCCTCTGCTTCCGCAAATAGACTGGGGATACTTGAAGATTTACCCATGCATTGCTAAATACTCATTGCACAAAACTGCACTGAACTCTGTACTAAATTGCAAAGTCCTCCTATGCAAGAACACCTAAGAGTGAGAATATAGGAGTCGGACCACCTACATTTAACACACAGTGGCACCAGAGAAAGATCCCAGACCAAACATGTTTTGCTGTTAACCAAATAATTGTTGAACATTTGCTGCACAGGGGAGCCCCTCTTTGACATCTCCATTGGCCTCTTCAACTAAAACTTAAGACATGATAAAATAAAAGGCACATGTACAGCATATCATCTGAATCATGAGCAATTCCCATGTAAGAGTTGCATATTAGCAGAAGCAGCTAAAGAAAGGACTTGTTAGCATAGAAGTAGAGATAGTAATGGTAGCTATCAGAAGCTGCATAGGTGGAGAGGGGGTAGAGGGGGTCAGGGAGTAAACAATGAACAGAAACAAGAGTGAATGTAAACACGCTAAATAGGTCATGTAAAAGGCATTGTTGACAATTCATTAAATACCACCCTCTAAAAAACTGGTGGAACAAATATCAAATGTGCGCAGTATAACGTAACGTTAAATGTTGAAAATGATTAATGTGTTTGAATCTTTGTTTTGATTATTACATACTGTATAAATACTATAAAATCATATTATGCTCCACAAAGGTGTACAATGATTACATGTAAATTAGAAATTACAGTAAAAAAGAAGGGCACACTAATGTGACTCTTGAATGAAAGACTTAAATCACCTGTGGAGTCTGAAATGCTGAATTCGGCAGTTTCTCACGGTTTCAGGATGTCTCAAAAAGCTGGACATTTATGGGTGTGTTGTATCTAGAAATGCTTGGCTTTCATGCAAAACCGATTGTTTTTCAGTCTGAAAGCAGCCACTGCTTATTAACTGACCAAATTACAAAAGTAATCATAGTGGATACCTTCGTTCATCCTTCTAATAAGCCTGTTCATCTGGCCTCCCTTTTGCCAACATCTCTACCTTCTAAGAAATGATTGGTCATCTTCATTCCGCCACATGGAGAAGAACATTTGAAGAGCATCTGGACATTACTTGCTTCTTTGAAGTGTTTTCCAGCAGTGTAGATCTCATGAATCAGATCCCCCTTTGCAGATGATGCCAAATTTACAGAGACTGAGTAAGCAGTTATCTGTCAAAACAATTAGCTTCTTACTGATTTTGCCATAACCACGCTTGCAGGTTAGTTCATTTACTGACTTCAAGTTTGGGTACTCCCATGCAACACTGGGTTCCGCAACGCTCAGCATGTTAATTGAAGCCTTGCTGCACTTAGCAAAGGTGCCATTGAAGATCTGGCGAAGGCGAAGAGCTGCAACACCTTTCGGACCTTTGGGCTCACACCATTGATTGCTCTGATCCTGATGACAGCGAACACCAATTTGGGTTCTGTAGGTACATAGGAATGACTGGTTTTTCTCACCACCCTGGCCATGTGACTCTCAGTTTTGTATATCTGCTTATATTCCTATGATGGTGCTTAGCTTTTTCCTAGATAGGCTTCCTCCTTGTCTTTGTGTGTGTGTGTGTGTGTGTGTGTGTGTGTGTGTATGTGTGTGTGTGTGTTGTGTGATTTTTTCATAGGTTTTATTAGCTCTTTTCTTTAACATTCAATTACTGTGCACCATTATAGCATACCAAATACATTTTCCCAAATATCCATAAACAGATCAATGGATTGAAAAAGTGTGGCAAATATACACTATGAAATACTACTCAGCCATAAAAAAACAAGACCCTAGCAATTGATAGAAAGTGGGCAAACATAGATTTACTGCTAAGTGAAGCAAGTCAGACTACAAAAGAGTTACTGTATGTCACTCCTTGTCTCTTGAGGCATCTTTGAGCAAACTTCTTTCTCAGGCGCTTGATCTTCAGCTCTGCAAAATACGTTTTCTTTTTCTTCAGGATTTCTAGCACAGCAGGAACCTTTTTCTTGATGGTTTCTGCCACAACAGAAACCTTCTTTTTCTTCTTTTCAACACCCTCCATGGTTCCATCCCCAAAAAGAGCCAAGACTGATTTTTTTTTTATCATAATAATGTTTTATTCAACATAATAAGGTTTGCACAGTAAAGCAAAGGTTGTTTTCAGAGAGTTGTAAATGTACATTAGCTATTCATTTTTTAAAGGTTAAAACAATTATAGTCCATATAGTAATTCACTTGCTGATTTTTAACTACATATATATATATATATATATATATATATATATATATATACATATATATATATATATATATATAGTTACACTCATATAAGTAGTTTTACATACTACTACAAGTTGGAAAACAAACCTAATATATTAAGTAAGCAAAAATATTTAAAAGCACTTAGAAGGTCTCTATTGCCCTCCCCTTGGTCAGACCTACAAATATTTACAATTTTTATTTAAATGCATATATTTCTTCTCATAAAAAATAATCATTCAATTTATTTTTAAAATTTATTTTATTTTATTTTATTTTTGACTGGTCCCAATTTATTTGGGCCACCCCAGGATGCCCCAGGCCTAGAAAAAGGTATCGGGCCTCTTGGTGGTGAATTGAGGCTTGTGGTGCCATCACAAGAACCATTAGAGCAACAGGAACTTGACCTTAGAGTGGTGGAACTGCTTGACTGCCGGCCAGCGGCACTTGCTGGCGCTGATCTCCTCCTCCTTCACGATCTGGATGGAGTAGGAGTAGACACTGGTGTGCTGCCAGTTGCCCAAGTCACTGTAATGCTGGGCATCAGTCGTGGTCAGGTCCAGGTACTTGTGTGCACGTTGTGGGTGCCACTGCAAGAGTCATAGAATAGCCAGATACAGAAGTTCTTGACACGCAGAGGGGACTTCTCAAACACCTGCCCGCAGTAGACATCTCCTCTGACTACTCCACCTTCTTCAGCTGAGATACAAAGTACCAGAAGCCGGACTTGGCAACCATGTGGGTAGGGGTGAAGATGCTCATGCGGGAGAGGGGCGGTATGCTGCATTTGGAGGTGGGCAGGCCATGCCCACCTTGTGCTCTCGATGCATCCCCGAGGCCTTCATGGTGCTCTCTCTACTCTCGCTGCCACCGGCGAAACCCTGTCCCTTAATTTAGATGCAGTCCTGTTTTTATCACACAAGATGTGTGACAAGATAGTGAAAGAGCTCCTTAAAGTCAACTTGTCTAGGGCCTTATTTAATCATTGGACATGATGAATTCTGGGAAATTAACTTCTACTAAGGAGCCAGTTACTTTGCCCTCCCTGCCACATGACAGTCTACTACAATATTACATTACGTTTTATCACTGGTCCCTGGTTGAATAAAGCATTCATATTAAAATTCAGTGGATTCAGGGCTAGATGGTAGCACAGCAGTAAGATGTGCTACTCTACAAGGCAGACCTACATGGGAAGGTTACTGATTTGCATTGGGAGACATCCCTGAGTACACTGACGTGTGTGCATCCATGATCTGAGCTGGCTAAAGCTGGGGGTGGACCGCAGCACCAAGTCCCTGCTGGAGATGCGGTATCTCTCTCTCTTTATCGCTGTCTCTTACTCAGGGAATAAATAAACGTAAATCATTTAAAAACTTTTTGGTGAAATGGATTTAAAGAAGAAGAGCAAGCACAACCAATAACAATAGAAAGTTTTGTTTGCATGTTTCTTTTTTTTAATTGAGTGGCTCCTTAGCAGCTATCAATTTATACCAAAAGGACAACATGATGTTTAATTTTGCAAAGCTCCTGATAAAAGCACTAATGGATTTTGTATTCCTATATTATTCAGATATTTGTAGACACCCATCCTTTATCTTCATAGTTTTCTTTTCCTACCTCCAGAATGTTAGTACCACAAAGAGCTTTATTATATTTACTACTGTTTAGTTTTACTTTACTGTGCAATAGCATCTGATTTTTTTGCTTTAATATATTTTGGTAAACTGGTGATTTACTTGATTATATCCCCTGTAATGACCTAAGAGCAGATTTTCATCCAGTTGTCCATGGAACATCTGTATCATAGACACATCAAAATTAATGTCCAGAATTGAAACAACTTCCCTTCTAATACTCTTATAATGTTTTCCCCTCATATTTCCCTGTCTTGATTTTAATACTTGTATCTTTATTTCTCAGAAAATAAATCTGGGCATCACTATTAATATTTTCTTCCTTCTCAAACTTCTTTCCTGCTATAACACTTTCAACTGACGAATTTTTCAACTAATAGGGTTTTGAGAATCACAATGGAAGCTCTGAGGAGGGCAAATATATTAAATCTTTTGGAACAGGAATGGGATCAGAATTAACACCTGCATTTGAAAAGCCTCTTGACAACAAGATAGATTGATGGGATGGGGAGGTGTAGTGTTATCGGTTGAAGATACTTTGATCAATGGGACTGGGGAGAAATGTTCACATATTAAAATGCTCACATTGTAAGCTAAACAATGTGATTGAATGTATATAAAAACTTAAAATAAATAAATAATAAAAAATTAATGATAAGTGCTGGTGAGGCTGTGGTGAAAATGGAACTTTCCTACACTGTTGCTAGGAATGTAAATTAGTACAGTCAATGTGGAGAACAATATGGAGGTTCCTGAAAAACCTACAGTAGTATTACCATACTATCCAGTAATCCCAGACCTGAGTATCTACCCAAAACATAGGAATACACTTGACTGGAAAAACACTAACACATCCATGTTTATTGCAGCATTGTTTACAATGATTAAGACATGCAATCAGATGAATAGATTGAAAAAGTGTGGCACATATACACAATAGAATACTATTCAGCCATAAAAAATGAGACCCTGGCATTTGGTAGAAGATGGTTAAATATGGAAGACATAATGTTAAGTGAAGCAAGCCAGATCATGAAAGAGAGGCATTGTATATCCTCTCTTATTATATACTGAATGTCTCCACTCTATGGCCAAAACTGAAAGTGGTAGGTATAAAAGCATAGAGAGCAAATGTGCATACGAAAGACATTGTGGGGCGGGGATGGGCAATGGCAGGGCGGGCAGGAGGGACTCAAGAGGGAACAAAGGAAAACATTTAAGGAATAAAAAAATGGAAAATTATCTGTTGATGATAATGTGTTTAGTAATATTTTTAACTGGACTAATAGATAGTATTCATGCCAGAAAAATTCACTGTGTATGCTGTAAAGATGTACGGTGATGGGACCAGCAGTTAGCATAATGGCTATGTAGCTGAACTCCCATGTAGCCGACTGTGGTTCGAGTCTCAGACCTGGTGGCTTAAACTCATGCCAGGTGCATGTGCGTGCATGCCCAAGATCCTGAGAGGAGAATGGAGGAGAAGGGATTGCGGCATGGCCATGCCCCCTGGGGGGGGGGTGTTTTCTTGCTTTCTGTCTCTCTCTGTCTTACTGGCAGGCGAGCGCACGCACCCTATAGCAAAAACTTCTCCAAAAAAAAAAAAAAAAAAGGATGTACGGTGATTAAATGTAATAAAAAAATTTAAAAGTACAATCTATGAAAGAAAAATATCTGGGAATTGTAGAAAAAGAAAAAATAATCTACAAAATGAAAAATACATTAAATGTGTTTGGCAGCAAATTAGACAGGGAGAACCCTGGATTTTTGAACTGGGAGACTCTTCAATGGTAAATCTCTAAATTAAAGACAAGAGGGCAGTAAACTTTTTTTAAAATTTTTTTATTTTTTGAAGAGGTTTTTTTTTTTTTTTTTGCTATAAGGCGCGTGCACTCGCCAGACAGACAGAGAAAGAAAGCAAGAAATCACCCCCCAGAAGGGATGGCCATGCCGCAATCCCTTCTCCTCCATTCTCCTCTCGGGATCTTGGGCACGCATGCACACGCACCCGGCGTGAGTTTAAGCCACCGGGTCCAGGACGCGAACCGTGGTTGACTACGTGGAAGTCCAGCGACATAGCCATTATGCTAACTGCTGGTCCCAAGAGGGCAGTAAACTTAAAGATAAAAACATAGTGGGGGTGGTTCATGAGAAAATTTGTAATGGAAACAAGAATGCATGTAAATTAGGGAAAGAGGCTGTGGGATGGTATGTCACAGCTGAGTAAAAAATATGTAGTTTAATAATACATATGCAGAAAAGCCCTGCTAGCATTATTAACAAATGTGCACAACATAATGTAATATTTAATGGGTATATTCGTGATTTGATTCTGTGTGCATACCTTAATAACCATACTTGGGCCAGAGGCATGGTTGTTGATTTCTGTCTTTGTCTTTCTATATTTTCAACTTCTGTCTTTCATTATGCATTAGTTAAGCCTATTGTAAAATCATAGATTTGAGAGTAGTTTGTGTTTGTATAAGTAGTAGTCAATTACTTTGCTATAAGGTGAGTGTACTTGCTGGAGAGAAACAGAGAGAAAGAGAGAAAGTGAGAAATTACCCCGTGGAGGGATGGCCATGCTGAAATCCCTTCCTCTCCATTTTCCTTTCGGTATCTTGGCACACATACATGTGCCTGGTGTGATTAAGCCACTGGTTCACGGGACCTGAACCACTGAGGCAGCTATGTGAGATCCAGTGCTTTAACCTCCATGTTACCTGCTACCCCAGAGAGTAGTTTTACTGACATGTTTCATGACTGATAAATACAACATTTAATTATTGATACAGGTTTACCTCTACTTTCAGAGAGTTAGTTCCATTTTACCATGTAAATGATTGGTTTTTAAATTGGTGTTAATCCAGTTATTCTTTTCATCTGTTACTCCTAATTTCACTTCCATCTTTTTTTGAATGAGCAGAGTTTGTGCATGAGCTACAAATGTAATAAAAATCTGAATATCCAGTAGCAGTTTATTTACTTTCACAGGACAATTATTTGACTGTGTGTGAAACTGTGGGTCAACAGTTGTTTTCTTCTGAGATATTAGCATACTGGTCCACTGTATTCTTTCTATCTCAAATTCCGGATGAGAAGATTATTCTTCATTCTCAGAACTAGCTGAGGACTCTGTCAAAGAAATAAAATTTAATCAAGGTTTTGTAAATTTACATCTTAATAAAGGCAAATAATTGAGATAAAAACATGTTTGAAAATGTATTGATTTCCTTTGAGGTGCCAAGGACATTTTTGGAAAAGCCATGAGAAACACTTTTATTTAAAAATTAATTAACTTGAATTTTGCTAGTTTACATTATTGAGGGAAAAGAATTCTGGGAAGAAGCCTGCAAGGAAAAAAGACATTTGAGAAAGGACCTTGTTTTAATTTGCATATTATCTCAATGCAGTTGAAATACATGAATACTCTGTTGAAACTGTAATCCAGAAGATTCCTTCTCTCTCGCTCTTTCTCATCCTCTATCCATACCTTAGATACTAGTAAATCATTATAGGTCGTGTTTGTTTACTTGGAAAGGCTATTGCACAATACAATTGTGTTTATATCTCAAGACATATCAGAAGTTGTTGTGGTTTGTGGTTTTGTATTTAAGTTATTTTCTAAATATTACTATTCATCCACTTGACCTGGAACTTCAAAAATCGTGAAATATAGGAAACTCAGAATTGGCAAAATCAACTTTTGAACACATGGAAGGAGCCAAACTCATCCTATGAGAGAGTAGAGAATGCTCTTACTAAAATAGATGGGATTCATTCTGGTACCCCATACAAACTCAGATACACTGAAAAAAAATGTTAAGAAAAATGGTAGGAAACATACAAATTTAGGGAAATCTTTTGGCATTGTAAAATAAAACTGGTGATTGTAGGAGGTCTTTTTAAAAATTAGTATTTAAAAGTTTAACAGCTGGGCTGGCTCAGTGGTGTGACAATGACTTGCTGCTCAAGTGATGCTGGATCCATATGAAGTCCAAGAGTTTAGTTTCCTGGGTTACCTGTGCATGCCAGGATTGTACTGAGGAGGCTGGCTAGCTAAGAGAATCGGGGAGGGAACTGAAGCAGGGCACCCTGTTAAAGGCACTTCTCTCTCACTATCTCTGTCTCGCTCTGTCTCTTACTCTACAAAAGAAAGAAACTTTAAAAGTTATTAACAAGTAATTTTGAACATTTCATTATGAAGTGAATTTTGACCAATTTCAGTTTTCGCTATGTTAGTGTAAGGTGGTTTCTGTAAAACTATAATATTGGCAATGTGAAGTACATTGATTGTAGATTGCTGGTATAGCACCAGAATCAAGTATTAAATTTTTCTTCCTGGGTAATTAGTTCCACATTCTCTTTCAATTTTTAAAAATGGAAATATAAAAAGTTTATTTGGTCCATTGTCATCTTTAAAAAAGTTTCTTTATGAGAGAAAAAATGTGCATAGGTATATATGCATGAAAGAGAGTTCTAATCCTCTTTCCCAAGTCCTCCAGCTACTCAGAACCTTAGGTGCACATGCCTAGGGTGTTTCATATTGACTTGAGATTTGAAGCTGCAGTTGGCCAAGTGGCTTCCAGCACTTCAGGTCAGTATGCCATTTTATGCCACCAAGTCTGGGCCTCCATCCATTTTTTTTAAAGGAAATTTTACTTGTACAATAAAACCAGGGATTTTATCTTTGGAATTGAGCTAGGGAAAGCTTCAGAGATATTTTCCCTCCTATGAGCATAGGTTCAGACATGTTCCTATTCCAATCCTGTGGACATTGACATGTTTCTAAAATAGAAAAGTATGATAAGTATAACATCAGTTTCAGTTCTCCCTTTAAGATCAAAAGAAAAAAACATGTAAGCCTTACAAGGAGTTTACTATACAGAAAGCTTTAGCAAATGCTTTTGGATGAAACTTAGCTGAGCCTTCCATGTTTACCTGGGAAAGTAGTCACAATTGTACAGGCAGAGCTGAGACTGTCCTTGGTATTCAAGGCACTGCTTACACTGGCAGTGATAGAAACCCCAGGAGCCTCAAGAAGGCTATGATCAGGAAACACTTCTAGAAGACCCAGGCTTCTGTTTCTTCCTCTAGTTATTCAGGCATAAGGACAATAATGGTCTCTCTCTGGACATCTGGAGATCAATCAGATCAACTCAATGCCCTTTAAGTTTCCACTCTCCCATATCATTTACCTCTGATTTTGGAGTAGACAAAGGAAATGATCATAGTGATAAAGGCCATCAACACACACAGGAGCACGGTCATATCTTCCAACCACATAGTATCCAACTGGAAGTGTGGATCTGAAGCGGGGACTGGGGGGACATAAAACAATTAGAAGGTGTATAGCAGGGAAGGAGGGTGAATTACAGTTTATGATAGATTTACTTTTTAGGATCCTGTTGCTCCATACCTTCTGGGTTTACGTGAGATGGTGCATGTGTGTGGTAGGAGGAGATGTAGGTTAGGCTATGTGGATGAACCGTGAGATGAGCACATTTGGGTTAAGGTTGAAAGAGGGCTGTGAGTTGGGAACCAGCAGTTAGCGTAATGGCTATGTCGCTGGACTCCCATGTAGTCGACTGCGGTTCACGTCCCGGACCCGGTGGCTTAAAACTCACGCCGGGCGCGTGTGCATATGTGCCCAAGATCCCGAGAGGAGAATGGAGGAGAAGGGATTGCGGCGTGGCCATCCCCCATGGGGGGTGATTTCTCGCTTTCTGTCTCTCTGTCTCTCTCTGTCTGTCTGGCGAGCGCACGCGCCCTATAGCAAAAACCTCTCAAAAAAAAAAAAAAAAAAAAAAAAAAAAGAAAGAGGGCTGTGAGGAGGCAGATACATACTTTTCTACTTAAGCAACATGGCTCTTGCTTTGTCTGGCCAGGTTTGAAGGACAGATGGACACATTATGCTTTCATCTGTTTTATTTGGTGCTGAGAATTCCAGGCCTTATGAGACATATGGTGAAACAGGATTGTCTGAGATGGCAGAATCTCTGATGTGGGAGAGATCTTCTAATTCTCAAAAGTCACATTCTCATCTAGAGCAGAAATCTCTTTTAGAGTGTCTTTTCTGGATGATTCTAAGGTATAAAACATCCTCACTCATAATACTGGATATGTCTTGTGATGGCAATACCATTGGTACACACGCCTGGTGTGAGTTTAAGTCACCGGGTCCGGGACTTGAACCATGGTCGACTACATGGGAGTCCAGCGACATAGCCATTACGCCAACTGCTGGTCCTGAAAATCTTGTTTATAACTCAGGGTGATTCTTAACACATAAGGAGCCTACAAAACTTAATAAATAAACAAACAAACAAACAAACCCAGGTAAATTGTGAGGAAGAGAAAAAACCAGACTTCTAGGATTACTACATTATTAGATTAAAATGTCCAGGTTCATCAACAAAATCACAAGGAATATCAAAAGCAACCAAGTATGACTCAGTCAAAAGAGAAAAGATAATGATTCTAGTAATCATAGAAACTGTTTCTAAAAAAATAAAAATTTGAAAACTGACCTACTAGACACTGACTTTAAAATGACTTTTTTAGATATGCAAAAAAATAAATAAATAAACTAAAGGAAGATGTGAAAAAAAGTCAAGAAAATAATACATGAACAAGGACCAGAAGTTGGCGTAATGGCTATGTTGCTGGACTCCCATGTAGTCGACTGAGGTTTGAGTCCTGGACCCGGTGGCTTAAACTCACGCCAGGTGCGTGTGAGTGCGTGCCCAAGATCCCGAGAGGAGAATGGAGGAGAAGGGATTATGGCGTGGCTATCCCCCCTGGGGGGTGATTTCTCACTTTCTCTCGCACATGCCCTGTAGCAAAAACCTCTCAAAAAAGAAAAATATATACATGAACAAAATAGAAATATCAGTAAAGAGATGGAAATCTAAAAAGAAATATTCTGCTACTGAAAAATATAATAACTGATATGAAAAATTAACTAGAGAGATTCAAGGCTGATCTGAGTAGGAAGAAGAAATAATTAGGGAACTTAACAGTATAACATGGAAATTACTGAATTTGAAAACAAAAAGTAAAACAAAAGAAGAAAAATTAACAAGTATTGGTGAGTATATGTCTAGAATTCCAGCTCATATTAAAGCATTACTTTGTTTTCTTGAAAACAAAAAGTAAAACAAAAGAAGAAAAATTAACAAGTATTGGTGAGTATAGTAAGAAATTAGAACCCTTATGTGCTGTTGGTGGGAATGTAAAATGCACATGACAAGTGACTCAAATTTAGGACATATTAATATTGTCCCTCACTTTTCACAAGGGAGCTATGACTAAACATCTCTTCCTTTTTCAATTATTGGGTCAACAAATGCATCATGACTTTTCAATAACCCAATATTTTTTTTCATGAAGAATTATATATGGAAATTGTTAAAATACAGATTTTAAGAGTCTGAGTGCCTGAATTGGGAGCCTGGCTCTTGCATTTGCTGTGTCATCTTGGATAAGCTACTTAACATCTTTGTATACCAGAATTTTTTTTTCTTTTTTCTGGAGAGGTTTTTTCTATAGGGTGTGTGTGCTCGCCAGACAGACAGAGAGAGACAGAGAGACAGAAAGTGAGAAATCACCCCCCAGGGGGAATGGCCATGCCGCAATCCCTTCTCCTCCATTCACCTCTCGGGATCTTGGGTACGCATGCACACGCACCCGGCGTGAGTTTAAGCCACCGGGTCCGGGACTCGAATCGCGGTCGAATACGTGGGAGTCCAGCGACATAGCCATTATACTAACTGCTGGTCCCTGTATATCAGAATTTATCAACTGTAAAATACATTCCACTAAAGATTGAATATATTAACCTACATAAAATCTATAGAGCACATAATAAGCATTTAATGCATATTATCTACATTATATCTTTTTGTTCTTTTTCTTATAATACTGATGGATGTGTCATTTAGTCTATCTCCACAGTTAATATGTATGTCTCAGGTATGTACGTTTTTGGAATAAGATATAAAAGGCACATTCACTGTGGCTTGGTTTAAGGTCACTGTGTTTTCATTTCACAGGAGAAAATTAATTTTAAAAATTCTCTGAAGAGTCTAGTCCTATTTTATGACTTCTTCATTGTGATTGTTTTGTCTAGAGTTCCAGCTCATATTAAAGCATTACTTTGTTTTCTTGATCATTGTCTTTTACGTACAATTTCCATGGAGACCCCAAAGATAGAACTGAGGGTACATTGAAAATATATTGGGTTGAGCTATAATAAACTCTCACAATTTCCACTTCAATGTACCCTCAAAGAGACTGAAAGAGAAGGATCATTTTCAAGAGTCTATCCATACCATAAAATTTAACAAGATTTGTGTGGGTATATTAATTATTTCGAGATGACAATCCTCTGCTTTTCATTAATTTCTGAAAGAAATCTACAACTCAAAAAGTTTAAGATATACTGAATTATTAACTATATTAGGTTTAAAATGTGGGAATTATCAGCATATTTATTAAGCTAAATGATGGCTAGTTTTGTTTGTTTGTTTATTTCCTCTCTCTAGAAGCACAAGCATCAGCAGTTTGTATCATTAGCCCATAAAATTCAGGAGGCTGGAATTCAAACCCCAGTCTAATTCTTTATTGCCCCTATAGTTTAAACAAATATCACTCCTCTTTGGTTAACTGTCTTATTAGAGACTGGGCATTTGGGAAAGGAGATATATTCAGAAAGTGCCTATATTCTTGATCCCACATACCTCTATTTTTGAACTTCAAATAGGAAATGAGTCCTACAATTATACCCGCTGAACTGATGGCTATCAGTGGGTTCACTATGATAGGACATATCTTCTTATAGGAGCAAACTGATTTACAACAGATATGGGAGCGATCTGAGGAAAAATAGATATAAACATTGGTTATTAGTATAGAGGCACTTCCGATTGGGGGAAAATGTGCCAACAAACCAAAAGCTGGAGACATCCTGGTGGTTAAGGTGGCTGGATCACATGGCCCACTGCAAGGTTCAAGTCCTGGTCCTGGAAGCTTTAGAAACATATCAGGTGCATGTGTGTGCACCCAGGATCCTGAAAGAAGGGAGTAGCGGAGAAGAAGAGATTGAGGTGTAACCATGTCCCATGCGAGGGTGGAAGTGCTTCCTCTCTCTCTTTGGCAAGCACATACACACTCTGGCAAATTTTTAAAAGATAATAAAGCAAGAGTTATGTTTTGATGCCAGCCTCTTGTGTTCACTTGGAGTTGGACTAAGGCTTGGGTTTGAAGGATCAGAGAGGTGTTGGTGACAGGGAGAAATAGCAGAGCTGTTTGTGGGACTGGGCAGTTTTCAGCCTGGAGGAAAACAACTTTTTTTCTTCATCTACCCAATCAATCAATGGGGCTCAGCAGAGAGCAGGAGACAGAGTTATGAACTGGCCATCACCATTTCGTTTGTGTTTGAAAGAGGCTGGGATAGTTTCAGAGACTTCTGAACTACGTAAGAGATCATAAAAGCTTTGGCTACAAGGATCTCATGAGTGAAAGTGTCTTCAGTTAACATATTTTTACAATCTTATTTGGTATATCATGTGGGGGGTTCAAAAAGTTCATGGAAAATGTGCATTACTATGGAAAAATCTATGGATAGATTTCTAATTTCTTTGCACCAAAATAAATTCATACTTTGATTCCATTTTCCTGTAGACTTTCTGATGCTGTCTCACAGTAGCATCATCTGGCTCCCTCATCTCTCCTTGAAAAATAGGAGGCTTTGATGTGGAGTCTTGCAGCCAGACATTATGCCTATTTTTGTATTGAAAAGGTATAGAGCCCATTTAACTTTGTGTTTAGAATATGCAATACAAATGTCCATACAGCTTGTATTAATTCTTGTTTCCTACCATTACTAGCTGTATAATTTTAGGGGGGATACTTAACTTTAAATTTCATCAGATGGAAAATCAGGTAGCAATAATACGAACCCAAAGTGTATTATGCAGATTGAAGGCATTAATAATGGTGAATTCCTAGATATAACATTTGTTTGTATTAAGAATTCAATAAATGCTAGCCTCTTATAATATTTACTATAAAATTAACTCTGCCTCCTGAAAAAGATCCATCCCAAATTATTCAAAAACACCTTCTAAATGAAGTTGAACACAATGTTAGGGGCACAAATAGTGTCGATGAGGGACAGTTAAATAACCGGAGACAATAAGATTGGCTAAGGTCAATTTAGAAAAATCTCTGACTATAAATCTCTGAAGAGATATCTGAGAAGAGACAATTGTTACATGTATGTTCTTAGAAGGGTCAATAAAGTGTAAGATACAAAAGACATTTCTGTAAGTGACTTGAAAAATATACTGGGCACATATGCATGTGTGCCCAAAATCCCAAGAGCAGGGAGAAATGAAGGAGAAGAGATTGCGGCATGGCCATCCCCCCTGGGGGGGAAGCTGCTTTCTCTCTCTCTCTCTTAAGTACACATGCCATACAGCAAATAATTTAAGAGCAAAAAAGAAGTGATTAAGCAGAGAAATTATATTAAAAAATACAAACCTTAAAGCTGGGTAGTGTCAATAAGCAAACAAAAATTTAAAGAGTTTATTTTTGAGAAAGAGCAACTAAAAAGGTGAAAAATTTATGACTTTCTGGTGTGAGGATTTTCCCCAAAGCTTACAGCTATAGAGGTGGAAAAAGGCAACTCCTTGGGACAAATAACAGAGCCAGGTCAGAAGAACAGCTAAGAATGTAAAGGAAGAAATCCAGGAAGTTGAAAGAAGGATAGAAGGACTGAGATCTGAACCTTTAGCTGACAGCTGACCTACAAATATGGGAGAAGATACTAGGGGGTCTGGTGAAAAAGCAAGAAGAGACCACAGAAGCATCTACTCTCAAAAGACAGAGCAACACTAGAAGGTATCTCTGACTTTAAAGTCTTAAAATGGAATACATCCCCAAATCATTAAGAGTTACTGTTAGGTGTGTCTTAAATTGATTTTGGAAATTCTTAAGTCCACTCCCCTCACCCCTAATATAGCTCAACTGAGAATACATGAACACATTTTCTTCTAGGAAAAGTAAAACACCAGGTATTGCAACTAATCTAACTCCCCCTGTGGATGATGCTGTGGACCGTTAAGTGACTTCGGTCATTTCTGCTATGTGTAGTTTTGACTTTATTCGCTGTCCCGGTTTGGGTCTTTATGCCCTTTTAGAAGCTAAGTGAGAAATATCTATAAATGGTGTTGAATGTTAAAAGAACTTTCCCAGTTTGTTTGGAAACCTATCACTATAGGAAAAGTGGTCGTGGTAAAGAACCCAGGCTTTCAGATAAACAGCATTCTCAGCAGCTACAGAGCAAGGGCAGACTATCTGGGACCAAGAAACAGGTGGTGGGTACATGTCTAATACATACTCAAAGTTCCTGAAGCAGACAGGCTTGAGAATCAAGGGTCAGGCAGCTTTAGCTCTCCCCACTCCCATTGTGCATTGCCCACCCTCCAAACCTACTTACATCTCTGTGTGATACATAATTCAATGCTGGGAAGCACAATAAAGAGTGTTGATGTAATTAGAATTAAAGCCAGAATCAGTATCCAAATGGTGTTCCATGGAAAAAGTTTATCTGAAACAGAGAGTCACAAATGTTACAACTTAGGAAACTCAAACAGTTTTAACTCACTGAACAAGGCATGAGGACTCATCCAAAGCATGTGTCCACTCAAGACTTGATCATCCTGGAATATTAGATGTAAGTCAGTTTGACTGTTCTCCCTGTATCTTCTCATCCATCCTATCATGTATTTTCCCTGATTTAAAGGAAAAAAGCAGAGAGAAACAATCTCTCAAAACCTCAGACACAGATTTCTAGGGGCCATAATAAAGCCAATCTCGACTCAGTTCTTTTGTCTAAACTCTTAGTGTATGTGCAGTCCTGAAATTTTCAATGTATTCGCATGGTCCAACCTTATTTTTCCTGGGTACATTCAGAGAGATAAGTTTATGAAACTTTTCTTCTCTCTTATTCGCATGAAGAAGCATCTGATTTGGCCTGCTGGTTTGCATGTACTGGGCATGGATACCTGTCATTTTGTCCGGGAATCTGATGTCTTTCCATAGCAAAAAATAAAACCTACCCCACCTAGAACATTCATATATTGTCCTATATCACGGTACTAGAAAATGAATCCAAGAGGCTGCTAGAGAGCCAATTAGAGTTCTGAAACATTCTTTTGGCTATATTTGGTATGGCCTAAAATTGTACTGAGCTGGTGTTTTTCATGCATGTGATTCCTGGGACTGAGAGCTCCATGGTCTTAGAACCAGTCTCATTCCCAGATAAGCTCCTCCATAATGCAATACAATGAGCTCAGAAAAAGAGTTTGAAGGTTCACTAGATGAACAGGGACAGAGTCCCAAGAAAGAGTAAATTAATTATAAATTAATTTATTATTTATTAATTATAAAATTTTCTTTATTATTGCTTTTGACTCTTATTCATGTTTTATTATATTATGTGAACCAAAGTTAAGGCCTCCATGAGATGCCTCTATGTCCTAGAACTCTAAATCATTCCCCAAAATTTGTGCTAATTACAATTCATGTTAACTGCAATTTTTAAAAATTACATGATTTTTAAAAAGTGCATATCTACTTCTAGAAAGTGTTAACTCTTAAAATATACCTCTTGCTATGTACTGAAGTTGTAAATTTTCCCTTTTCCTTTCTTTGTTTTATACATATATACCCTCTGGGGGCAGAGGGTTGGTAGTTTAGGCTTTATCTCCCATAACCCTTTTTTTTTGTTGTTTCTGACATGACCTTAATATAAAACTTTGTTTTCCTTTGAAAGATAAAATGAAAAATTAAATTAAAAAATGTTTTGTTTTTAATGTAGCAAATTGTTATAACTGTGGTAGAGTTATAATGTTCTTAAATTAGAGCATCCCTCCCAGTATCCAGCTTTTACATTAATTTCATGGACAAACGCATGTCCACGTCTATGAAAGTCTTTGAAGAATAATGCCAGACCCCACGTATACATTAGAAAAGTCAGAGTTGCACCTACACTGACAGTTTACAAAGGGTTTGAAGGGTTGAGCTGGGATCAACCAGAGAGGACATTGGGAGATGAGGTCAGGTGGGAAATGGGGCTCAGAAAATGCAGGACATTGTGAGACATTTTACTCTGAGTGAAATGGGAACAATCTCAGGGTCTTGAACAAATGGTACAGTTATGTCTTATTAAACATAAAGGGATTTCACTGGGCTTCCTATCTACATGTTGAATATAGAGCACAGCATAACATACAAGACTAGAAGTAGGACAACTTTTAGGATGCTATTCTCAAAGTGCAGATCATGGGTGATGTTGTCTCAGAGCTGGATGGCAGGAGTAAAGTAGTGGGAAGAGATGGGACTATGGGCATATTTTCAAGTTAGAGCTATCATTGTTTTTTCTTTATTTTTTTCCTATATAACATGTACCCTCACCAGAGAGATAGAGATAGAGAGAGAGAGAGAGAGAGAAATCATCCTCCAAGAAAGATGACCACGCTGCAATCCCTGCTCTTCCATGCTCCTCTCAGATTTTTGGACATGCACACGCATACACCTGGCATGATTTTCAAGTCATAGGCTCCAGGACTTGAACCACACAGTGGGCCATGTGGGATGGCCCACTGATAGATGCATTGCAGAATTTGAGAGAAAAAATGGGAATCAAGAATGACTTCAAAGATTTCATCCTAAGAAAATAAAATTACAAAGTGTGATTGTAAAGGTAGCACATTAATCAAGTTGAGGGTAATTTGGAGTTTAGTTTTTAATGTACTTGGTTTGGAATATTTTAGACTTTTATGTTGAGATGTTGGGTTTGGAAATGAAAACAGAATTTGGGAGATAGTTCTGGGCAGGAGATACAAATTGAAGAGCTATCATAATATTGATGGTACTTAAAGTCATAAGATAAATAAAGTCAGAAGAGAGAAAAGAGTGAAGAACTATGCCCCAGGGGCCAGCATATGGCATAATGGTTATGTCACTGGACTCCTGTGTAGTCGACCACGGTTTGAGTCCTGAACCCATTGACTTAAAACTCATGCTGGGTGCATGTGCGTGCATGCCCAAAGTCCTAAGAGGAGAATAAAGGAGAAGGGATTGTGGTGTGGCCATCCCCTTGGGGGTGACTTCTCACTTTCTTTCTCTCTGTCTCTCTCTCTGCCTCTCTGACAAATACATGTGCCCTATAGCAAAACTTTCTAAAAAGAAAAAAATTCAGAAAAGAGAATAAGAGAGAAAACAAACAAGATGAAGAATAAAACCAAAAGGAAACAATGTCTTAGAAACCAAATGAAGAAAGTATATTACTTTTTTCTTTAGCTTCTATATCATGTGGCAATAACTACTGTTTGAAGAAAAAACAGAGATCTCACTTGAAAGAACAATGCTTGTCCTTTGCTCTTGACCAGTCACAGGGTTTCGAAGGTAGCAAGTGACATTCCCATGGGAACTATCTCTAAGGAGAAGGGTCATCTTCATGTTAAATAATTTGTTTTCATCCTGTGAATGGGTTGTTGATGCAGGTGGAATGATCTCTCCTCTGCTGTCTCTCCACTCCATCTGAGGCTGTGGGAACCACCCTCCTGAATCACACTCCACTAGAAGACCTTTGGTGTTAGGAGGATGCATATGAATCTGCATTTCTAAGCTTGTAGCTGGTTGGAAAGAAAAGAGAAAAATGACATTTTTTAGGTAATGGGGAGGGGAAACAGAACAGAGAAAAAAATCCCTTCATTCCCCACTTTAAACCCTGTCACCTTAGATATACTGATAGTCAAGCTCTGTGGGGATGATTGCCATGACAACTAGTCAAAGGGAAAGAAGGAAAAGCCAGACTGAATGGCTGTGATATATTGTATATATGAACACCTGTTCCTTAATAAGTGAGGTGAATTATGATTGTTTCATTAATTTACTCATTCATTCAAAAACTTTTATTGGCTATTTACCAAACCTAGGAGACTGGGTTAGAGTCTTAATCATAACAATGAAGGTCTCAGTCCTCATGGAATTTATGGCTTATCATTCTATCTTCATCACCTCAGAGGGATGTGTCCTTACCTATGACTTTCACTTCTGTGACAGCTTCTTCATAGAAATCATCACTGTCTTTGAAGAAGCAGTGGTACTGCCCATCATCCTCAACACTGACATTAAGGATCCTGAGGGTGACTTTACCCTCTCCAATGGCTTCTTTCAGGAGCTCTGTCCGCTCCACATACTTGGAGATAATTTCTCCATACATGTCTTTTCCATCCTTGTACAGATGAATAGGTTCTGTGTAGCGGTCCCGGAACCAGCGCACCTCCATGTGTTGTGCACTCTGTGATGGGAACAGCTGGCAACTGAGCTCAACTACTCCACCCAAGGACGCCAAGATTGGACTCTCTGAGCCACTTACTGTGAATTGTTCTGAGAAGGAGATGGTGACCAAAAGGTGAAAGTATGAGTCAGAATACACTTTATTTGAGTCATATCATCTCTCTCTCTCTCACAAACACACTTTATTGAGGGCAAATTCTTTTTTTTTTTTTCCCAGAAGACACCTTAATTTTGCACCTGGTTTGAATGGTAATGCATCACATTGCTTTTCTCAAGAAATACAAAAGTGTATTTTCCCTTGTTGCCTAATAGTTTTCATTTCTGTTTAGAAAGCTGCCACCAGGGTGAAATAGTTGTTCTTTCTTTCTTCCAACCTGTTCTTTCATTCATCTATTTTCTTAGGATGTTGTTAAGACTAACAACATTTTTTTATTTTGTTCTTTTTTTAAATTTTTTATACATTCAATCACATTATTTAGCTTACAAAGTGAACATTTTAATATGTGAACATTTCTCCCCAGAGCAGTTGATCAAAATATCTTCAACAGATAGCACCACCCCTCCCCATCCCGTCAATGCTCTGCCTCCCTATCCCTCCTCCAAATGTCCTTCCTTAGGCCTCCCTCCTCCACAAACACTATATCTGGCATTCACACCCATCTCTTGTGTTTGTATGCATCTCTGTATAAATGTATTCTTTTTTTCTAGCTAAACTTTATGGTGCTTCTTGAATTGGGTGATTCCTGTTTTTATTCAAGTCTGAAAAATTTTCACCCATAGTGTGTTTAATTTTACCTCTCTTATTTTCTATGTTCTCTTATTACATAAGTCCTATGTTCAACAATGAAGGTTTCAACTCTCTTAAATATTACCAGCAAAATGTCTTAAAGTCTCACTACCTGCTCCTCCAAGTGCCCTCAGGTCAATATGTTTCATTTTAATTAATTAAGTTTTTTTTTCATTTTTTTGATACAACTTGGCTATAACATATATTCTTTCAATTTAAAGATTCAGAAATTCTCATTGTTGATATTTAGTCCTTGACCGAAATAAAGTGTTAAAATATCGTGCATTTCATACTATTCCTGTTCCTTTCCCCACTCATTGAGGAGGGGATGCTAGCTCATCCTCTAATACTCCCTATTTCCCTGACCTGATGGCTATTTTATGTCCCCCAATCACTGTCGTAATGGTGCCACCAGGTAAAGACTATCAAATCAATGTAGGCTTTTCTTACCAGTAGGGGCTAAAAAGTCTCAAGTACCAGTGTGTGACTAAACAAGTCATATATAAAATGGCAAAAAAAAAATTGTATATAGAAAGAAACACTATTTTAGATTTAAATTGTTTAGTCCTCATTTTATTTCATATTTATATGGTAAGTCTTTGAAAATAAATACTTGAACATTGCTAATGAAGTTAATTTGATTTCCGTAAACTCCAATTACACATCTAAAAACACTGACTATTGGAGCCAGCAGATGGTGTGGAGGTTAAGGAACTGGCTTCACACATGGCCAACTGTGGTTTGAGTCCTGATCCTGGTGGTTTGAAAAATCATGCCAGGCTTATGTGCATGCATGCTCAAAATCCTGAGAAGAGAATGGAGGAGAAGGGATTGCAGTATGTCTATACCCCCCAGGGGGCGGGGAGTGGTGACTTCTCATTTGTCTCTCACTGTATCTCTCTGTCTCGCTCCAGCAAGTTCATGCATCTGACGATGAAAACAAACAAATAAATAAAATGCTGATTATTTTGGGTGTCTAAATGCATATGAAACAAGCAAATTAATCACGTTGATTATAAGTTAATTATAATATTTATCTTTATATATTTAAAAATATAATTGTGATGTAGGGCTAAATAATTTGATCATTATTCTCTATTAGTTTTTATATGGAACTGGATATACAATCAGATATATTCTTAAGATTGCTTAAAATACATTTTAATAAATGTTCAGACTTAAAACTATCTTACAGAAAACAAACAAAAAGAAAGAAAAAGTTTTCTCAAAGGTATAATGGAAAATACTGGAGTATTTCTATTAAAACCAACAATACAACAAACAAAGTCAATGTAGCAACTTGAAGTCACTAATTAAAAATAACTGAATATTTTTATGTTAATAATCCTTTTATAGAAAAATTATATTAAAAAGAGTACTGAGAATGAAATATCTCTGTAAGATATTAAAATTTATTGTATAAATACAACCTTTTTTAAATCTGAAATTGGCCCATGAGACGAGAACTCAATGGGACACAGTTTAGAAATTCAGATATATAGGGAAATTTACTTTATGCCAAAGGTAACATTTGAGGTCAGTGGAGAATGATGGGTTATTTTATAAGAGGTGCTTTCTTTTGGAAAAAAATGCCAGATTTCTTTCTCAATATTTATATAAGAAAAAAATTTCTGGAAGTAATGCACAATACAATAAAGTTGCAGGATACAAAATCAATATACAGAAATCTATAGCATTTCTATATAGGAACAACAGACAGAGTGAGATAGAACTAAAAAAAGTTATTCCATTTACCATAGCCACAAAAAGTAAAAGATACTTAGGAATAAATCTAACCAAAGAAGTTAAAGACCTCCACAAAGAAAACTATGAGAAGCTAAAAAAAGAAACTGAAAATGACACAAAAAAGTGGAAGAACATCCCATGTTTCTGGATCCAAAGAATTAATATAATCAAAATGGCAATTCTACCCAAATTAATCTATATATTTAATGCAATGCCAATCAAAGCACCAGACACATTCTTCACAGATCTAGAAAAGACAATCGTAAAATCTGGAATCACAAAAGACCCCATATTGCTAAAGCAATTCTGCAGAAGAAGAGTGGAGTGGGTGGCATCTCACTCCCTGACCCAAAAATATACTACAAAGCTGTGGTAATCAAAACAGCATGGTACTGGCACAGAAACAGACATGTGGACCAATGGAACAGAATTGATTCCCCAGAAATAAATTTCCAAACATACTGATCTTTTTTTTTTCTTTTTCTTTTTTTTTATTATCATCATAATCTTCTTTATATTACATTGGGTTACATATAATTTTACAGTGTATTACATTGCTTTTTCAAAAGGGAATGCCACGCATATCAGTCAATATAGAGACATTAATCTCCCCACTTCATCATTCAATATCTTTTCTATGTTTTTTCCAATCATCATTATTATTATTCTAATTATTTTTTAAAACAGTCAATCACTTTTTCTCATTTTGCTTGTAAAAAGACTTTACCCATCATGAAATACTTCTTAGACCAATCCAGTTGAAAATACTATACGTGTCATCACCAACAGGTAATAAGCCATATCTGTTTCTCACTAACGTCTTACTTCTCTGTTGTTCTCTTGCTATCTTTCTTTATCCTCTTCTCCCCCCGCCCCATTCCACACTGTCCTATTCTCGTTAAGTACCTTCACTGCTTTTATGTCCTCCAATTTTTCGCTCTCTACCATAGAGTGCGAATAGTCGGTATATATTGGGAGGATACATACATTATCTTTCTTTCATAGCCTGGCTTACTTCACTCAGCAATAGATCCTCCATATCTGACCACTTTCTATCAAATGCCAGGGTCTTGTTATTTTTTATGGCTGAGTAGTATTCCATACAGTAAACTGATCTTTGACAAAGGTTACTGGTCAATCCAGTGGGAAAAGGAAACCTCTTCAGCAAATGGTGCTGAAAAAACTGGATTTCCACCTGCAAAAAGATGAATCTGAACCCCTACCTTTTACCTTTGACAAAAATCAAGTCAAGGTGTATCAAAGATCTAAATCTGAGACCTCAAACTATAAAACTGCTCCTAGAAAACACTGGGAAAACTTTAGGAGACATTGGTGTAGGGAAAGACTTCTTAATAAGACCCCCAAAGCACAGTCGATAATCCCCAAAATAGACAAGTGGGATTACATCAGACTAAGAAGTTTCTGCATGACAAAAGACACAGTAATTAGTGTGAATCGACAGACCTCAGAATGGGAAAGTATTTTTGTAAATTATGCATCACATAAGGGTCTGATAACCAGAATACACAAGGAACTCAAGTAGCAGTTTGGAAAAAAGATGATCAACTATATTAAAAGATGGGAGAAAGAGTTGAAAAAAACACTCTAAAGATGACATATGAATAGCCAAAAGGCATATGAAAAAATGCTCAACCTCCCTCATCATAAGAGAATTGTAGATCAAAACAACAATGAGATACCACCTAACCCAAGTCATAATGTCTAAGATTAAAAAAAAAAATGTTAAGTGTTGGTTGGGGTGTGGTGAAAAGGGAACTCTCTTACACTGGGGGTGGGAATGTAAATTAGTCCAGCCACTGTGGAGAACAATTTGGAGATTCCTCAAAAATCTACAACTAGAACTACCATTTGATCCAGCAATCCCACTCCTTGGTATCTACCCAAAGGACAGAAGAATTCTTCATCAGAAAAGTGCTTACACATCGATGTTTATCGCGGCACTCTTCAGGATTGCTAAGACATGGAACCATCCCAAATGCCCCTGTACTGATGAATGGGCTGAAAAACTGTGGCACATATACTCTATGGAATACTATTCAGCCATAAAAAAAACTACACAACAAAACCCTGGCTTTTGACAAAAAGTGGAAGAATGTGGAAGATTTACTACTGAGTGAAGCAAGCCAGGCTATGAAGGAGAGACATTGTATGTCCTCATTTAATATATACCGAGTGTCCACACTCCATGACCAAAAATGTTTGCCTAAAGGATGTACAAACACAAGAGATGGGTGTGAATGCCAGATTTGGGGTGTGTGGAGGAGTGAGGCCTGGGGAAGGACATTTAGAGGAGGGATACAGAAGCAGAGAATTGATGGAACAGGGAAGTGTGGTGTTACCTGTTGAAGATATTTTGATCAACTGGACTAGGGGGAAATGTTCACTTTGTAAGCTAAATAATGTGATTGAATGTATAAAAAATTTTTAAAAAATAAAAAAGAATTCATTTTGCATAGATTTATTTTAAAATATACAATAAATAGAAAGAGTGTTATAATCCTGGAACATGTTTTGGAAAACTCTAAGCAAACACAGAACTTGGGAATCATGAAAAGAAGAAACTATTGAATTATGTAATATAAAAACAAGTAAACTTTTTTATTTTACAATGGTCAAGAATATATTGAAAATGTGGCTGGCAGGTGGTATGGTGGTTAAGGGGGCTGGAGTTTCACATGACTGACTATGGTTCAAGTCCCAGAGCTGTCAGCTTGCTTTCTCACTTTTTCTCTTTGTGTCTCTCTCTGGTCAAATGAAAAAAATAATAATAATAAATAAAAGTTAAACAAAATAATTCTTTTTCTTTTAAAGTGCATCTCCTAGTCTACAGATAAAAAAGAATATATTAAAAATGTATAACAAATCAGCATTAATTCATTAAATTTAAAATGTTAATTTATTAAAATTAAATATCTGCTTCATCAACTCTGTTGTTAAGAAAAATTTATAAGTTATAGATTAAGAAAAAAAAATTGCAAAAGCACATCTGATTTGGACCATCAGATGGCGTAATGGTTACATTGCTGGACTCCCACATATTCGACCACAGTTTGAATCCTGGACCTGGCAACTTAAAACTCAACTTGGACATGTGTGCCCAAGATCTCAAGAGGAGTCTGGAGGAGAAGAGACTGCAGCTTGGCCATCCCCTTTGGGGAGCGATTTCTCATTTTATGTCTGTCTCTCTGGTGAGCATACACACTCTGTAGCAAAATAATCTCTCTTATGAAAAGAAAACCATATTTGGGAACCAGCAGTTAGCGTAATGGCTATGCCGCTGGACTCCCATGTAGTCGACCGCGGTTCACGTCCTGGACCCGGTGGCTTAAAACTCACGCCGGGCACCTGTGTGTGCGTGCCCAGGATCCCAGAGGAGAATGGAGGAGAAGGGATTGCGGTGTGACCATCTCCCCTGGGGGGTGATTTCTCGTTTTCTGTCTCTCTGTCTCTCTCTGTCTGTCTGGCGAGCGCACACACCCTATAGCGAAAACCTCTCCAAAAAAAAAAAAAAAGAAAACCATATTTGATTAAGGACATAAATGCAGAATATAAATATCACACAGTTTTGCCAAAGAGAGAGAAAGCTAAGATGTGTTTGATATTTTCAACTCTAAACATGAGTGGATGCTTGCATACAGTAAGAATAGTGCTCAGATTTGGTTCGTAGCCTGTCAGTAGAATTGAGACTGCTGACCAACTGATGCTCATAAAATAGCAATCAGTAGAAGTTGTCATTTTTCTATCTTCAAATTTGTTCACCTAAAAGATTAGTCATTGCTATTTAAGATTATTTTAGAATTTGAAGCAAACTGAAATCAGCAAGAAAAGAGAATTAAAATTGTATGGATGGATTTTTAGTCTCTAATTCACCACCAAATTACCTCTGATAATAACTTACACAAAGAAAATAGAAGCCACCAAAATATATGAAATATTTGGGTAGTTTATTAGTGGGAAGATGAATCTTCTTATTAAGACTATCCTCATCTGTAAATTAGTGACACTAGTGCTCAAAATTTGCATCAGCATTAAGCTCATTTGTTGCTCCCCTAACCAAAAACTCACTGAAAATTCCATTATGATTTCAATTTAAGCTAGTTAAGTGTCACAATGTCAGATTTAACATAGCCTGGTATAGTAGTGTATAATACTAGCCAGAATACAATTTGGGGCACATTTTGTTTTAATAATTCATTCAAACATGAGGCTTATTTCTCATATGGAAATAATGTATCCATTTTAAAAATATTACTAGAAAAATAACTACATAACTACATAATGACCTTCCTGAGCACTGTTTTTGGTTTTATGCCCCTTCTGTGTTCAGGCTGTGCTATTTTTTGAAAGTAACTAATTTTACCGTAACCTTCAAACTATAAGAATTTAAAGAGAACTGATCAAACACACCTTTCTATTTCCTTTTCTTCACCATGTAAACATTACAAAAGGAATGTTTGTAATGTTTTGTAAACATTACAAAAAGGAATTCGAAAAAAAATATAAGAAGAGCCCTTAAAATTCAACAATAAGAAAATAAACAACCAAGGGCCCACTTTAACAAGACTGTGAGAGGTGGTAGTCCTCACAGCATGTGACTGTATAGATGCACAGGATCGGCACATACAATATAGTTAACAAGTCCATTGAATTAAAAACTGATTAGAAATACAAGGAACAGATAAAACAGGTCAAAAGCTAATTCTTAATATTTAAGAGTTATTTTTAAAAAGCAATAACAACAACAAAAACTCACAATGCAAAGGACACGTAGAGTGAGGACATAAGCAGGTAGCTCAGAGAAAAAGAAATTCAAATCACATACTCTCAATATTGGGTTCTTGGGATTAAGTATTAGGTCCTTTTTATTTGTCGTTTCTTCCTGGGACCTAACACAAATCTGGGACATGATAAGGAGACTTTCTGATTAGATATAATTAATTTCTCCTAATCATAGCTGGGTCCAATTGCACATGTCCTCGTTACATAACTGTGTATTGAACACCAGGAACAATAGGCAAAGAGCTTGTTTGGTCCTTGCTTTTCTGGCTTACTTGATTTTGCTCAAAGCTCATAAGAGTAGGAGAGAGATCCATACCTGAACTTGGTGTTACCATCTGAAGGAAGTAGATGACAGTAAAGTATCTGGAGAAAGATAGTCCCATAGTTTCCATTAGAACCTGTGATAAGAAATGAGGCAGGTTCAGAAACAGGAATAACTGGAATAAGTAAGGAGTAACAGTGATAACAGGGGTAAATCACATACCTTCATATCTTCCCGCAGTAATAAAAACTCTTCAGTAGAGTTGCCAGATAAAATATGGACTCTCAATTAATTTCAGATAAGCAATGAATAATTTTTTAGTACAAGTGTTTCCCATGCAAAATTTGTCATCCTGTAATTTTTATTTGCTAAATCTGAAAATCCTATTCTTATAGATGTTCAATATTATGACCAACTCCATTAGAAACTTACTTCTCATTAAAAGATTGCTTTGTCCAAGGCTAGATGTGGCTTGTCTTCAGATTTAGTAAACTTCAGACAGGACCAGCAGATGGTGTAATGGTTATGTCATTGGACTCCCATTTAGTTGACTGTGGTTTGAGTCCCAGACCCAGTGGCTTAAAACTCATGCCAGGCACATGTGTATAAGTGCCCCAAATCCCAAGAGGAGAATGAAGGAGAAGGAATGAGGCATGGCCAGCCCCCCTGGGTAGTCATTTCTCACTTTTCTTTTCACTAAGTCTATCACTCACTCTCTCTCTGGTGAGTGCACACACTCTATGACAAAAACCTTAAAAAAAAAAAAAAAGTAACATCAGATGAACTTCTGGAAGAATCTAGGGATGGGTTCAGATCACCAAAAACTTGGCAGTGTAAGCATCAACAATATTCAATTACATTTAACTACACAGAAAAGTTTAAAGACAGAGATTTATCTTAATTATTCTGATGGGAAAAACCAAGTAGCTTTTTTAGAAAATAACATGACTTTTTTGCCTTCAGTTGGAGCAATTTCTTTGAATTTTCTCCTGGAGAATTCTTTATTAAAGACAAATATGTTAATCTTAATGGCCAGTAAAGAACAGAGAAAAAAATGAGACTGTCTTTCTCAGTCAAACGTGAAGGTTTTTCATTGGTTCATAATGGTTTGGCTTGTAACTCAGAGGATAAAAATGACAATTGTTGCTTTCTCTCTCTCTCTCTCTCTCTCTCTCTCTCTCTCTCTTTAAACAACCAACCAACCAAAACATCTTGGGTGCTAGGGTTATAAAAAAATGAACAGAATGTTGAATGATAACGACAATGAGAAAATGTTATCCTATCTGTATTCAGATAGCTCTCGTGACCTTGGAAAGCAATTCACTCTGCAACATCATGGCAGATATAAGGTCCACAAAGGCTTTAGCTTTTTTGGCTGTCCTAGGTGATGGACATAAAGAAAAGTTCAGGGTAATGATGTGTCAGGAAGCTATGAATTTGCAACTTAGAGACGTGGGAAGAACCAGGAAATATACACCACAGTTCTTTCTTTCATTTTTTTTTGGGGGGGCGAGTTTTTTTTAATTAATTTATTTAAAAAAATTTTATACACATTCAATCACATTGTTTAACTTACAAAGTGAACATTTCAATATGTGAACACTTTTCCCCAGTCTAGTTGATCAAAATATCTTCAACAGATAACACCACACCTCCCCATCCCGTCAATGCTCTGCCTCCATATCCCTCCTCTATATGTTCTTCCCTAGGCCCCACTCCTCCACACACACACCACATCTGGCATTCACACCCATCTCTTGTGTTTGTATATCCTTTAGTCAATCTGTTTCAGTCATAGAGTGCAGACACTCAGTAGGTATTATGTGGGGACATACAATGTCTCTCCTTCATAGCCTGGCTTGCTTCACTCAGCAATAAATCTTCCATATTCTTCCACTTTCTGTCAAAAGCCAGAGTTTTTTTTTATGGCTGAATAGTATTCCATAGAATATATGTGCCAAGTTTTTCAATCCATTCATCCGTACGGGGGCATTTGGGTTGGTTCCATGTCTTAGCAATTGTGAATAGTGCCACAATAAACATCTACGTGCAAGCACTTTTCCAATGAAGAATTCTATCCTTTGGGTAGATACCGAGGAGTGGGATTGCTGGGAAAGGTTTTTGCTATAGGACGTGTGCGCTCACCAGAAAGACAGAGAGAGACAGAAAGCAAGAAATCACCCCCTGGGGGGATGGTCTGCCACAATCCCTTCTCCTCCATTCTCCTCTCGAGGTCTTGGGCACACACGTGCCCAGCGTGAGTTTAAGCCACTGGGTCTGGGACTTGAACCACAGTCGACTACATGGGAGTCCAGCAACATAGCCATTACGTCAACAGCTGGTCCCTATACCACATTTCCAAAATAGCTCTTCATCATCTCCCTAGTCATAAGACATGTGGATGGGGACTGAGTCCAGGTTCTGATCTTAAGAGTTGCAGAATTTGAGCAATGACTAAATGCATAACTCACAAAGTCACTTAAGCTAAGTTAAGGACACTGGAGCTCAGCCTAGGGCCCTGAAACATGATGCAGGGACATTCAAATCCACATAGAGAAGGTACATGTGGGATCAACAACATGAATTTCTTTGCAATCTGGATGATTTGGCTATAACCTCTACTGAGTATTCAACTTTATATTTTCAGGAGATAGGTAAGAGAGCCGATAGCATCCAACATAGGATGCTAATTTGTTCTCACAAGAGAATCTCTATCACTGAATATGGCTTTCTGCCAACAGTACTCTTTCATACACAACATTCACATACATATAAATTCCTTTCTTATTTCAATGATATGCCATACAACATTGTCTCTGGCCAGGAAATTGTATAGCAAAGAAAGCATAACAATGGCCTCAAGACTAGGAAATTCACTAGTCTTACCATGTGCCCATGACCCATATGCAGCTGAAATGATAAATCTTTACAAAGCCTCAGGCAGGACCCGAGCCCTATGAGGTGTTCCTAGCTAGTTGTATCTTAAGCCACTGTGGCAGAAGACACAGGCCTGGAAAGCAAGGAGTAGATATGGGAGGTGATCATCTCACTATATGACTTTATAACCTACTTGAAGAATTTTGCTTCTCCTTTGACAATCTTCACACCTTTTACCATTTGTTTTTGAGGTTCTAGAGTACTGAGGAATTATTGGGTCATTGGAAAAGTCATGGTGTATTTTTTTCTATGCAAAAGTGCATCATGACTTTTCCAATGACCCAATATTTCTACCATGGGGCACTGTTATGGGTATGAGAAATTGGAAGCTAGACTGCCCCCTCTGTCCAGTTTGAACTTTTCATATCACCAAACCAAGAATCAGAAAAGTGAGTCACTGGAGGACTAAACAGACTGATCTAAGGGCTAAAAAAGTGTCTTGACAAATAGTCCTGGTTCATGGAATATGGAAACAACTTGATAAAGGAACAGATACACAGAAATAAAGATTTGAAGGCTCCTATCAGGCTAAAGATCTCATGTACCTAAGTTGTTCATTGAAGTCATGGAGTACATAGAAGGGGCAGTGGAAGAAGGCACTCACAATTACCTGTTTAGATTTTTATGACCAACTAGTCTATAACAGTTTTAATTTATATTTTTTAAATATGATCTTTTTTGTTTTGCCCTAGATACTTTATATGAATGACAATGGCCTAGGTTTTAGGAAGAAAATATGGCCAAATTAATATTCATCAGGATATATGGCTTATAGGATTGGGATACCCTTTGGCAAAGATGCAAGCTTTTTACCCTGCTGAAGAACAAGCGTAGACTGTGACAGGGCTCTTTGGTAGGATGCAAACGTTCTGGGTGGACTGTGCTGCTTGTCTTCATTTGTCTATTACATTTACTCTCCACACCACTCCAAAGAGAATTTGTAATAAAGTTGGAATGGAAGCCAAACTAAACTCCAGAAACAGACCCCCACATTTGATGGGTCATAATGCTACGTGGATATTTTAAATAGTGAGTAATAGGAGTGAAGACATTATAGGAAATGTCCATTGAAACTTTACTATAGGGAATCCACACATTTTAATCTCACTCAAGTGACAATCTTGATAAGGTACACATTTCTCGCTGTAAACTATGTGAGTTGTAAAGATATTTGAACAATGTGAGGAATTAGTGTTTAATAGGAACAGAGTTTCAGTCTGTAAGGATGAAAAAATTCTGGAGATGGATAGTGGTGATAGTTGCACAATAATGTGATTGAATTAATAATACAGAAGGGTACACTTAAAATTATAAATATCCTAAATTGTATGTTATATATAAGGTCATTGGGTGTGCCATGATGAATTTTCTATGGAAAAAATGTGTCATGACTTTCCCAATGACCCAATATATTTTACCAAAAAATTTTTAAATGTTCCAAAAAAAGTAAATATGTCAATAAGGGACTATAAATATAAATAGAAATCATATCCAAATTGCCAGAAAAGTGAATCAGATCACAAAAGAAGAGATGTGTATCTTTAATCCAGTATGATCACAGAAATTTTCCTGATATTATAGAAAGTATCTAATCCATGAATTTCCTGTTGTGTGTTTATTTTAGGGAAAATTGAAGTGTTTCTTCTATACTCTCCATGCCTGTTAAGGATAATTGAATTAAAATATTTTTATGAAAGCTTTCATGTCATATTTTCAAAGCCAATAATTTTACAGATATAGTATTAAACCAATCATGAGAATTCTGCCATGAGGTATTTCTCTAATTTTGTTAATCTTAACAAGCTACGTTAGAGAACAAGCAGTCTGTTGCGATCCTGCAACCAGTGGGCACTAGTCTCACTACTATGTGCTTGAGTAATAGCATGCATAGGAATAATATTTTCTGTACTTGTTACTAAACTGAACTCCAGAAACAGACTCTAATATCTGATAGCACATAATTCTACAGAGTAAGTTTCAACCGACCCACAAAGAAGCATCAAGAAATTTTTTTTCCTGGAAGTGATCCAGATTTCTCACAAGCCTTACGGGTCTTCAGATATAGGTCTGATATGTTTCTAGAAATGTAGGGACAGGAGGGCTCCCAGAAGGCACAAGGAAGAGAAAAAGATGGAAGAAGTGAAGTCTATCCATAAAGAAAGAACTGTGTCCCTAAACTCTTCACTTACTTGAGCCTGGAGATCCCAGTTCAGCTCTCTGTTGTCTCTACAGAATGAGTCCCAGTTGAGTCACCTGAATTTCCAACAGGGCTTCTGTAGTTTTCCTGTAGCCAGGGAAAACTATGTTGGAGTTAGACAGAGAGACCAGGCAAACTACCACCTATCAAAGTCTCTTATCAGCTGTGAAACTCTGGGCATTTGATTCTGCTTCTGATCCATGTTTTTGTTTCCAGGGGAAATTCCAAGGTACTGTTTGTTTCAACTTGTGGGTGGAACTCTGTTCAATTTTAATTATAATACCTGGCACCACACAAGTTCTGACGTGACTTGCCTTGCTCTTAAGGAAGCAAAACAGTGCAGTCTGTCTAACTGGTGCTGAATAAAGGACTGATACACTTTCTTTTGAATGCTGTACCTGTTCTTAGAAAGGAAAGGAAGAAAGTTTTGTTTGGAAGCACAAATAAAGGGCACAAAATTTAGATTAGTCCTTTAAGGAAGGCTTTAGAAGGAAACAATGGCTTAAAACAAGGCTTCTCTTGAATGAACAGTTATCACAGTGAAGTAAAGGAACAGAGTAGGCTTTCTAAGCAGAAAGGAAACACATGAGAAAAGAAGGTGAATTCAAAAGACTTCAAGTGGTTTACTGTGGCTGTAAAGGAATATAGGATGGGTGGATATGGTAAGAGGCGAGCTGTAGAGAGAGAGACAAAGGTACAATTATGCCAGGGTAATTTTAAGAAATATGTATATTTTTTAAGTATATATGAGAAAACCTCAAAAAGGTCATGCGAAAATGGATTAAGATAGAAGTTCATTTTGGTGCAAGAAAACTTTGGAATCTATGCAGTTTTTTCATAATATATATTTTCCATAAAATTTTTGAAGACCACTCATATATACTTGTCTAATGTAATATACAAAATAACATATTTACATATAACAGATAATATGTAACACATAAGTATAATATATAGTTACATATTTTCAAAGTGCTCATATATATATATATATAATATATAGCTATATATTTAAAAAGTATTCGTATACATCTATGAATAATCGCATGTTATTCATGTATGGTTGCACATATAAGCATATGCACATGTGCATATGTTCAGTTGCACACACAGGTATAACCTATGACTGTGTATATGTATAACATGTGTATATCTGTAAGAATGGTGTATGGATATATACATACATGACTATTCTACATATGCACAAATATATAATGACATAAACATATGCATTTATAAACAAATATAAATACGCTGATACATGCTGATACATAAATCATCAGGGAAGAATACAATGAAAACTTAGAGTAATAATAGAGCAGATACTATTCAGCCATAAAAAACAACAAAACCCTGGCTTTTGACAGAAAGTGGAAGAATATGGAAGATTTACTGCTGAGTGAAGCAAGCCAGGCTATGAAGGAGAGACATTGTATGTCTCTCTGAGTGTCTGCACTCTATGACTGAAACTGACTGACTAAAGGATGTACAAATGCAAGAGATGGGTGTAATTGCCAGATGTGGTATGTGTGGAGGAGTGTGGGGCCTGGGGGAGGACATTTGGAGGAGGGGTATGGAGACAGAGTATTGATGGGATGGGGAGGTAGTGGGCTATTCTGTTGAAGATATTTTAATCAACTAGATTAAGGAGAAATGTTTACATATTGAACTGTTCACTTTGTAAGTTAAATAATGTGATTGAAGGTATAAAATAAATAAATAAATGATAGAGCAGATAATATATGATTGAAAATATTTAAGATCTATTAAGGACATAGAATTGATAGGGAGAATTGCTAGAATGAGGGAGTTGAGGAAACAAAGACTTTAGGATGCCTCCCAGATTTCAGTATTTGACTGTATGATGAGAGACTATTATTTGCACTCTAGCTTAAAAGAATGACTTTAAGAAATGAAAGCAAGGGTCCAGCAGGTGGCATGGTGTTTAAGGCATTGGACTCTCAAGAGTTTCAGATTCGGCGGCTTGAAATTCATGCGTGCATGAATGCATGCATTTGTGCATGTATGCTCAAAATCCCAGGAACAGAATAGAAAAAAAGGGATTGCAGTATGGCCATCCTGCTGAATGGTGATTTTTCACTTTCCTTCTTACTGTCTCTCTCTGATGAGCGTATGGGCCCTATTGCAAAAACCTGAAAAAAAAAAAAAAAAAAAGAAAGAAAGGTAAAATATGGTAGTGAGTGAATTCATCTGGAATATATTGATTTTAATATACTTTATAATCTTGAGGAGGTTATATTTAAGAGACATTTGGGTAATTATCTAGAGCTCATGGGTTGTTTTTGACCCTCTCTTTGAGCACTTCAGTTAGAGGCAGGAACTACAGCCTTCCCACTACTACAGCCTTCCTCTTATGCTGCAAGTCCCAAGACCTAAGGCTGCCTCCGTCTGCCTCATAGTTGTCCCCAACTACACTCCACAAATCAGTCACTACTCTCAGGGTATATAACACAATCACCTTAGCACCCTTCTTCCTTCATGTACTCAAGAAAAGGCAAATGACCCTTTTTTTTGAGAGGTTTGTGCTACAGGGCGCGTGCGCTCACCAGACAGACAGAGAAAGACAGAGAGATAGAAAGCGAGAAATCACCCCCCAGGGGGGATGGCCACGCTGCAATCCCTTCTCCTCCATTCTCCTTTCGGGATCTTGGGCACGCACACACACGCACCCGGCATGAGATTAAGATACTGGGTCCGGGACGCGAACCGCAGTCGACTACGTGGGAGTCCAGCGACATAGCCATTACGCCAACTGCTGGTCCCGAAATGACCCTTTTTTAAAGTCATGATTTCTTATTCACATTTAACTGTACATCTTTAAAGCACACAATATGGTTTTTCAAAGTATATATGCAATATGTGATGATCAAATCAAAGATATTATCATATACATCATTTTCACCAGAGAACTTTACTTTTTTTGGTCTACTAAGTTTTTCTTTTCTGAGCCCCTCCCACACACCCACAAATTTCCACATTCCTCACTTACAGTCTCTGATAACTACACTTGTCCTCCTTACTTTTTTATATTTGGATCTTTCCATTTCTGCCATAGAGTGCAGACATTTGGTGTATATTGAGCAGGAATATACATTTTTCTTCCATAGTCTGGCTTACTTCACTTAGCATTAAATCTTCTACATTAATTCACTTCATAGCAAATGACAGTCTCATTGTCCCTTATGACTGAGTAATATTCCATAGTGCACATGTGCCACATTTGTTCAATGTAGTCATCAGTTCTTGGGCACTTAGGTTAAGTGTCTTAGCAATTGTGAATAATGCCTCAATAAATGTGGATGTGGACGTGTCTTTCTGATTCTGCCTTAGTCTGTTCATTATTGGTATATAAAAATGCTATGGATTTTTGTATGTTGATTTTCTTCTGTCACTTTACTGAATTCACTTATCACTTATTGGAGATTTTTGTGGATTCTTTTGAATTTCTATGCCTATATTCATGTCATTTGTAAATATGATTTTCCTTTTTCTTTTGCTATTTGGGTGCTTTGTAATTTTACTGTCTTACCTGATTGCATTGACTAGGACTTCCAGCACTGTTTTTTATTTCTTTTTTTATTTTTTCACATTATTTATTATTATTATTATCATTATTATTTTTGTATATACTTTCAATCATATTGTTCGGCTTACAATGAGACCATTTCGATATGTGAACATTTCTCCCCAACCCGTTGATCGAAATATCTTCAACAGATAACACCACACCTCCCCATCCGTCAATGCTCTACCTCTGTATCCCCTCTCCAAATGTCTTTCGTTAGGCCCCACTCCTCCACATACACCTCATCTGACATTCACACCCATCTCTTGTGTTTGTTCAACTGTTAGTCAATCAGTTTCAGTCATAGAATGCAGACAAACGGTATATGTTAAGTGGGGACATACAATGTCTCTCCTTCATAGCCTGGCTTGCCTCACTCAGCAGGACATCTTCCATATTCTTCCACTTTCTGTCAAAAGCCAGGGCTCTGTTGGTTTTTATGGCTGAGTAGTATTCCATACAGCACTATATTTAAAAGGAATGGCGAAAGTGGGAAACCTTGTCTTCTTCCAGTTTTTAATGGAAAGCTTCCAAGTTTTTCCCATTCAGTATGATGTTAACAATGGGTTTGTCTTATATGACTGTTACTGTGTTGAGAAATGCCCCTTCAGTCCTAGTCATGAAGGGATGTTGTATTTTTAACACTGCGTTTTCTTCAATTAATATGATCATATTGTTTTCATCTTTCCCTCTGTTAATGTGATGTATTACATTCATTGTTTTGTATATGTTGAACCATCCTTGCATATCTGGGATAAAGCCTACCTGGTCATGATGTATAATACTCTTAATGTACTGTTGGACTAGATTTGCTAGTTTCTTGTTGAGGATTTTTGTATCTGTATTCATCAGGGGTATTGGTTTGAAGTTTTTCTTTCTCTTTTTTTTTGGTTATATACTTGTCTGCTTTTGGTATCAATATGATGGAGGCTTCATAGAATAAATTTGGGAGGGTTCCTTCCTTTTGGATCTTTAGAAATAGTTTGAGGAGATTAAGGTTAATTATTTTTTCAAAGTTTTCTAGAAGAGAAGTAGGTCATTGAGACCTGGCCTTTTCCTTTTTGGGAGACTATTTATTACTGATCAATCTTATTGCTTCTTATTGGCCTATCCAGGCTTTTTAATTTCTTCCTAGTTCAATCTAAGTAAATTATATGTGTCTAGAAGTCTATCCATCTCATTTTGGTTTTCTTGTTTGTTGGTGTAAAGTCACTCATGGTATTCTCTCTTGATCTTTTGTAATTTTGAAAATTTCCAGCTTTTCTTCTGCCTTGATTTCTAATTTACATTTCATTGTGGCTGAAAAATATATTTTTATTATTTGGTATTATTTGTTGGTATTATTTTAATATTTTATTGAGACTTAAAGATTTTTGGTTTTGTTTTTAGAGAGATTTTTGCTTTAGAGTGCATGTGCTCACCAGACAGACAGAAGTGAGAAATCACCCTCCAGGAGAAATGAGCACTCTACAACCCCTTCTCCTCCATTCTCCTCTCAGCTTTTCAGGCATGCATACCCACACGCTCACCATGAGTTTCAAGGCACCACATACTGGACTTGAACTGCGGTCAGCCACATGGGAGTCCAGTGCTTTAACCTCTACACCACTTGCTGGCCCCAGAGAATTAAAGATTTTTTAAAATTTATTTTACTTATCTTTTTTTGAAGAGAGGGGGTCTTTATGCCATGCGCATGCTCACCTCCTCTATGGCCCCAGTCAGCTTAGATCACAGACACAAATGTGTACACCTGGCATGTGCAGAAAGACCTTGGGACACAAACCCAGACTGTTCATGTGGATTCAACATCATAGTGTATCATATTACTGCCAAATCCCTGCAAGTGGTCCAAGACCTATTTTTGGAGCTTATATAATCTAATACAGAAAATGTTCCATGTCTGCTTGAGAAAATAAAACATATGTTTTCTGCAGCTGTTAGGTGGACTATTCTCTGTATATTTTTCAGTTCTATTTGATGTACAGTGTTAGTCAAGTGCTCTATTTCTTTAATGTTCTTTCTCTGGGTATTCTATTCATTATGAAAATGAAGTATTAAAGCTGTTATTGGACTGCTGTCAATTTTCCCCTCAGATACGTCAATGTTTCCTTCATGTATGTGTATTGTCTGACATTGATACATATATATTTATAATTGGTGAATCTTCTTGGCAAATTGAAACTTTTTATAGTATTATATTCTGACTTGTCCTGAAAATTTTTTAATTACCAGAGGCACATGAACTTGCCAGGGAGAGCCAGAAAAAGGGAAAGGAAGAGAGAAAGCATCCACCAGTAGGGTGTGGTCATATTGCAATGTCTTCTTCTCCATGTCTCTATCCTCTTGTGATTTAGGACATGCACACACACTTTCCTGGCATATTTTCAAGCCCTGGAGCCAGTATTTGTACTGCAGTCCATCATGTAGAATCTGACTCCCTTAACCAACAGGCTAGGGGGTAGCCCTGCCTTGACCATTTGTAATTTTAAGACTACTTATTCTAAGTAGGGCTACCTCTCTTGTTTTTGGCTACCATTTGTGAGGAATATCTTTCTACCATTTTATTTTCAACTGTATTGTGTGTTTAAATCCAAAGCAAGTATCTTGTCAACATGATATAGTTGGATCCTGTTTTTTTAATCCATTCAGTTACTCTATATCTCAAAATGGTGAAGTTTAATTCTATTACATTTAAAGCAGTTATTGATAGAAAATAACTCACTGAAGCCATTATACTTATAGTTTTGTCCATCATGTAGCTTTTCTTGGTCTTTATATTCCACTCTTGCTGTCTTCTTTTATGATTTATTCTCTTTTTTGTATGTGGCATGCTTTAGTTTCCCTTTTATTTTCTTTTGCTTGTATTCTTTGAAGTTATCATGGGATTTAGATAAATACTTTGTAGCAATGACAATCTATATTTATTTGTCTTTTTTTTTTTTTTTTTTTTTTTTTGTGAGAGGGCCCATGCACTTGCTAGGGTGGGGGAGATAGAGAATATGTCCTAGTGGGGTATGGTTATGCCACAGTACTTTTTCATCTATTTATTCACCCCATCAGGATTTAGGGCACACATGCACACATTTCTGTTGTGTTTTTTAAGCTTTTGGAGTCAGGACTCAAATCACAGTAAGTCATGTGGGATCTGACTTTCTATACACAACACTTAACCACTTCACTGTGGGGCAACCTTCTATAACAAACTATTTAAAACTTATATTAACATAACCTCAGTTGAATATGCAAATTCTACACTTTCACTTATTCCCTCAAACTTTATGTTATGTTATTGATGTTGATGTCACAAATTAAATACTTTTATTTTGTATTGATTAACATATTTTATGTTGGAAGTTATTTCCTACACTTTTTTAAAACTTCTATATCAGAATTAACAGTGACTTATGTCCTATCATTACATATCCTTAACATTCTGTATTAGTCTACATCTTTACCTTTACCAGTGAACTTCATACTTTAATATGCTTTTGTGTTGTTTAACATTCTTTCATTTCTACTTGAAAAACTCCCTTTAGCATTTCTTGTGAAGCAGATCTAGTGCTCTTAAACTCCCTCAACTTTTATGTGGGAGAGTTCTTATTTTCCTTTGTTTTTGAAGGGCAGTTTTTCTTGATATAATATTATTTTATTTAAACATTTTTTCTTTCAGTATTTTAAATACATCAATTTACTACCTACTGGTCTGATAGATTTCTGCTGAGAAATCTGGTCATAGTTTTATGGAGAATTCCTTATATACGACAATTCGCTTTTCTTATCGCTTTCAATTTTTTTTTTTGTTTTCTTTTTGACATATTGATTATCATGAATCTTGGTGTCTACCTCTTTGGATTCATTCTAGTTTAATCCTTTGGTCTTCTTGAATTTAAATATCCATTTTTTCTCTAGATTTTAGAATTTTTTAGACATTATTTCTTTAAATAAGATTTCTGCCCTTCTTTTTAACTTTTCTCTTTTTTCAGACTCCCATAATACATATATAAATCTGTCTTATGGCATCTCATAAACCTTCTTCACTTGTTTTAATTCTTTCCCTTTTGGCTCCTCTGCCAGGGTACTTTTAAATGTCCTGTCTTCTACTTCACTAATCCTTTCTTCTGCTTGATCAAGTCTGCTGTAGAATCCTTATAGCAATTAATGTTTATTTAATACAGTCACACTCTTTAGCATGCTCCAAAATCTTTTTCTATCTTTTTGTGGAAATACTTGCTTTTTATGCATGACTTTTCCTGAACTCATTGAGTATCTTTATGATAGTAATTTTGAATCTTCAGGTAATTCATATTCATAATGTACCTCTACTTTAGAATCTGTTTCTCAAGGTTTATTTTGTTCCATTGTTTGAGTCATAATTTTATATATGTGTGTATTCATTGTCAATTTTTGTTGGTATCCACACATTTAAAGAAAAAGCCATTTCTCTGTCTTTATTGACTGGCTTTCTACAAAGGAAGACTTTCACTAATTAGCCTAGGTATAGATTTGGAGGGCCTCTCAAACCTACTCTGTGAATGTGTCTTTTCAGGGCTTGTATGTGTAAATTCTCAATTAGATGAATTTGACACATCTCTTTTTAGGAGTTCAAAGTTTCTTTCTCTCTCTGGTGTCTGTCTGCTGTACTACATGTCTTCTGGAGCACACTTCTCAGCTTTTTTTGTTAATTCTCAGTGGCCCCTAAATAGCTAGAGTATGCCTGGTCCTGTCAGAGCTTAAAGACAATTAGACCAAAATCTGTCCCTCAGATAGTTCCCTCAAAAGTCTAAATATTAAATGTATATCTCAGCCTTCTCTGCCCGTTCTCAAGGAGAACATGGAGGTTGTGAATTTTCCTCGTCACAGGGAACTTGAGGGAAAGTCTTTGCAAGTTAGTATACACTATTCCAAACCATCACTTTTATTCTTCCTATTTTGCCATCGTGCTGATGCAACCACCTCCCATGTGTTTTAGCTCATCTGGGACTGCACTCATTTGGAAGTGTAACTGTGATAGACATCTAAGATTGATTATTCACATAACTACCAGTTGATTCTGGATGTTGGCACACTTATATTATATATAGCCCACACCTATATGTGGTAACTAGTATGTGGTTTGGATTTCTCACAGTATGATGGCAATATTATAAGAGAGAACATCTTAGAATAGGATTCTAAAAGATCCATGAAGTGTTTCAAGGCTTCTTTGGATCTTGCTTCAGGAAGTTAACAGAATGTCACTTCCTCTACACTGTATTATACATGCAAGCCAGTAAGGCAGCTTAGATTCAAAGGAAGAATAATTAGACTCTTCTTCTACTTCTAGCCATTTAAAGATGTATTTACTTTTGAATATCTCTTAGGAAAACATTTTTTTCCGACCAGGAGCAAGTGTGGTTACCTTTTGCTGTGCATTTATGTACGCAGAAGTCTCTCTTCTGTTGTTTTTACCAGTGTGGTCTCAAGAGGGTACTTTATTCAAATATCTGAAGAGTATTATCTACATATTCACAGGGAGTTCAGTACAGAGAAGGATCCCAGGGAACCTACAATACTAGGAAATTTCAGAACTGTAATTCTGGATCTGTCTAATCCCTCTGGAAGGATAGAGGATGAAGAATAGAGGATAATGTAAGAGGAAAGAAAAGAGTATAGAGGAGATTAAAGAAAAAGTCACATGTCATGCTATAGCATGGCATGTGATTTTGCCAGGGGCCTAGAGATGGAGCTTCAGGGCTCTTGCAGGGAAGGGCTGATCTGGTCTGTGGGACAAGGGGGAGGAAGGTATTAGTAAAACAAAAGGGAAGAGCAAAGAAAAAAATAAAATAAATGAAACCCTGCCTACCTTTAAGGGGGTGGGTCCTGGTCTTGGGAGCCTGGAAGTGGGCTGGGGGCAGTGGAGCCCTTGCCTCAGTTTTTCTTGCCAGCCAGGAGCCTAGAGATGGAGCTGCAGGGCTCCTACAGGGAAGGGCCCGTCTAGTCTGTGGGACAAGGGGGAGGAGGGTATTAGCAAAACAAAAAGGAAGAGCAAAGAAAAAAATGAAATAAATGAAACCCCACCTCCCTTTAAGGGAGTGGGGTCCTGGTCTTGGGAGCCTGGAAGTGGGCTGGGGGCAGCGGTGACCCTGTCAAGTTTCTCTTGCCGGCCAGGGGCCTAGGGATGGAGCTGAAGGACTCCTGCAGGGAAGGACCGGTCTCAAGCACACCCCACTTTAAGCCAAGGCACACCCCACTGTGAACAGCAGCACTGCACACATCTCTGTAACCCACTGCAAAAAACTGCGCACCACAGCACAACCCACTCAAACCAGAACCTCACTGAGACCCACAGTACAATTCACTGTGACCCAAAGCACACCACATTTTAATCCAAAGCACGCTCCACTGCAATCCAAATCTCACAGACACCCACTGCTAACCTCACTGAGAGCAACAGCACAATTCACTGAGATAAACAGCACACCCCACTTTAACCTACAGCACACCTATCTGCAACCCACATCACACATCATTGCAAGAACAGCACACATTAACGAGAACCACAGCAGAAAACTGACCCACAGCACACCCCATTCAGACCCAAACCTCATGGAGACCCACAGCGAACCTCAGTACAATTTACTGAGACCCACAGCACACCCCACTTTAACCCAAAGCACACACCACTGCGAGCAGCAGCACCTCATTGAGACCAACACACACATTCCTGAAACCCACTGCACAAAACTTTTTTATTTCTTTTTTTTTTTTTTTCCTGTGGAGAGGGTTTTTTTTTTTTTTGTTTTGTTTTTTTTTTTTTTTTTTTTTGCTATAGGGCACATGCACTCTCCAGAAAGACAGAGAGAGACAGAGAGACAGAAAGTGAGAAATCATCCCCCGGGGGAGGGGTGGCCATGTCACAATCCTTTCTCCTTCATTCTCCTCTCAGGATACTGACCACAAACACACACGCACCTGGTGTGAGTTTAAGCTGCCAGGTCCAGGACTTGAACTGTGGTCGACTACATAGGAGTTCAGAGACATAGCCATTACACTATGATCCCAACACACCCCATTTTAAATCACAGCACACCCCACTGCAACGAGCAGCACACCTCATTGAGACCACCACAAAAATTCCTCAAACCCACCACACAAACTACAACTAATGACACACCACACTCAGACCCAAATCCCACTGAGACCCATAGTACCATTCACTGTTACCCAAAGTACACCCCCACATTAAGCCATGGCACTCCCAATGTGACCAGCAGCACACCTCATTGACACCTCCGCACACATCCGTGAAACCCACCGCACAAAACTGCGACCCACAGCACACCCTACTCAGACTCAAACCTCACTGAGACCCACAGAAATCTGCACTGAGACCCACAGTACCATTCACTGTGACCCAAAGCACACAGCACTTTAAGCCATGGCACATCCCACAGCAACCAACAGCACGCCTCATTGAGACCACCGCACACATCCCTGAAACCCACCACACAAAACTGCCAGCAATAGCACAACCCACTCAGATCCGAACATCTCTGAGACCCACAGAAAACCTCACTGAGACCCACATTACCATTGACAGTGACCCAAAGCACACACCACTTTAAGCCATGGCAAAACCAATGTGACCTGCAGCACACCTTATTGAAACTTCTGCACACATCCCTGAAACCAAATGCACAAAACTTCAACCCACAGCACAGTCCACTCAGACCTAAATCACACTGAGACTCACTGCAAACCTCACTGAGACACAAAGTACAATTCACTAAGACGTAAAACACCATTCACTGTGACCCAAAGCACACCCCACTTTAAGCCATGACACACCCCTTTGCGACCAGCAACATACCTCATTGGGACCACAACACACATCCCTGAAACCCATCACACAAACCTGTGACCCACAGCACACCCCACTCAAAACCAAACCTCACTGAGACCCACAGTACAATGCATTGTGACCCAAAACATACCCCACTCAGACCCAAACCTCAATGACATCCACAGAGAACCTCACTGAAATGCACAGTACCATTCACCGCGACACAAAGCACACCCCCCTTTAAGCAACAGGACACCACACTGCAACCAGCAGCACACATTTTTGGGATGAGCACACATTCCTGTAACTCGCTGCACAAAATTGAGGCCAAGAGTACATCCCATTTCAATTTAAACCTTACTTAGACCCATAGCAACCCTCACTGAGACCCACAATACCATCCACTATGACCCAAAGCACACCCCACTTTAAGCCACGGCACATCCCACTGCGACAAGCAGCACACCTCATTGAGACCACCACACACATCCCTGTAACCCACAGCACAAAACTGCCACCCACAGCACAGCCCACTCAGATTCAAACATCACTGAGACCTACAGAAAACCTCACTGAGACCCACAGTGCCATCCACTATGTCCCAAAGCACACCCCACTTTAAGCCATGGCACATCCCACTGTGAACAGCAGCATGCCTCATTTAGACCACAGCACACCCCACTCAAACTGGAACCTCAGTGAGACCCACAGTAAAAATCACTCTGACCAAAGCACACTCTACTTTAAGCCATGGAGCACCCCCAGTGCGACCAGCTGCACACCTCATTGAGACCACCGCACACATTCCTGAAACCAACCACACAAACCTGAGACCCACAGCATACATCACTGTGGCCACAGTACCATTCACTGTGACCCAAAGCACACCCCAATATAAACGACAGCACAATCCACTACGACCAGCAGCACACCTCATTGACACAACCATATAGATGCCTGAAAACCACTGCACAAAATGTCGAATCACAGCACACCACACTCAGAACCAAACCTCACTGAGGTTCACAGAAAACCTCACTGAGACCCACAGTACCATTCACTGTGACCCAAAGCACAGCCCACTTTAAAAGATGGCATGACCAACTGAGGACCAGCAGCACACCTCATTGATACCAGCGCACACATCTCTGAAGTCCATCACACAAACCTGTGACACACAACACCCCCTGTTAAGACGCAAACCTCACTGAAACCCACAACAAACCTGACTGAGACCCACAGCACCATTCACTGTGACTCAAAGCAAACCCCACTTTAAACCACAGCACACCCAACTGTGACCGGCAGCACACCACTTTGAGACCACCGCACAAATCCTTGAAACTCACTACACCAACCCTTGACCCACAGCACTTCCCACTCAGACCCAAACCTCAATAAGACCCATGGCAAACATCAATGAGACCCACAGTACCATACACTGTGAACCAAAGAACAGCATAGTTTGAGCCATGGCACATGCCACTGCAACCAGCAGCACACCTCTTTGAGACCACCGCACACATCCTTGAAACCTTCGCACAAAACTGCCACCCACAGCAAAGCCCACTCAGATCCAAACATCACTGAGACCCAGAGAAAACCTCACTGAGACTCACATTACCATTCACACTATCCCAAAGCACACTCCAGTTTAAGCCATGGCACACTCCACTGCAAACAGCAGCACACCTAATTGAGACCACCGCACAGACCCCTGAAACCCACCGCATAAAACTTTGAATGACAGCACACCCCACTCAGACCAAAACCTCACTGAGATCCACAGTACCATTCACTGTGACCCAAAACACGCCCCACTTTAAACCATGGCACACCCAATTGCGACTAGCAGTACAGCTCATTAAGACACTGCACATATCCCTGAAACCCAACAAACAAACCTATTACCCAAATCACTTCCCCATTCAGAACCAAACCTCACTGAGACCCACAGCAAACATCACTGTGATCCACAGTAACCATTCACTGTGACCCAAAGCACATCCCACTTTAAGCCATGGCATACCCCACTGCGACCATCAGCACACCTCATTGAGACCACTGCGCACATCCCTGAAACCCACTGCACAGAACTGTGACCCACAACACACCCCATTCGGACCCAAGCCACACTGATACCCACAGCACACCTCACTGAGACACACAGTACCATTCACTGTGACCCAAGGCACACCCCACTTTAAGCCATGGCACACCCCACTGAGACCAGCAGCACACCTCATTGAGACCACCGTACACATCCCTGAAACCCATCGCATAATACTAAGATCCACAGCACAATCCACTCGGACCCAAATCTCACTGAGGCCCACATCAAACCTCACTGAGATCCAGAGAACCATTCACTGTGACCCAAAGTACATCCCATTTTAAACTACAGCACACGCCACTGCAACAACTAGCACACATTTTTGAGACCATCACACATATTCCTGAAACCCATCACACAAAATTGTGACCCACAGCGCATCCCACACAAACTCAGACCTAACTGAGACCAACAGTACCATTCACTGTAACCCAAAGTACACCCCACTCTGAGTCACAGCACACCACACTGTGAACATCAGCACACCTCTTCAAGACAACTGCACACATTCCTGAAATCCACTGCACAAACCTGCAACCCAGAGCACCTCTCACTCAGACCCAAACCACACTGAGACCCACAGCACACCTCACTGAGACCCATGGTACCATTCACTGTGACCCAAAGCACACCCCAGTTCAAGCCATGGTACACCCCACTATGACCAGCAGCACATCTCTTTGAGACCACCATACACATCTCTGAAACCCACTGCACAAAACTGCAACCCATAGCACACCAGACACAGACCTTAACCTCACTGAGATCCACAGCAAACCTCACTGATACCCACAGTGCCATTCGCTGTGACTCAAAGCATACCCCACTTTAAGCCTTCACACACCCCTCTGTGATCAGCACCCACTTTAAGCCTTCACACACCCCTCTGTGATCAGCAGTACACCTCATTGAGATCACCTCACTCAGGCCCACATTACCATTCACAGGGACCTCAAGCACACCTGAATATAAGCCATGGCCCACCCCCCTGCGATCATTAGCCCACCTCATTGAGACAACCGCACACGTCTCTGTGACACACTGCACAAAATTGCACACCACAGCACACCCCACTCAAACCAGAAACTCACTGAGACCCACAGTACCATTCACTGTGACCCTAGGCATACCCCATTTTAAGCCATGGCACACCCACTGTGACCAGCAGCACACCTCTTTCCAACAAATTCAGGCTTTTTCATTGTTTTATTCGTCTTTTTTTTTTAACCTAAAGAAAAGGAGGAACCAGAGAAATGATAGAATGTCTCACCAAACATGGGAAAAATAGTTATTATAGGATCTAGGGTATAGATTGGCTTTATGAAAATATAAATAAATGTTTTGGTAAGATCTAAAAATGCTTCTTTATTATCATCATATTAATAGTTTATCATGCAACATCCATTCTTATCATAGGGCATGTGCGCTCAATGCAGACAAAGAGAGGGAATGTGAGAAGACATCCCCCTACACCCAGGGTGGGGATGACCATGCCCCAACCCCTTCTCTTCCTTTCTCCTTTCGGGATTTTGGGTATGTACGTGCGCATGTCCAGCATGATCTTCAAGCCACCCTGTCCAGGATTCGAACCATGATTAGCCGTATGGTATCCCAGCGCCTTAACAACCAAGCTTTACAATTAATTCCTTTTAAAGAAAGGTAAATAAAACAACAGTAGTAAGTTTACTATTTCTCACTGGTTTTCTTCATTCATACTACAAATAGTTATTGAACACCTATGAGATGTCAGACAATATTTGATATGCTAGGATTACTATAGTGGAAAGTAAAAATGATAATTTTTTTAAAAAAATTATTTATTTTCACATTTTTCCACAAACATTTACTTTAAACATCAAAAAATTTTAATTCATACTCCATAGTTCTTGATAGTTAATAAACAACTTTCAAAATTTCAAAATACTGAATTTTTAAGATAATATTTAAAATATTTCTTAGATTTTTTGTATAATTTTGTTTGTGACTCTATAACAACAGAAACAGTATGGTTTTAAATAATTTTAAGAAACTATTTACATGTGTACTATTCAAATTGTTGAAAAGCAAATGCCCAGCACACTAGTCACACATAAATCTCAATTCAGCCCTCCCCAAGTATTCTTTTATATACCATCTGCTAGCAAAGATTAGTCTCTTTCTCTTACTTCAAATTTTTGACCACAGAGAGCTTACATTGCTATGTAGCGCGGGGCTGGGCGGGGGGTGCAAAGAGGAGAGAGACAATTCGGGAATCAACATATGGCACTATTCCTTTCACAGCCAGGACACGTGAGTCTGGGAACCTAACAGATGAATTGAGAGCTGCATTTCCTACAGTTACTACTTCAAACTTCTTACAAACATTGTTGCTTTCCGTTCCTTAACAAGGAAATCTGCTAATGTACAATTATTGGCACTTAAGAGTAATTTCTTTGATCAAAAACATAAATAGTTCTATTAAACTAGAAATTTAAACTACCACCTGAATATTTGGGGATATTCATGTCATTAAAATAGCAGATAAAAAGTTTCTTTGATTAATTCTGATTAGTAAGAGGAAATTGGGTTTACTATAAATATATACACATTTGTTAAAACTCAGGAGTCTCTCTGACGTGCCTCTTAATTTTGTTCTTCTACCATTATTTTATATTTAAGTGCTTTTTAAAGTAGCAAAAAGTACAATCCGAGAGCTAAAAATATCTTTATGGTTTTCTTTTTTTTTTTTTAAATGACCATTTATTTTCTGCAAAACAATTTGTGAGAGGTTCTAGAGTCATACTAAATGACTGCCTCAGTCTGAATAATTGTGTCTCTCCAAAATTTAAATAGTGAAAGACCAGACAGTGGCACATGTGTGCATGTGTGTGTGAAAATTCATGTATTGACATCTCAACCACCAATATCATTGTATTAGGGAGGGGGGCCTTTCAGGAAATGATTAGTTTATGAGGATGAAACACTCATGAATGGGATTAGCCCCCTTATAAAGGAGACCTAAGGGGAAGTGCTTTGTCTTTCCACTATATGTGAGTATACACTAGGAAGGCACCACCTTTGAGAAATGGGTACTCTCCAGGCATAAAATGTGCCCATGCCTTGATCTTGGACTTCCTATTATCCAGAACTGTGAGAAGTAAGTTTCATTGTTTATAAGCTATCCAGTTTATGGTATTGTTATAGCAATTCAAATGGCATGAGACAATGAAAACACAGAGATGCTACAAAATAAGATTTGGAGCCATGTAAAAATGAAAAAAAATATGGTGCCTGTCATCAATATTTTCTGGGAGAAATTAAAGTTATGAGATTAAATTTTTTTTCTGGCAAATGAACAACAAATATTTTTTAAAGATTCATAGAAATAGAAATTCAAAATTAACTTTGTAAATTAAAATTGCAAAGTACTTAAAGCCCCAAATCAATCTTTTAAAAATTCTCATTTTTACCCATTCTTCACTGAAGGATTATTCAATTCCTGAGTAATGAATTTTAGGCATTAAACAAGTCTGTATTCATTAAATAATCCTCTACTACAGTTCCTGTAACTGCTATCTTGACAATGATTTTGTTCTTCTAATACTTCAGAAGGTAAATTAGTTTATCTATCATAGTTTTCCATGGATTTCATTTTAAAGTGTCCAAAGAGTTGAAAGGAACCAAAATTATCATACTATTTATTCCTACACCTATAAACATAGAAATCCAAACCCCATCCTCTAGAGTTCTCTCAGGTGCTCTATTCCATTTTGTTGCTAATAGCAGACAAACCTACTATGAGTGAATTACCAGAATAGAGATTTACTCAGTGCATGGTTTGGGATGTCCAAGATCAAGGAACTACACTTGATGAGGGTCTTGGGACTGGATCATAACATAGCAGAGGGTAAGAGAGTGTGTATTTGTGTCTATGCATCTCTCTCTCTCTGTTCTGATCTCATTCTCTCTCCTTTTAACCCACCAGGAGTTAATCACAGGGCACCACTCTGTTGACCTTAATCTTAATCTCTTCCTAAAGGCTCCACCTTTCAACACTATGTTGGATTACATTTTTATACTTAATCCACAAAGACCATCAGAATAACCTGTTTGTCGAGAGAAACTGAATTTAAACCTACTGATAAAAGAGAAACTATCCTCCTGACAGTCTTAGTAAGAACTCTCTCAGAAGGCATAGGTAAATGGAAAATATTTGAAGAATTTGAGGGGTCTAAGCACAAGTAGTTTAAAGTGGGGTTTTGTTATTGGTTTGTTTTTCCAACTGGGGAACTGGGATTGGGCAAAACTCATAATATAATAATTCAAACTAGTAAGGATCTTCAAAATAATTGTAATGATTGAACTGTTGTTTGGAAGAAAGCTGTTTGCCCAAGTGTAGAGTCTGTTGTCCAGAGAGGCGAGCTGTTTGCTTAGCCATGCAGAAGGTTTGCTTGGGCAAATTAGTATTCAGGAATTTCTAAATTTCGCAGTGTCTATATAGAGAGTTTCACTTCACTTCTTGGTTATATAACTCCAGGTTTATAAGTTTCTCCCTAAACAGTATGAAGCTTTTTCCTTTGTGTTCTGGCCTCTGCTGGTTGTTTTTGTTTGTTTTGTTTTCTTTTCCTTTTACTTAACCAGACAGCATGTTATACTGGTTTTATGTAACAATTACCCAATTACTTGTTTATATAGTGCCCTGCAGTTTCACTGAAGTCTGACTAAAGCAACTGTTTTTCTCTAATCACTATATATTTGCTGACACTCTTTTGTTTGTGTTTATTTCTTTATTAAAAACTAGAGTTTAATCTCTTTCCTCAATTCTGAGGAAAAATGCTATTGTTTTAAAAATATCACCCCTCCAAATATAGTTATTCTTTATTTTTTTGTAAATACAATTAGGTTTCTGTTGGAGCTCTCGTTCTTTTTTCTTTAACCTTTGTTTTTTGTTACTCGGCTTTTTTATTTTCCCCTCCATAGGGCACTTGCTTGCCAGAGAAAGACAGAGTGAGAGAGAAAGTGAGAGGGAAAGTGACAAATCACATGACGGCCATACTGCAATCCCTTCTCCTCCATTCTCTTCTCAGGATTTTGGGCATGCATGTACATGCTCTCAGCATGACTTTCAAGCTGCCAAGTTTGGGATTCAAACCATGGTTGGCCATGTGGGAATTCAGCACTTTACCTTCCATGCCACTTTCTGGCCTCTCCTTTTTCTTTTTTTAAAGTTATATATTTTTTTCTTTCATGACAGAGAACAAGTAAATGACAATGAGATGAAGCACAAGAGAAAATGTGTGCAAGAGACAGGCACCCACCACAGGATCTCCTTACACCACTATTCCCTCCCCCAGCCTTCCAGCCAAACAGTATTATAGGCACGTGCACTGAGTGTGTTGCAAATGACCCTGGATCTGAATGCCAGTCAGCCACGTGGCTCCTGCATGGCAGAGCAGCTTGCTAAAACTTGGACCACTGAGGCTGGACTGGATTTCTTATTCTGCAATGCATGGATTTTAACCCCTATTGAAAATGTCTTATTTATTTATTCATTTTTACTGCTACTGTACCATATACTCTCACAATTTACTATTTGATGTGATATTTAATTTATCAACTAATTTTCTATTTAATCTCTGTGACTATATCATTCTTCTAGACACACTTTTAGGTCCTTTTTTTTCTTTTGTGTCTTTTTTTGAGAATCCTTATCATGGTAGTTTTGATTTTAACCTTTACTACCACAAATTAGTCTATGAATATGCAAAACAATGAAAATATTAGTACAATTCATGTCACTATCACATGAAATTAACAGCAACTTATTGCCAGTTTCATTTTAACTATATGCTCACCCACTCCACATCTTTCCCATATTACTTTGAAGCAAATATTAGACAACATATCACTTAACTTATAAATATTTTAGAACATTATAATAAAAGAATTTTTTCTCATTGTAGAATACCATTATTACTCCTAAAATTATTCATTCATTAATAGCATTAGAAGTACAATATTTCCAATTTTTAAAAAGTCAACATTATTTAATAGTTTATTATTATTAAATAGATATTCAAATATATGAACAGATTGTGATTAGTTGATATGCCTTTTATATATCTCTTGAATTATAGATCTTTGCATTTCTCATTTCTTTTTTTTTTTTGCAACATAGTAAAGAACTGGATCATTTGTACTATAGTGTTTTCTCTACCTTTTGTTGAAGGCATCTTTGTCATCACTTTTATAAATACTTGTTATCTTATGTCCTATAAATTGGAGGTTGGGATAGAAGCTTGATCAGATTTAGGTTCTATTTTTATGTGTGTGTTATTATTGCTTTTTGTTTTATGTTTTGTCAAGAATGCTTAACAAAGTGTCGGTCTTATATCCAGAAAAATATGATCTCTGTCTCTCTTTCTGTTATATTAGTAGTCATTGATATTCGATAACTAGGCTATATCTTAAATACCTGTCTTTAAATAGTCATTGCATTTGCAACTATAATATAACTATTTTTAAATGAGTACTTCACTGATTGAGTTATCATATTTATTTCTTATTTATTGGCTATTCTCATTTCCATTTGAGGAAATCATTTTTTATGTAATTTTTATAAGAGATTTTTGCCTTAGGGTACATGAACTCACCAGAGAGAAAGAGAGAAGGACAGAGAGACAGCGTGAGGGAAAATGAGAAAGCACTCCCCAGGGGGAATAGCCATGCTGCAATTCTCTCTCCTTCATTCTCCTCTTGGGATCTTGGGCATACACGCACAAACACCTGGAGTGATTTTCAAACTGCTGTGTCCAGGACTCAAACCATGGTCAGCCCTGTGAGAGTTCACTGATGTAACTGCTATGCCATCTGTTGGTCCCTCTTACATAATTTTTATAAATTCTATAGTAATAATGCAGGTTTTAGGTGGGGTTGCTAGAGGATGCATGTGCTTACTGGAGAAACAGAGAGACAGAAAGTGAGAAATCAACCCCCAGGGGGATGACCACGCTGCAATCTTCTCCTCTAGCGATTGCATCATATGTGCAAGCATTAGTTTTAAGCCACCGGTTCTGAGATTTGAACCATGGTCAACTACACGGGAGTCCAGCAACATAACCATTACACCATCTGCTGGTTCCAGTAATAGTGAATTTTGCAAGTCCTTGGCTATATTTTGATCTTACTTAAAATAAATTATTTGGGATGAGAAAAATCGTAAGCTCAAAACATCTTTCACCTCAGAATTCAATATACATTATCATTTTTTCTTCTAATATCTAGTGATACATGTAAAATGTTCAATGTCCTCTTATAGAAATTACATTAAGAAAATAATGAGAATTATTCATGGCTTTATAAAACACAATCTGACTATAGGAATTTTTTTTTGGTGATAACATATGTATAAGAATATGTTGACATGTGTTTAGAGTAGAAACAACATTTGGGGAATAAAATTAGAATTATCTCTGACTTAATACCTATTAATAGAATTCTCTAGCTGAACAAACGTGGAGAAATGGTGAAAGTCCTTGAAGGGTGAACAGAGCTGAAGAATGTCTAAATAGAGTAAATCTTAGTAATTTTCAGTGAATGAAATACATAAAAACAAGATAAATTGATCAATGTGAAAGCAACATCACAAAATGCATTTGGAGAAAACTTGTAGCATTCTTTTTTGGAGGATGCTAGGAATAGAATTATCAACAGAAAATTTGACTCATATGTTGCAAGAAGAAAATGATAAATCTGAGAAGCACAGGTATAATTCTTTATATTACTAGCTAAAGGACAGGGAAGAAACATCCTAAGTCACACTTCACTTGCACACTCGAGATAGCAAGAAGCTTACTCAAAGAAGGACAAGTTATAAATTAACCTCTGAATATTAATTCATAACTTGAGAAAACATATTTTGGGACTTATCTAGTTTTTCCTCTGGAAACAGTGATTCTTGGACTAATAGTCAATAAATGGAGTTACTAGGGAATGTGAAAGAAATCTATACTGGAAGAAAAGTAATCGCAAGGTCAGGACTCTTCCTGTTCACTTACCTTTTACTGTGAGGTATAAGATGAAGATTAGAATGGTGAAAAAAGCTACCATAATAAATACCACTATTGCCATATCCCACATCCAGGCACTGTACAAGAGAAATAAAGGATCTGGAATAGAGACTGAAAAATGTGCAAAAATCAGGAAATTAAAGAGACTGCAAACTAGGGAGAGAAAATTAGCTGGAATAATGTTTACTATTATTTTACCTGTAGTAGGAATATATCCTTTAAAGTCATTGCTTTACCATTCAAAGTGGATAAATTCAATTAACTTATACAACAACTATAGATTCTTTAATAATCTTGTTATTATCAACTGTGAGTTGATGTTGCAATGGTTTAAAGTTTGGGGGATCTTGGAATGAATTGGGTAAATTTTGTGTTTGGGAGGGATGTGACTCTTTGGGAGCCAAACAGACTGCAGTATTTAGACTGCATTTCAAAGCTGTTCACCTCTAAGTCTTGGAACATAAGAATGTATTACATTACACAGAAACAAAGGTGAGGCCTTGCTCACTCCTCCATTGCCCAGCCCCCACTGCATAGCCCAGAAGGCCAGTGTAGCTGGTCCCCAAATGGGTCACAGACTGGCACTCATCCATGGTCCCAGAACTGAAGACTCCTGATCTAGAGCCATGAATATACACTAGCAGTTAAGTGTACCCAGAAAATGTTAAATGTATAAGAGTTGCTGGATCCAATCATATTTTTTGATACCAGTATATTTTTTTCTCTTTGCAGCAGCAGGTGCTCTGTCCTTTCTATACAATTGAAAACCTGTCAGCATTTTTGTTTTGTTTTGTTTTTAATTTTGCCAGAGGGTATGTGCACTTGCTGGAGACAGAGAAAGGGAAAGTGAGAAAGCACTGCCTCCCCACCACTCCATGAGGCACGGTCACACTACAATCCCTTCTCCTCCATTTTCCTCTCCTTTCAGGATTTTGGGCACACATGCACACATGTGCCTGGCATGTGTTTTTAAGCCATTGAGTCTGGGATTCTAATTGTGCAATCGGTCAGGTAGGATCCAACTTCTTTAACCACCAGGCCATGGCCAGTCCAAATGGCAGCATTTATAGCTTTTGTCCTTGACATTCAGTATAATCTTAGTGGAATTTGATCCTCTGAGATGTCACCCAAACCATCATTCTTCCTGGAGATGTCACCCAAACCATCATTTTTCCTGGACACATAATTTTGACTGAACAAGCCCCAAGAGACAGATTTTTCAGGAAAATGAGAGCAACCAAAGGAGAGTTCCCAACATTAAGCCCACTTACCTCTGCTCCGGAACTTCATGTATATAAGTGACACTAAAGGAAAGCTTAGTATACACAGGAATTGAAGAACCGTTGATTTTAAAACATGATCTTGAGACAGACACCCTAGAAGAGAAAGTTAGAATTGACAAAGAGGAAGGCAGGAGTGTGGTGCATCATTAGCCTAAGGACAGCTATCCTAAAAGGCAGGAATCACTAACCCCACACCCACTCAACCTAGGTAGGGCTCATGCTGTGAGTTCAGTTTGTGAGTGATGATAGGTCCTAGAGAGACTGGATTTGGAGATCCAGCAAGACTAAGAGGAGTTTCTTATCCTAATTTTCACCATCTAATCTAGCACAAAATTAATCTAACTGGGTGACAGGAAATACGCTTTAGGAATCCTCATCAGATTTTCAGAGATTCTGAGGTTTGGGGGCTTTGATAGAGATAGTTGGCTCTAACTTGGCTGAAAGTTAAGAATCACTTTGGATCCACAGGTTGAGAGACAGAAGGGCCTGGCTCTTCTAAAGTAGTGCAGGAAACAGGCTTTACACCTCTCAGCTTGAATCGCCAAGAGTTTAGGCAATCTAAACAGAACATTTCTACAAGCTAAACAGAGATCACTAAAATATTTTCCTATATATTTCTGAAATATGCATCCTTAAAATAGCTTTGATTTATGTCACATTCCAGAAGAGAATAACTACAAATGTATAAAGTTGAAGTAACTGGAGATATTTTTAGAGAAGTTTCTGGAATGCAGTTATCATCTCATGGGGAAAACAAAGACTTAGTTTTTGTGGTTCCAGAATTATAAATGCAGATATTGTATGGAAATAGTTTCATATCAAAATGGAAGAAATTTCCCACAATTACTATAGAATGAGCTGTCTCAAGGCTGAATGACCTCCTTAAACATGCAGATAAACAAGTACAAACTTGAAACCAAATATTGGAAATCATAGTGTGATTGATTATAGCATCAGATGTGCAGCAAAACCTGTCTGTAATCCAGTCTTGGTTCTACCATTTATAAGCTATGTATTTCACAACATCCTTATCAATAGAATGGTGATAGTAATAGGATTTTAGGATTAATCTGGATAAATTCTGAAAATTATTATCACAATACCTAATGTAAGGTATATACTCCAGAAATGTGGTATGTGGGTTTAGGAATTAGAAATGGTCATGGTAGATTGTAACTTCTCCTTTGACTCAAAGAATCTTTGAGTTTATGGTAGATTTTATCCTTACTCCATTACTCTGGATCCTACCAACCCTATTTTGTTAGTTAGCTATGTCATTGTCTGTTAAATTGTTCAGTCACTGAATTCACATCCTTCCCTTCTAGCAGTATTACTTAACATATATATTTTACTTGACCATAGGTTAGATAAAGGGTTATTTTTAAAATTATGTGATGTTCCTGTACTTAATGATCAGTGTATAATTTCAGGTGGGTGATATATTCATTTAGTTTAGCCACAAAAGCAAAAGGAACAGTATGATTATAAAAAATTTGCTATTCGTTTATCTACCTATTGCTTTTTCATATTAATTTTACTTAAGACCCTACATAAAGGATGTTGTAATCTTGAAAACTAATGGTAATCTGAGTCAACAGGAAGATTATGATAGATTAAGTGCATTCTATGGAAAGACTCACTGGATTTATCAATCCACCAGTAAATGATTTTAACAAAACAGAGTTTGGATTCATTTCATTTTGACTGAACTCTTTAAGAAAGAAATCACTTCTTTGGGAGTATAGAATCAACTGTGGATCTAAAAAGCTCAGGAGACATCTATTTTGACCTCTTTTCTGAAAACATTGTCTGGGGAAGCTCATAGCTTCAAAGTATAAAGTTCAACACATACAAAGTGAGAAACAAGTCACAAATCTCTCTGTATAAGGCATGGGATTGGGAGACAAAAGCCATTCAGCTTTGCTCAAACATCCCATGTGACTTAGGTACCAATTTAAGAGAGATACCATTAATGATTCCAATCTTGTTGCATCAGTTACCTTTTTTAAACAAAAACAAAATACAAAGGCACACAGCTATGCAAACCAAAACTATACCCAGAAGTGAACTCAAAAACATGATCCAAATGTAGTCTGATTCAAACAGGCCATCTGAAAGAAAGGACAGAGCAATTTGGAGATCAATAATCTACACATGGAGTAAAACTGCATTAGAAATTTGCTGCTAAGAAAGCAAGATTCTACGTCAGATCCTGCAATTCTTTATTTTTCAGATTTAGATCAGGCCTAGACACCAGTGGAGCTGGTTTGATGGCATTGTATGAAGCAAGCACAAACACTGGGCTTGTTCTGGGGGGGGGGGGGGGTATAAATTATGCTGAGATTCTTGTGGTTCTAAAAGAAGCCTTTCTTTAGTCTCTCAATAATGGTTTCAATATAGATGCTTCCATATTATGAAAGAACAATCTGATCTAGTCTCACTCTTTTATGTGCTCATAACCAGTTTCATTGTTTAAAGAATTCTCGTTAGGTTGAAGACATTCACATTATGTCTTAAGCCTGGTCTCCACAGAACTTTAAACTCGTATATCTAACTCCCAATCGATGTTGTCACTTGTAAGCCTTGTGGGCATTATCTTACTTTCCAAGTGTGCTCATTCCACAGATTTCCCTAGCTTAGTAGATGAAAACTCATTCTTCACGACTCAGGTTCATAACTTTGGAATCCTTCTTTATTCCTCTAATTCCTTTTCACTGTACATTCAATCCATTGGGAATTTCTATCCACACTACATTTAAAATATTTCTATAATCTTATCAACTCTTTTCACCTTTTCCACTATACCTATTTCTTGAAACATTGCTATACCCTAGTCAGGGTAATTTTTTTTCATCTTATTTTCTAATTCTCTGAGAGAATTAAAGAAAATTTTTAAGAGAAAAGCTGTACCTTCCATTGGACTAGAAAGACTCCCTGAGGTGACATTTGAAAGCACATTTGTCACATCTACCACCCTGCTCTTGCATCAACCTTTATTTCCTATGGAAGTATTAGCTAAGAATACCTTTGTCACACACCATAGCCTTTTTATGATTGACTTTCGACATCTACCCATTGCACCTTTGAAGAATGAGCAAAAGACCAATAACTAAGAGAGCTACATTTTAGTGTGATGTTTTCCTCACTGATAGTAGTTTGACTCACTTCTCTCAACATTTGTCCATCTATAAATGGCCATAATAATTCTTCTCTACTGGATTTTTAATAAATTTTAAATGACAATATGAGTACTATCACATGACAGTAAGCAAAGCTTTTTGTTTACTAATTCATTTAAGATTCACAAACACCCATACAGTATGATTGTTCTCATTTCTAAGATGAAAAACTATCTCAGGAAGACCAATGACATCTTTTAAGATACTGAGATAGGATCTTGTTAACCTTACATACAAATATTGCTAGACTTTAAAGAGACTATAAACTTTAAATATATTTAAAATTGTAATGTGTATTTTAATTATGAGTTGTCCTTATTTTCATTGATAGTTTTCTCCTAAAGTCCTCCTCTTAGCACCTGACAACATCTGTAGTTCCAAAGCTCATAACAATTATGTAGAGTCCAATTCAACCAATGCTTGACAGTGTACTAAGCTTTTTATCACTATCTCATACATTTTCTCTTTGTGTTTCCCAAATCCTGACAACGGAACACTCACTTGATAGGATGATCCTTGTTTGTTTCACTTCACCTGTTAAAGGGTTGTGAATGTAGCAAGTAATATTGCCCTGGGAATTGTTTGTGAGGACAACAGTCATCTTCATGTGGAAGAACCTGGCTCCATCCTGTGAGGGCAATTTTGATGAATGTGGAACTACCTCTCCCCTGTCGTCTCTCCACTCCATTTGGGGCTGAGGGAACCACCCTCCAGAGTGACACTCCACCATGCATGCACCAGAGAAAAGGGTATCAACAGAGATCTGTGTTTCCAGGCCAACTGCTGGTAGACACAAGATAGAACAAAGTTATGAGAAGCCAAAAAATTGTCAGCAGTAACACATCATAACTCTGTGAGACTGACCTCCATGGTGTTCCTGGTTCCCATCTGGTAACCTCCCAGAGAATGCCTGTGCCCATGATTCAGGGCTATCTGAGGCTGGGAGTGAATTGCAGCTTCAGAACCCATTGAGGGTGCTGTCTCTCTCTTTCTCTCTATCTCTCAGAAAATAAGTAAATAAAAATTTTAAGAGATGGTTATTGTATTGAAGTTTGGCTTTAAAATTTTTGGGGAAAAGTCTCAGTAATCTTGTGTGCTATCATCTAAAAAGGAGTAATTAGCCTTTTGCTTCATTGCCCCACTGAAAGCAGGATGGGTCATCAGCAGCTCTACTGGAGCCACCCGCAAAAATGCAGCCAGGGCTCTCGTTCTTGCTGCGTGTGCTAGAACCGGAAAGGTCTGATCCGGAAATACGGCCTCAACATATGCCGTCAGTTTTTCCGTCAGTGCATGAAGGACATAGGCTTCATCAAGTTGCACTAAATTATCTTCCTTGAATGGATTGTCCAAGATATCGACCCAGTGAAAAAAATCATGCTGGATATTTGTATGTAAAATAAAATAAATTTTAAAAATAATAAAGGAGTAATTAATTGGTCTCTCTTTTTAAATTATAAAAAGGAGAAGAATTAAAATAGAAACATTGGGACAATTGCCAAATATTTCAGTGTATAGGGTTGCAAGGACATCGGTATATGATGTTCCACAATCACGCTTACCTGCCACACTCAGGTTCATGCTAGCTGCTTCACTGAAGTCACCATCTTTAAATAAACACTGGTATGGTCCATCATCAGAAATGCTGATATTATGAATTCTGAGGGTCACTTTGCCCTCCCTAATGGCCTCCTTCACAAACTCTGTGCGGTGCACATATTCTGGGGCAATTTCTCCTTTCATGTCATGGCCATCTCTGTACAGGTAAATGGGTTTGGAGTGGTCACCTCTGAACCAGTGTACCTCCATGTGCTCTGCATCCTGTGGTGGAAACAACTGGCAGCTGAGCTCAGCCTGTCCTCCTACCATAGCCACTAAGTGTCCCGTGGAAATAGTCACCATAAAATGCTCTGAAGAGGAAGACAGAAAACCAAGATAAGTCTGAGGCCAACAACTCTATGGCTGGATATTGCTTGAAAAGACACACCAAATTCTGCTCAAGTTGTCTGTTCTCAATATTCAGATCTGGTCATCCCCCCCTTCTGCTGAAATAAGTATTATGTATTTTTTAGAAGATCAGTGCATCTACATTCTTCTATTCACAATATATTTATTTGTAGGGCATGGGGAAGTAACAGAATAAGAAGCACCAGTAATCTAAATGACAGTTGCACCAGCAGAATCTGCCTGATGTAATTATTTTAGGACTCTGGAGTCTATGGAAGATTCTCCAGGGGTAAAATATTGATGGTCATTTGTATTCTATTACAGGTAATTTCAGTTTTTAGCAGAGAAAAAACTACCCACTTCTTACCTCCAGCCCCATGGCAGGCAGCCTGCACATGGCTTGTGAATCCAGGGTGGACCAAAAGGGCTGTCTTCCAATTGGCATAGTTCTGTGATCTCTTCACTGATTGCTGCCTCCAACCACAGAGGCAGAGACAAAGAAGCAGCAACCATTGTTGTTGGACAGCCCTGTCCCACCCCAACCATTGTTGCAAGCCCCTCACTCTCTAGCTGAGGTGGCATCCAAGGGATTAAAAAGGCCAACACCCAACCTGGCTCCCTTCATCCTCTCCTTTTTTTTCCATTTGAGCCAGACATTAACTAGGACATTTTAAAACAGCTGCATGTATGGAGAAAATGAGAAAGTTAATGCATATGTCCAGGGAAAAATACAGGCTCAGAGGACCTGAGAATTTAAGTTTTCCTACCCTAATAGTGGTTTCCTCAGAAGTTTATTCTTATAAATTTCTGCTCTGGTAAGTTATGATGCTCTCAGTCAACCTGTCTGTGTCTTCTATTTGGGGGGCAGCAGTTTCTCCTGAGATTTCACATCTCTTCTCTAAGAAGAGTTGAGTTTTAGTTCTTTTCAGCTTTTTCTTGATGTTAAGATAGAGTGATGACTTCCAAGCTTGCCATATACTGGTCTGAATACTGGAAGTCTACCCTGAGTTCCTTCTACAGCTGTGACTATGTAAGAAAATATGTTCTTACCTGAAGTTAATGTTATCAACTGTAGGAGAATAAAACCCACATATGTCCCAGAAAAAGAAGAGAATTTAAGATTCATCATGCCTGGAAAAGAGACAAGAAGGAAATCATAGGTTATGAGACATGGAATAGGGATTGTCTACATACACAAAATTAAACTAAAATTATTAAAAGGGACAACTTTGAGTCTTTCAGAGACTAAATCCTCTCTTTGTTCAATGGAATGACTATATTCCACCCCTAGCACACATGATTCTCACGAGAAGAAGCTTTCTCAATCCTTCTGTTCTACTAGGTCACACTCTGCTGTTTCTTTCACATCATGAACAAACCTACTAAATGAATTGCCTTTTCCAATAAATGTAGCAAACGATAAATAAAAAATATTCTAGGTGAGAAGTCAGTAGGTGGTGTGGCCGTTAAGGTGCTAGATTCCCACATAGTCAATCATGGAGCAAGTCTTGGGCCCAGTGGCTTGAAAATCAGCTAGGAATGTGTGTGTGCACTCCCTAATATCTGAAGAGGAGAATGGAGGAGAAGGGATTGCAGTGTGGCCTTCTTCCTGTGGGTAATAAGTTCTCACTTTCCTTCTCTCTGTCACTCTTTTTCTCTGATGAGTGCATATGCCCTATCATAAAAACCTCAAAAAAAAAAAAAAAAGAAAGAAAGAAAGAAAGAAAGAAAGATAAGAAAGAAAGAAAAATTCTAAGTCAATAAATGGAAAGATACAAAAAAAGAGCCCATGTGCCTCTATTCCTGTCTGCATCTCCTTACAAAGCTACCAGAAGTCATCAAGGAGACCCTATCCTGATGACCACATCCAATCCTAATAAAGTCCCAAAGACCCCACATTTCAACACCGTAATAAGATTAAGTCTCCACCCTCTCAACACTGTTAAAATGCCTCACCATATTTCAATACTTGAATTTTAGAACTATATTCAAACCATAGCCATATAGGAAGGTGAAGAAAGTTTCTGTTTGTTTTTGATTAATGTGCTTAACCAAGTAAGATGAGATCAAATTTTGGGACTAAAATAGCTTGTAAGCAATTTTATACATTATTTATAAAAATTGAAATGCTACTGAACTATTTTAATTAGTAAATTTTAATAATCAGATTTGCACTCTAAAAATGTGAGAGTATTTTCCCAGTTGCTTCTGAGTCATAGCTAAAAAAAGTGACTCTATATTTTTCCATCAGAATAAATTGGATAAATTACAAGATAATGACTTTTTTAAACTTGTCACAGAGCTAATATCAAAGGCAAACAACTAACCTGAAATTCAGAAAGACAAGTGACTGCAAAAATAAATAAGACATAAGATTTTATAACTTCGGGAAGACACAGAAGGATGCTACACCACATGTAGTAAGGTTCATCCAGAATCTTTAAACGAGTTGCTAAAGGGTGCATACATGTTATTGCATAAATATAAAAAACCTTAGAGATAGCAAATATAAGAAAATGGAGGGTAAGTCAGTAATGGTGGTTAAAGTATAACTGGATCTCACACGGTCGACTATGCATTTTGAGTCTCAAATTCAATGGCTTGAGAAACATGTTGGATACTTGTGTTCACATGCCCGAAATTCTGACAGGAAGGAGAAATAGAAGAGAGGGGATTGAGGCATGACCACACCTCCACTAGGGGGTGTTTTCCCTGTCTTTCTGCCTCTCTGACAGGCAGACATGCCTTCTGACAAGACAAAAAAAAAAAAAAGGAAAAAAGAGAGAGACTGGGGGGAGCGGCACAATTTCTGGAGCTCAGGGCAGATTGGACCAGCTTTTAATTCATTGGACCAGCAATTCAATAGTGAAATCTGGAGGTAGATTCTCTTTTGAAGACTTTTAAATTCTAAATTTCCAGATACCATTATTCTGTAGAATAATTAGAATAATGTAAGAAAAGGTTAGCAGGACATTAGAAATTAGAACTAAAGGTCCCCTAAGTTAAGGCATAAGGATAAAGGAAAGAACCTTGTTTCTATCACAATATGATCACTTACTTGAGCTCCAGACTCCAGAGAAAATTTCTTTCCCGGGCTTTCAAAAAGTTGACTCAATCTTGAACATGGTTCAGTGTTGCTCCTTCACTAGCAATAACACACTAGTGATAGTAAAAGTATGTCCTCTGTTTACAGAGCTTTCACCTAGTGCCTGAAAACTGAATTCTTTTTCCTGCCAACCTGAAATTAATATCCCTTTATAGGATCTGTTTTACACACATTTAACATCTCAAAGGCTTCAATACACTTGGAGCTCATCCTGAGTTGCCCAACAGGTTTTCACGTTGTATATGCAAAAGACATGTTCCAACATGCTGGATATAACACCTGAGCCAAGATATCTTTACTCATGTATTTTCCCTTGGTATTTTTTAAGATATCTTGAGACTGTTGGGAAGGACTTAAGGGGAATTCTTGCTCATACTAAGTATATGCTGAGAAAGGTACTCTTATAAACACAATTTAAAGTTTTACTCATCCAACCTTACTGAATGCTACCTTTTTTACCTTCCCACTCTAGTTCAGTTTTCTTCCTAAAAGCTATACTATATTTAATTTAGAGAAGGACACAGGATAAGCACTTAGAGAATAATTTTCAAAACTTTTTATTAACCAAACAATGGAACTTTTAAATTAAGTGGTACCTGATTGAAGCTTAGGCAGCCCCTCATTAAAAAATGACCTGATCTATTGGGAACTTCTAATGATTGTATTCTAAAATAGGTCATGGACATAGCCCAGTAGTACCACAAACACAGGTATAAAATTAAGCTTATGAGGGTATAACCTACAAGTTGAGTAGAAGACCATAGACAAATCTCAAATTCTTATTATCTCATCGAAAGCTGTGTTTATCCCATGTACAGTTAGACTGCAGGTGTCATGGCCAATGTTTTACAGAGGATCCCCCTACTGTTATAAGGCTCTACTTATTTAAATGATCAGAAGTAAGAAACATTTACGTAACTATAAATCGAAGGTGTCTCCATTGTCAAGGAAGTGGCTGGTCTTAGCTTGTTCTGTTGAGCTAACCCAGAGCTACTGAACCATGTCTCTGCTGAGCTACTGAGAGGGGAGGTTGGAAACCAGGATTTTGCTGAGCTACTGAGAGGGGAGGTTGGAAACCAGGATTTTGTCTTTTTTTATTTTTCTTCTCATCACACACCTGACACTTACAAGATCAGTAAATATTTCTTTCTATTGTAAGTCACTGCCTGCAGGAATAATGGAAAGCTATTTTGCTGCAGTTCTCTGTATCTATAATATACAAAAATAATTATCCACCCCATGCTCCAAGATTCTATCCACATTCTAGGTTTTTTTTTTTCTTTTTTCTTTCTTTATTTTTTATTTATTTATTTTTTTTTTGAGAGGTTTTTGCTATTGGGAGCATGCACTCACCAGAAAGAGACAGAAAGCAAGAAATCACCCCCCAAGGGGGATGGCCACACCACAATCTCTTCTCCTCCTTTCTCCTCTAGGGATCTTGGGCACACATGCCCAACGCCCAGTGCCAAGCGTGAGTTTAAGCCACCAGGTCCGGGACTCAAATCGCGGTTGACCACATGAGAGTCTAGCAATATAGCCATTATGTCACCTGCAGGTCCCTCCACATTCTAGTATTTAAGGCTGTTCTGTCACCTACTACATTGGAAATTAGCAGGGTTCTCTATTTTTTGACTAGAGTGATGAGATTCATAGGATCCAAATTTGTTCATCCATATAAACTTTAAATTACTTAACTTTACCCTCCTGACTCCAAAAACTAGTCAGGACAGGCCAATCACAAACCATCTACATCTGAGCTCTTAGCAGCCCCTTTCAGGGACTAGAACAAGTGAAGATTTTCTACCCAGACTTCACCCTCCTGACCCCAAGATCTAGCCAAGGTCAGATTAATACTCAATTCCCACGGAATCTGCTGTACAAAGGGAGAAAAATGGTACTACTGAGAGATTGCAGATCATCTCCTCCTGTATGCCTCTGAATGCTTAGATTTAACTCCAAAAATTAGGAAAAAAATATAATTCATCAAGTGACCAGAAACCATTGCAGAGGCACAAGAAATATGAGAAGTCAAAATATCTCTTCCCAAGGGAAAAGAATAAGTCCTCATCTTCCACAGACAATAAAATGGAACTCATAGAAATGTCAGATAAAGTCTTTATAATAATATTTATAGTGATAAAACTAACAGAGATGCAAGAGAGGAGAGGCAATGAACTCCAGAAGATGCAGGAAAAAAGAGACAAGAGTTCCAGAGGGTGAGGAATTCTTGCACAATCTGAAAGAGGAAATACACATCATAAAAAAGAATCAAATGGAATTGTTAGAGATGAAGGCTGTAATACAGGAAATAAAAATCCCACTTGAAAGTATTAAAAGCAGATTAGATCATGCAGGAGATCAAATCGCAGATGTAGAAGATAGAAACTTTGACCTAGAAAAATTAACCAAAAAGATGAGAAAATAATTTTTTAAAATGAGTATAATATACGAGTAATACTAGATACCATTAAATGTCTAAACATCTGGATAATAGGTATCCCAGAAGGTGAAGAAACTGATCAGGGCATTGATAATCTATTTCATAAAACCCTTGAAGAAAACTTTCCAAACCCTTCAGAACTTCTTGGAGATCTGGTCTGGTGTTGGTAAATTCTTTCAGGTTTTATTTACCTGAGAATGTTCTTGTCTTTTCTTCCCATATGAAGAATCGTCTTGCCAGGTACAATATTCTTGGTTGAAATTGCTTGTCCTTTAACACTTTGCATATATTTCACCATTCTTTCCTCACTTGAATTGTTTCAGATGAGAGGTCCACTCTTAGCCTGATGGGATATTCTTTGTAGGTAACTTGTCGTTTCTCTCTTACCAATCTTAGCAACTTGTCTTTGTCTGTGGTTTTGGACAATCTGGCTATCATGCATCTTCTATTTGAGGTCCTTTGTATTTCTTGGGACTGGATCTTTGAATGCCTCTCTGGATTTGGAAAGTTTTCTTCCAAGATTTCGTGGAATAGATTATTAGTGCCTGTATGAGTCTCTTCACCTTCTGGGATACCAATTATCTGGATGTTTGGACGTTTGATGATATCTAATATTTCTCATATATTATTCTCATTTTGGGGGGGGGGGACAATTTTCTCAGTCTTCATGGTGGATTTTTCTAGGCCAGCAATTCTATTTTCTACATCTGAGATTCAATTTTCTGTATCACCTAGTCTGCTTTTAGTACTTTCAAGGGTAGTTTTGACTTCCTGTATTATAGCCTTCATCTCTAACAGGTCCATTTGACTATTTTTTATAGTGTATTTTTCCTCTTTTAGATCTTGTAAGAATTTCCTCAACTCCTGCAACTCATCAGCTCCTTTCTTTTACTTCTTGTGCAGTTCATTCTCTCTCTTCTCTTTCATCTCTGTTAGCTTTGTCACTATGAATATTCTAAATTCTTTATCTGACATTTCCACGATTTTCATTGTACTGTCTGAGGATGAAGAGGAGTTATTCTTTTCCCTTGGAGGATAGGAATTTTCTTGCTTTCCCATGTTCCTTGTGACCCTGCAGTGATTTCTAGTCATCCAATGGATGGTGTGCTTGAGAGGCATTAAAATATCCAGACCCAAGAAATACAAAGGACCCCACATAGACTCAACCCAAGAAGGTCTTCTCCAAGGCACATCCTAGCCAGATTGACCAAAACCACAGAGACAAGGTACTAAAGTTGGCAAGAGAGAAACGTTAAGTTACTTTCAAGGGATATCCCATCAGGCTAATGTTGGACTTCTCATTGGAAACAATACAAGAAGGAAAGAATGGGAAAATATATTCAGTGTTAAGTGAAAAATAATTTCAACCAAGAATACTATACCTGGCAAGATTATCCTTCACATGGTAAGAAAAGACAAAAACATTCTCAGATAAACAAAACCCGAAAGAATTTACCAACACCAGACCAGATCTCCAAGAAGTTCTGAAGGGAATGCTATACTAGGAAAACTAAAGCTGGACACACAGAAATAAGAGTATAAAAAATGACCAAAAGAATGGCCCACTTAACGGTAGGGACAAGTCCAGAAAGTTCAATAATAATGCTGAATGTTAACTTCCAGAACTTAAAGGGAAAGATCGAACCACAGTAATACTGCAAATTCAACAGAAGAGAGATTAATAACATGAGACTGAACTAGTGAAATAGGATTTCATGACTTTTGACTAAAACGTTACTGATTTTCTTCTATGCTTTGTTTTCCAGATTTAAGGATTTTTATGTCTTTAACTGTTGATAGCTTCATCTACCTACTGCTTGAACTGAACCCTAACTTTTTTTCTGGCTTTTAGTCTTAGGAAAACTTCTCTTAACAGTTTTTGATTTTGACCTATTAAAACTAAAACTGTTTTTCTTGAAATTAAAAAAATGCATTAAAAATACCTACTTAATGACCGCAGTAACTATATAGCTTCAGCTAGATGCTACGTTATAGTATGTTCATTCTACTCTCTGAGGTTTATGCATAAAGTCAGATATGTATTCATAGATATGTATGTATCAGCTGCATTTGCTATTGAAAGTATTTAGATTAATTAAGATTGTTTGTGAATCAATAAAATATGGGGGGAAAAGGCATAGAAAGCAACTGTAGATACCAGAGACAGTGTGGGAGGAGGGTAAAAACTGGCAGAGGGTGAGAGGTAGGGAATCAAGGGGGAAAATAAAGAAGCAAAATATATAAGAAACAAGGAATGGAAAATTATTTGTTAATAATAATATGCATAGTAATAACCTTGATTGAGCCAATGTACAGTGTATTCTGGATAAAAAATCTCATTTTGTGTACTGTAATGATATATAGTGATTAAATGTAAATTAATAAATTTAAAATAAAATAAGAAAAAGAACTCAAATCTGTTGTCTACAAATATTTTAAGATGCATTTCTTGCAATAATTTTTTTTGGTAATTTATAAGTTTATGATTTTTGTGTCTCATGATCCAGGATTATTTTATTATTAGGTATCTTGAAAAATAAAATACATTGAGATTCAAAAAAATTACTTAACTTTTAGCTAAATAAACCTGTTAGAATTTCAATTGAAAATAATTGGGATGGTAAGATTTTCAACTCATGATAATGGGTGTTGCTCAATTTATTTAGGCCACCTAAATAACCTGATTTGTCTGATCACAAGCAAAGATAATACCTTCTTGTTAGACATTATGGGGGCTTCACTTTATAGAAATCACATGATAATAACAACTTGTCTTGGAGAAGGCTCCTGGAAACTGATTCTTATATATAAAGGTGTGTGCAGAAAGCTTATTGGATCAAACACTTGGGATCAATACCAATAGTAAAGTGAAAGAAGTAGGATTTAGCAGAAATTTTTGAACTATAATAAAGTTACCACAAAGATTGATTCTATATGAAGATAGGATGGCCCTTCAGGGTTGTCCAGCCTTGATACAAGAAAGTCAGACTTTTACACCAAATGCAAGGGCCAGTCATTGGTACAGGCTGTCCTTGTTCCTGAGGAGGATGCATAACTTTTGATGAAAGAGTTTGCTTTGGCTAAGGGCAATTCCCAGAAAGACACTCAATTTAAAACTCGAAACTATAGATGGTTCCAGAAACCTAGGGAATGAGTCCCTTAGTCCTGAAGGGAGACCTGGGTAGCATTTGGAAAAGGTATATTCCATCCCATGCACTGTTTGATCCATGTGTATTGTGTAGGGAATTATCTAGGAATCTATATATGTCTTTTCTGGGTGATATCACAGCTGATCTTAGCACCACAATACTTACCATCTCCATTTTATACCCATTCTAGATTCACCTACAGCTATTCCCCTCACAGCATCTTTGTGAGTCTATGTAGCTCAACATGTGTGATGACTGAGAGCCATAACCCTGAAGTATCTAAGATCCTTATCACCGTGATTTGCTTGAACCATGGGTATGACATTTTCCAATTTGCTATTAATATTTGGAAAAAAGTAAGAGGGAGATTTGGGGAGTTATGAAAACATTCTCTATCTTGAATGTGACAGTAATTATATGGTACACATTTCTCAAAATACATCAGATTGTACTGTAAATGGATGCATTTTTACAGTATGCAAATGATATTTTAATAAAACACTTTTTTTATTTGAGAAAAAAAGGTACAAAAGAAACCCCAGTGGAAAGTCTAGGTACTATCAGTCTCTAGATAACAGAAAGAAATATTGTCTAGATGAAAAATGATTTATATTTGGGAATTGGCATTGGAATGTAAACTTCCTTTTAAAAGAAAAATAAGAATGGATTACATATGTTGCTTTGAGACAATTATCTTTGGCTATCAGGATCGATACAAGGGTGACGTAAGTTTTAGGGTGGGCAGGCAGTTTTTGGGAAGATGTCTTCGCAGAAGTAATTTCAGGGTAATTTTGCAATGGTCTTTGTGTAAGGTTGTAATACTGGCTGTCCTTATGACAGTTCTTGTTATCAAGCATACTTTCAAGAGAACTACCCCCTCTGTAGCCTTCCATGGTTTTATTTATTCAGGGTTTAACACAAATTGATACAAAGAACTTCATTTTGATTCTGACAACTTTCATGGTGCCAAACTGTTCAAATAATGTACTAAGTATTCAGTTGTTGAAATGACTCACAAGATAGTTTATACTCATAAAAGAATTTTATTGCAAGGGATACAGTAAATAATAAAAGAAGAAAGACATGCATTGAGTAAGTTCCTTGGTCTAACTAGCACTAGTTTCCTCACATAGAATATGTCATCACATCACAAAACACCATCATATGTGGATGAAGCACTTCAGTTCCAGGAAACTCTAAATCTGCTTATGATAGTGGTCTCGTATTTAACTAGAAACATGGGAACTCCTACCCAAACCCACTCCAAGCTCCAAGAGCTCTGCACCATCTTGAGAGCCAACCATCAGGGAAAGCTTAGATTATAATCAGGGAAAGCTTTAATTATCAGATTAATACAGGCAGATTATACAAATCCTGTTTGACTATAAAAGGCGTGGCTGGTCTCTGGTCCTCCTAGACCACAGTGTCAGTGTTGCTTTTGGGTCCTGAGGGCCCCATTCCTTCAGGCTTTACTCACAGGCTGCACAAGCCCTGCTCAGATATGAAAAACTTGGCTGGCCTTCAGTCATCCTGAAGCACCTTGTCAGGGTAACATTTGGGGCTGAGGGTTGTCCCATCCCCAGGCACAGAATCTACTCTTTAAATCAAGAACAAATTAATACTCGACTGGATGCCTAAAAATCAATGTAGACACACACACACACACACACACACACACACAAACTCTCTATACAAATAGGAACACAATAACTCCTAACTAACATAGAAAAAATATAGGAAGTCATAGAAATATCAATGACAAAATTCAGAATATCAGCCATAACAAAACTCATTGGGATGTAAGAGAAAGCAGATTATTCCAGAGATTTAAAAATAATCATTCCATGACAAAAAGAATTCTGTAGAAAGAATTTATTTTCCTCTAGCAAAAATTTCTCAAAAAAAAAAAAGGGACCAGCAGGTGGCATGGTGGTTAAGGTTCTGGACACTCCCACATTGCCAACCACAGTTCGAGTCCTGGACTTGGTAGCTTGCTTTCCCACTTTCCCTCTCTCTCCCTCTCTGTGTGTGTCTCCCTGGTAAATTAACATAAATAAATGAATAATTTAAACATGTTTTCTCAAAAAGAAGAACAATACACATGAAATATGAGACACTATTAAGTGACTGAGTAGTCACATAATGGGTATCCCAGAAGTAGAAGAAATCAGTAAAGGCATAGAAGAAAATCTATTCCATAGAATACTGTCTGAAAACTTTCCATCCTGGGCATGTGTGCCAGCATGCCCAAAATCCCAAAAGAAGAGAGAAATAAAGACAGAGATATAGACTTCCATACATGAACTGCAAAAGACATCAAATAAATTAAATATAAGATGATCCTCTCCAAGGCACATCAAACTGGTAAAAGTCAAAGACAAAGATAACATTCTACAAATAGCAAGAAGGGACTGCCAAGTTACTTACATAGGATACCCATCAGACTAATCACAGACCTTTCAGCAAAAAGCATGAAGGCAAGAAAGGAATGGAAAGATATATTTAAAAATCTGAAAATAAAACAACTTCAGTATAGAATACTGTACAAGCAAGGCTCTCCTTCGAATCAAAAGGAGAAATAGAATTATTCCCAGATAAACAAAAACTGCAAGAATTTGCCAACACTGTACCTGCTCTTCAAAAAATATTTAATGGAGTAGTACATCAGGAAAATAGAAGAGAGGTAAATAGAAATAAGAAAACACAAAACAACTAGAAAAATAAGTAACAAGATGGTAGGAGTAAGTCCATATATATTGATAATAACATTCAGTTGAATGTAAATAGATAAATTTCCTAATTAAAAAATACCTCCTGTGCCAGCAGGTATTGTGGAAATTAATGTGCTGGAATCAACATGGCTGACTATGCAGTTTGAGTCCTGGATCCAGTAGGTTAAAAAACATGCCAGGTGTGTGTGCATGCATACCCAAAATACTGAGAAAAGATTGAAAGAAAAGTGATCGTGGTGTGGCCATTTCCCTTAGGGGATGATTTCTCATTTTCCTTCTCTCTCTTTCTCTCCGGCAAGTGCATATACCCTATAACAAAATAAAATAAAGCAAACAAACAAAAACCTAAAAACAAACAAACAAACAAAAAACACATACACTGATTAAATGGATTTAAAAAGAAAAGGAGCTTTCTATATGCTGCTTACAAGAAACACACCTAATCAATAAACATAAAGATTTAAAGTGAAGGGCTGGAAAAGTCACTTCATGCAAATGAAACCCCCTTCTAAAAATTAAAATGACTGGAGTCGTGGTACTGATATCAGACAAAATAGACTTTAGCCTAAGAACAGTAAAAAGATCCAAAGAAGATCAATATTAGTATTGAAGGGCTTAATTCATCAGGAATATTTAACAATTATAAATATTTATACACCCAATGTCAGAGACCCAAATGTATAAAATAAACATTAATAGACCTAAAGAGGAAGATAGACTACAACACACTACTTGGGGATTTTAACATCCCACTCTCACAAATGGACAGGTCATCTAGACACGAAGTAAACAAAGAGACACAGGAAATGAATTATGCCATAAACTAAATGGTTCTCACAGATATTTACAGAACATTTTACCTACAAGCTACAAAACACACATTTTTCTCAGCTCCACATGTAACATTTTTGAAGCTTGACCACACGATATGACACAAACCAAACCTTTACAAATTTGAAAATATAGAAATTATATCTAGCATCTTTCTGACCACAATGAAATTAAATTTGAACAGAACAACAGAAAAAGCCTTCAAAAATACACAAATTCATAAAAGCTAAATAAGTTACTCCTAAATGACTTAGATACTACAAGCAGGTCAGCTCATGGTGTGGTGGTTAAGGCAGCTTAATCCTACATAGTCAGCTTCATGGTTAATGTCCCAGACCCAGCAGCTTGAGATGCATGATGGGCATGAGTGCCTGCATGGATAAAATCCCAAAAGAAGGGCAAATTGGAGGAAAAGAGTTTGCTCATGAGCATCCTGAAGGATGCTTTCTACCTTTCTTCTCTCTCTCTTTCTCTCTCCAGCAAGTGCATGAAGTGTGCACCCCTGCTGAAAAAAATTTTATATAAAAAAGGAAAGTAATAAACTACAGAGGAAATTAATAATAAAGTCAAAAATTTTCTTGAGGTAAATTATAACAAAAACACAACTCTCCAGAATCTCTGGGACACATTGAAAGTTATGCAAAGATGAATGTTTATAGCAGTTAGTGCTCACAAAAAATAAAAAGAAAAAAGAAAAAGAAAAAAGAAATATGTCAAATAAAATGATTCTTCTCAAAAAAAATTGTATAAAGCAAAACCAAAAACCTCCCAAAACCAAAACCCTCCCAAAATTAATGGAAGAAGAGAAATAAATAAGATCGGAAATAAATTAAAAGGGGATCAAAGAACAATTTAAAAACCAACAAAATAAAAACTCTTTTGAGAGAATAATGAAATCAACCATTAGCTAGATTAAGAAAAATAGAGAAATCAAATCAGAAATGAAAAAAGCATTGTTATAACAGATATGGCAGAAACAAAACTTAAAACATCATTAATAAATACTATGAGTGACTACATGACAACAAATTAAAAAATCCAGAAGAAATGAACAAATTCTTGGACACATACAATATACCTAGACTGAACCAGGAGGAAATAGAAAGTCTGAATAGACCAATAACAAACAATAGTCATAAATAGACTCCCAGCAAAGAAAATCTCAGGTCTTGATATCTTCACTTCTGGATTCTATGAAAACTTTAAAGAAAAATTAACACTAATCTTCATAAAACTATTTCTATAGATCCAAATGGAAGGAACTCTTCCAAATTTACTTTATAAAGCCCCCATAATGTTGGTGCCAAAACAGAAAAGGATACGATGGGGAAAAAAGGAAAGAATTAAAGAAAACTACAGACCATTATCTCTGATGAAGATGCAACAATACTCAACAAAATACTGGCAAATCAAATCCAACAACACATTAAAAGACTACACAGCATGATCAAGAAGGTTTTATACAAAAGTTGCAAGGTTGATTCTACACATGCAAAACAATAAATAATAATGAGTCATATCAACAGAAGGAAAGATGAAAGCCATATGATTATATCAATAGATGCAGAAAAAGCATTAGATAAACTGTAATATCCCTTCATGATTAAGATTCTCAGCAATATAATAATGTAGGCAAAGAATGTACATTTATCAATGCAATAAAAGTCATGTATGACAAACCTATCTTGAATATGAAAAAACTGAAAACTTTCTTCAAATACTGAAATAAGACAAGATTGTTTACTTTCTTCACTCCACTGGAAGTCTTACCCAATACAATTAGACAAGACAGTGGGGAGAGATAGAAAAAAAAAGGCATTCAAATAGGAAAGGAAGTTAAATTGTTTTATTTGCAGATGATATGATTATATACATAAAAATCTTAAAGAAACCACAACAAATTCCTAGAAGTGATAAACAATCACTAAACTTGCAGCGTACAAAATCAATATATAAAAATCTATAACGTTATTATGCACCGGCAATGAAAGGACTGAGGTAGAATGAAAGAAAGCAATTCTATTTATGATAGCTACAGAAAAGAAAATAATGTACTTAGGAATAAATCTAACCAAGAAGATGAAGGACCTTTATAAGAAAAATATGAAAAACTAAAGAAAGAGATAGAAAAAGATACAAAAAATGGAAGGGCAGCCCTTGTTCTTGGATTGGAAGAATCAATGTAAATTCTACACAATTTAATTTAGAAAATCATTGCAATTCTTATCAAATTGTCAGCAAAATTATTCACATAAATAGATTAAAACATTCATAAAATTTTTCTGGAATCACAGAAGACTATGAATCACCAAATTAATACTGTGCAAAAAGAATAAAGTTGAAAGCATCTCACTACCCAAGCTCACAATATATTACAAAACTGTAATAATTAAAACGGCATAGTACTCTCATAAAAACAGACATATAGACCAATAGAACAGAATTTTTAAAATATAGAAATAAGCCCTCAAACATATATTCAACTGGTTTTTTGACAGAGTACAAGACAACTCAGTGGACAAAGGAAAATCTTTTTAGTGAAAGGTGCTGGCAAAATGTAGTAATCACCTGTAGAAAAATAAGACCAGATCCCTACCTGTTATCATTAACAAAAATTAACTCAAAATATTTTAAAGACCTAAATGTAAAGCCTCACATTGTAAATCTACTTGTGGAATAGAGAACACACTAGATGACAAATGATAAGCAAAGATTTCTTAAATAAGACCCTTACAGAAAGAGCAACAACTCCAAAAATAGACAAGTGGTATTACATCAAGTTAAAGAGCATCTGTGCAGAAAAGGAAATAATAAGAAAAGAGAAAATCCACAGAATGGGAGAAAATATTTTCAAGTTGTATTTTTGATGAGGGATTAATAACCAGAATATACAGGAAACTCAAGTAGCTCACCTGCAATAAAAACTAATAAACTAATAATTCAATTTAAAAATAAGTAAGCATTCTGAACAGACATCCCTAAAATAATATCTGCACTATTGCATAAATGGAAAGATTTGAAGACACAGAATTAGAGAGGATAATTATAGATACCAGAGACTACATAGGGGTGTGGGTGGTGGGTGAGAGAGGCTCAAAAAAAGTATTTAACAGACACAAAAATGCTTGTAGATGGGGCGAATGGGTTAAGGAATGGCATACCACAAAAGAATGAAAAAAAAAAGAACATATGTATCTCAAAAAAGCAGAACAAATATTTAACCTATATATAATGTAGTTTTCTTTGTTGAAACAATGAATATAGTAATATCTATTATTTGATTCTTATATGCTGGATACATGCTTTGAAAATCCATATTATACCCCACAAAGATGTATAACAATAAAATATAAATAAAAAATTATAAAAGTTTTTAAAAGAACAGGAAACTGCAGGATAAGAAAAAGAAGAACATCCAAGAAAATCTACAGTAAAAGATTTAGACAAAGCCTTTGCAAGCCTTATCAAGCTACCTAAAAAGTTTGAAAATAGGGAATGCAATATACAAAGGTTTTCATTAATAGAGAGATATACTCATGGTACATTTGCTTACAAGCAAATCTATGAGGGGAAAAAAAGAAACCAATTGAGCAAGCCATAATAGACATATTTCCAAAATGGGTGATACAACTTCAAAAGCCTCTGGCAGGTCCTTTGGAAGGTATTCCAAAAGAAGGCTTTGTTATAGAGATGATAGCTCTGTAGGTGTTATTGACCCCAAAGAACTTTCAGTGGGACAAGATGTGAAGACAGTGAAAATGATACTGATGATCTTGATTCTAATGAGACCTAAGCTAATGTGTGTGCTTGTTTCTCAGTTTTTAACAGCAACAAAAATATTAAGCAAAAATAAATAAGTAGGAGGCTTTTCAGCATGAGCTGCTCATTTCCCTTGCTTTGTGCAGTGCAATAAAGCTATAATTTCCTTCATCACAAAAATTAAATAAATAAATAAATAAATAAATAAATAAAATTTAAAATTCAAAAGAGCTTATAGAATAAGAATATAAACACAGAAAATAATTTTGTGCAGGTGTTCAGTGCTTTTTTAAAAACTGTTATTACAGAATCAAAAGTTAAAATATCAAAAAATGTATCAAGTAAAAACATTACAGTAAGCTAAAGTTAATTTATCACTGAAAGTTTTGAAATCCCTAGACCCCACTCCTCCACACACACCACATCTGACATTCACACCCATCTCTTGTGTTTGTATATCTTTTAGTCTAGGGAAAAACATTTGGAGGAGGGATACAGAGGCAGAGCATTTACAGGATGGGGAGGTGTGGTGTAATCTGTTGAAGATATTTTGATTAATGGGACTGGGGAGAATTGTTCACATATTGAAATGTTCACTTCATAAGCTAAACAATGTCATTGAATGTATATAAAAAATAAATAAAATTCATTAATAAAAAAGAAATATTCAGTCTGTAAGCTAAATAACGTGATTGAATGTAAAGGAGAAAATGAAATTAAAAAAGAAACTAAAACAAAAAAACAAAATTTTTTAAATCAATTTAGTGTAGCCAAAGAGTACAATGTTTATGAACTCTAAAATAGCATACCCTGTGGAAGGCCGCATATTAGATCTTGTACATGAACAACTGTTTGTCCATTTTGTTCCCTTACCCTAACATGGCTGTCTGCTTCCGTAAACCTGCTTGCTCTTCCCATGAGAAAATAGCTTGTGCTAGCCATATAGAAACTTATATCTGGGACGACATCCTGTACCTGCTACTGTCTTTACCAACTAACCTGAAACATTTTTGTTTAGCAATGTAACTGCCTGCATGGAAACCTCACTCCCTACAGAAATAATTAACTTGCTTGATTCAGCTTCTGTAACTGCTTACATAGAAACCCCTGGAACTGACCCCCTATAAAAAGACTGCTCAAACTTCGGTCAGGACTACATTTCTGACTCTCAACCCCCTCCTTCCCTGAGCCTCAGACTGTAGTCGCTTGCCAGCTAAGACTCCCTTTAAACTTAATCTGGCTTTGGTGGTTGTTCATTCGGTGGCACTCTACTACAACAATGCTAATGTTGTAGGCCTTCACATTCACTCCCCACTCACTCAAGGAACTGCATGGCTATTGTTAATTACATATAGTAAGATGTGAATAGAAAGAAATTATTCAAAGACTGAATTTATAGAGAAGAGGGAAGAACAGAACAATTTGAAAAATGCACAGCTTTGCCATGTGGCAAAGAACAACAGCAACAAAAAATGTTTGGCAGAGGAGTGTGGCTGAGAGACTGGCTGCTAAAGAGTTTACAAGGCTAGGGAACCAGCAGTTAGCGTAATGGCTATGTCTCTGGACTCCCACGTAGTCGACCGCGGTTCACGTCTCGGACCCGGTGGCTTACAACTCACGCCGGGCGCGTGTGCGTGCGTGCCCAAGATCCCAAGAGGAGAATGGAGGAGAAGGGATTGCGGCGTGACCATCCCCCCTGGGGGGTGATTTCTCGCTTTCTGTCTCTATGTCTCTCTCTCTCTGTCTGGCGAGCGCACGCGCCCTATAGCGAAAAACCTTTCAAAAAAAAAAAAAAAAAAAAAAGAGTTTACAAGGCTAGAAGAAATTCAGGTGGTAATGGTCAGAAAAATGTGAGAAAGGCTGAGGGCATTGCCTTTCCCATGGCAAGGCACAAGGCCAGAGATGTAGAACAGAATGGTTTCAGTGTTTCAAGTGGCCCCAGGTGGAGTTAAATCTACCATTATGACTGCTGCTCTACCCTCATTGTGAAATGCGCAAGCAGCCGATGCTCACTGCCAGCACATGGAAGTAATTCTGCAGGATTCAAGAGCATAGAGGCTTCTACCAAGATTTCAAAGAATGCCTTAGACCGCATGAGAGAACCCAGTCAGAGACCGGCTACAAGGGCACAGCCTCCAGTGGAGCAATGCCAAGCAGAAATGTCAGATAGGAGCAGAAAGTATACAACAGGGCCATGTCTGATGGAGCCACAACTGTTGCACCATTTTCAAGGACATAGAATTGTAGGGCCACCAGGAACGTACAATGGTTGCCTGGGAAAACTCTAGGCACCAGTCTCCAAGGACAAGCAGCCATATGGATTGCAACCCGCAAAACCATGGGGGTAGTCATAGGGTTTCCCAGGGCCTTGAGACTCCAACTCCCTCTAGAGGATATAGGACTTAAGGTCAAAGGAGATTGTTCTTGGGGACCAGCAGTTGGAGTAATGGCTATGTCTCTGGATTCCCACATAGTCGACTGCAGTTCGATTCCCGGACCTGCCCAAGATCCTGAGAGGAGAATGGAGAAGAGATCACAGAGTGGTCATCCCCCCTCATGGGTGATTTCTCACTTCTGTATCTCTGTCTCTCTCTGTCTTTCTGGTGAGCGCACATGCCGTATAGCAAAAACCTCTCCAAAAATAAATAAATAAATAAAATGACAAAGAAGATTGTTCTTGAGTTTTAAGATCTAATGCTTGATTACTTGGGTTTTGGACTTGCTTGGGAACTGTTTCTTCTTTCTTTTGTGGATGGGCATTTATACTCCTTGCCTATTCTACAGTTGTACTTCAAGAGTTTGGTAACTTGTTATGACTTCATGAACTCAGCTGGAAAGAGTTCACTTGAGGCTCAAATGACACTTTGGACTTTGAATTTTTGAGGGGTTACTGGAAGAAATTAAGACTTTAGGGACAATCAGGATAGAATGGTTGTATTCCATATGCATGGAAGACATAAACCTTGGGTGTTTGGGGGGAAGTTTGTAGTTTAGATAATGGTTTTATAGCAGGAAGAAATAAACAATTTTTAATGCTATTTTTTTGCTTTATTTTATTCCTCTTTCTTGTACTTTAAGGGTTAACTGGTGTAGCTTTTGTATCTAATGTAATCTGTAACTATTGTAACAAATATGATCATAAATAAGCCTGTTTGCTTAAAAGAGGAAACTTACATCATTTGTTTTAGACAATGATCACAAATATTACAACTGGGGCCCAGGCAATAAATCTTAAGAGATGAGAATGTTTAATCAAGGGACACAATGTAACAGGTTAAATAGGAAAAATTGTAATGATGTTATCGTTTATTATAATAGTTACTCACAGGTGTATAGATTGTCTTGTTAAACAGTATACCTCTAAAAATATGTTGTAGCTTCCATTAGCCTATCAATATATGTCCCAAGTCTGAGTCAACAGATATAATGTCACCATAAGAACAAAAACAGGGTCATAAATGTCATGTGAAAGAAAAAGGGTGCACAGAACAATTTTGAAAAAATCATGAGTAACACCAAGCTAGGAAATTTGTGCTACAGATAGATAAGTGAGAATTGTAATGTATATAAAATATTGAAAATTTCTGCCTTGGGAATTGGTTATGAGCTTGTAAGCTCTCAGCCACTCTCTGTGCTCAAATAAAGCTAAATAAACTCCCTCTTTGCTTCCCCTCTCAATTGGTCACGTAAGCAGCCTCCAGATTTTAGGTGGCACTAGTTAGTCCCCCTAAAATTCATGTTTTAGCATTGAGTCCCCAGTATACTGGTGCTGGGAGGCAGTGAGTTCTAGGGGGTGATGATTGGCTCATAAAGATTAGACCATGGAGGCATAGGCCCTAGGAATAGACTGATGCTCTCTGGTAAGAAACTGAGTTCTAGCTCTCCTAAAAAGGGGTTAAATGTCTCAAGAGCAGAATGTTATAAAAGACAGTTACCCACACTTCTCTCTCCATATAGCTGTTATACTCTCTCCTTTTATTAGCTAGGGGACTTTCCAACCACCACAATCATGAGACCAAGAAACCTCTATTTCTTTATAAATCATTCAGTCTCAGGTATTTCTGTAAGCAACACAATAGCCGACTAATACACTCTCTATAATGATCTACAGATTGGATGCAATCATCAAAATTTCAAAAATTCAGATGAATCTGAACCCCTACCTCTCACCTCTGACAAAAAAACAAGTAAAGGTGGATTAAAGATCTAAACCTAAGACCTCAAACTATAAAACTGTTGCTGGAAAACACTAGGGAAACTCTGGGAGACATTGGGGTAGGAAAAGACTTCTTAAAGAAGACCCCCAAAGCATAGTCGATAATCCCCAAAATAGACAAGTGGGATTACATCAGACTAAGAAGTTTCTGCATGGGAAAAGACACAGTAATTAGTGTGAATCGACAGACCTCAGAATGGGAAAATATTTTTGTGAACTATGTGTCAGATAAGGGACTGATAACCAGAATTCAAAAGTAAATCAAGTTGCCATTCCAAAAAAAGATGATCAATCCTATTAAAAGATGGGAGAATGAGTTGGGAAAAAAAAAAAAACACTATCTAAAGGTGACATACGAATAGCTAAAAGGTATATGAAAAAATGCTCAGCATCCCTCATTGTAAGGGAAATGCAGATCAAAACAATAATGAGATACCACCTATCCCCAGTCAGAATGACTGATTTAAAAAAATGAAAAACGATAAATGCTGGCGGGGGATGTGGTGAAAAGAGAACTCTTTTACAATGCTGGTGGGAATGTAAATTGGTCCAGCCACTCTGGAGAACAATTTGGAGATTCCTCAAAAATCTACAAATAGAACTACCATATGACCCAGCAATCCCACTCCCTGGTATCTACCCAAAGGACAGAAGAATACTTAATCAGAAAAGTGCTTGCACATCAATGTTTATTGTGGCACTATTCACAATTGCTAAGTCATGGAACCAACCCAAATGCCCACGAACAGATGAATGGATAGAAAAACTGTGGCACATATGCTCTATGGAATACTATTCAGCCATAAAAAAAAACCTGGCTTTTGACAGTAAGTGGATGAATATGGAAGATTTACTGCTGAGTGAAGCAAACCGGGCTATGAAGGAGAGGCATTGTATGTCCCCACTTAATATATACCAAGTGTCCACACTCTATGACTGAAACTAATTGACTAAAGGATATAGAAACACAGTATATAGATGTAAATACCAGATATAGTGTGTATGAAAGAGGAGCGTCTGAGGAAGGATATTTAGAAAATAAATAGGGAGGCAAAGCATTAATGGCACAAAGAAATGTGGTATTATCTGTTGAAGATATTTTGTAGTATTGTCAACTGTACTAGGGAGAAATGTTCACCTGTCGAAATATCCATTTTGTAAGACAAATAATAATGTGATTGAATGTCTAAAAGAAAATGAAATGAAAAAAAAATAAAGGAAAAAAATTTTTAATGGAAAAAAGTATTTTATGGAAAAGTTGAGCCTTGAATTCATATGGACTGATCAAAATAATCTTGAAAAAGAAGAACAAAGTTGAATAACTCACAGTTCCCAATTTCAAAACTTACTATAAAGTCATAGTAATCTAAACAGTTTGCTACTGACTTAAGGATGAACACATAGATCAATGTCATGGAATTGAGAGTCCAAAAATGAACCCATACCTCTCTGGCTAATTTTTTTTTATAATGGTCCTGGTTCATTCAATATGGGAAGTCTGCTGATTCATGTCCAGAGACCTTCTCGAGTCTGCCTGGCTCTTCTCTAGTGCATACAGCAGAAGGATTAGACTGAAAGTAGGTGTGGAGGGAATACTTCATGAATTAAATTTACTTCTCCATATTTACTAATTTCCATACCTCTAACTTTCTTAAATTAAATGGGGCAGGATGGTATGTATAGGGACATATGAGAAGAAACTTGTTTTCTCTAATGTCCTTGATAGAGGAATCACCAAACACACCTGAGGAATTATTCCTGACTGAAACTGAGTGTGGAAACTTCAACAGCAGGTTATCAATGAAGTATCCAGGAATAAAATAGATTTGGGGCTCTTTTAGAAGGCAAAGGGGACAGCTGGGTGACAGAGATTATACTTTTTATACCCCAAGCAGGCCAGGAGTGCCAGATTACCAATGTCCCTGAGGTGAGCCATTGACAAATAACTGACAAGAACTGGTGTGTACCTCAGCAACCTCACCCAAGAGGTAGCTCTTGATGTATTCTAGCCCATCTCACAGAGCTTTTTGGTAGTACTCAGCTCTGGTTATCTATAATGTTTTTTATTTTTTAGAGGTTTTTTTTTGCTATAGGGCACGTGAGCTCGCCAGACAGAGAGAGAGAGACAGAGAGATAGAAAGTGAGAAATCACCCCCCAGGGGGGATGGCCACGCCGCAATCCCTTCTCCTCCATTCTCCTCTCGGGATCTTGGGCACGCACGCACACGCACCTGGCGTGAGTTTAAGCCACCGGGTCCGGGACTCGAACCGCAGTTGACTACTTGGGAGTCCAGCGACATAGCCATTACGGTAACTGCTGGTCCCTATCTATAATGTTAACTTGCTTGATAAGTCATCTTTTCTTGTCTACTTCCCTTTCCTCCCTCACTTCACAGTCCCCTACCAGTGCTGAGGTCACCTCCCCAATAACCCCTGGCATTAAGCCTCAGCATTTGCTTAAGAAAGAACAGAAACTGAGACTGAAACAGTTGATGCTAGAAGTTATCCTGGAGAGTTGATCACAGGAAAGTCTGGATTCTGGAATGACAATCAGAAGGCAAAGAAGCCCAGGAAGCAGAATGGTGATTGCTTCTGTTTGTGTAACATCACAATTACAGTGTCTGTGTCAAGTAGACATGGAAGGGGTTGTTAGCCAACTGTCAACTCAGGAATTTATGGAAAAGCTAGAAAGTCTCCAGGCCTGTAGCTAGAAGCTAGACCAGCTTGAAACTCAGACCTGGGACTTGACTTTGAGGATAGAGCTGAGCTACAAGAAGGAACCCAAGTCTCTCTATAATAAACGTGACATAATAGTCTAGCCCTTAAAATAGCTTTGTTTCCCTTTTGCTAACTGACTTTGCTTTACTGTTTTAACTTGTAGCAAAAAATCCTAGTCATGACTTTGCTGAGTTTTCTCAGGAGCTGGGTCTGGAACCTACAGCTCGAGAGCAGATGTGTCTAAGAAAACAAAGAGCAAAGAGATGCTGGCCTTGAGGGTGAAAGGATCCTGTGCACAGCAACTCTGATGTCATCAGGTCTCCACGTGGCTGTGCGGGAGAACAGCTAGAACCATCACCCCCACACACTTTCCATGCCTTCTTTCCCTCTACAACCTCCGCTCCCAGTCTGAGACATCAAGGTAGTCTTTGCACGTTAGTTCACCATCTTTCCAGGTCACTAGCTTCTAAAATAAAGCTGCTTTTTTTTCCCCCCACCAACATCTGTCTCTCAAGTATTGGCCTTTGGAGCTGTAGGCAGCCAAACTTGTGTTCAATCACCAGGCTGGACCATAGTGACAAGAATATTCGAATTGTGGAATTGTAAAGAAGACAGGATACACAGTCAGAAAGTCTCTAATGCTAAAGTCTGGAAACTGAGATGTAAGTTTCTAAATAAATACATGAGAATTTTTCTAAGAGAGATTTTTTTCTCTCCCTTGCCAGAGAGTCAGAAAGTGAGGAACCCCCCCCCCCCCCCGAGGGGGATGGCCACGCTGCAATCCTCTCTCCTCCAGGCTCCTCTCAGGATTTTGGGCATGCACGCACAAGCACTTGGTGTGAATTTTAAGCCGCCGGGTCCTGAACTTGAACATCGGTCAACTAAATGACAGTCCAGTGACATAACCATTATGCCATCTGCTGGTCCCAAATACATGAGAATCTTGGAGCCACAGAATCTTCTGAACCATCTGAGTTAGAAAATATGGTCCACAGTCCCTGACTGCAAGATAGCAATTTACTTGATCTAAAGACCATGAATAGATGTCGACAGAAACTGATGCCTTACATGGTGATACCCATGCTCCTTAAAAATTGCCATTTTCTTTCATCTTTATATCAATGACCATAGTCAAATCTTATGACTCAGTCGAAAAAATACTGCCCCTGCTATGACAAGATAATAAATCACTAATAAGATTTATTATCTGCAGGAGAAAAAAAAGTCAAGAATATATAAAAGATACAAATAGTCATTATTAGAAAAAGAAAGAATATAACTACAGATCAGATATTTAACAAATAATAAGATCATATTGTGAACACACAATATCATTTCAATAAAGTTAAAAAATTTAAGCAAGAGGAAAAAAATAAGATTTACAATGATTAGAAAGAAAAAATAAAATACTTATTATTAATATGTGATATGTCTATAGGCCTATAAAGTACAAAATAAAATTTACAGATAACTATTAAAACTAAAAGGCAAAATTATGAAATTCTTTAGTATTATTATTTTTTTGCAGAGGTTTTTGCCATAGGGCACATGCACTCACCAGGGAGAGAGACTGAGATAATGAGAGGGAAAGTGAGAAATCACCCCCTCAGGGGGGATAGCTATCCTGTAATCCCTTCTCCTCCTTTCTCCTCCTGGGATCTTAGGCACGTATGTGCATATGCCCAGTGTGAGTTTCAAACCAAGTCTGGGACTTGAACTGCAGTCAGCCATGTGAGTCCAGCAATGTAACCTCTACACCATCTACTGGTCCCATTTATTATTATTATTAATGGTCAGAGGGCACATGGGCTCACCAGAGTGAGCTAGGGAAAACACCTCCCAATGAGACATGGTCACATCACAATCCTTTCTGTCTCCAATTCTCTATCCCATCATGATTTTGGGGAGTGGGATGGGGTGGGACATGCTCACATACAAGCCTAGTGTATTCTTCAAGCCACCAAGGCCGGGATTTGAAACACATCAGCCATGTGAGATTCAGCTCAAATACACTGTGCTTAACCACTGTGCTCCAGGGCCAGCCCTAAATTTATCAAATTCTGAATCGAAGGTCAGTATGGCAAGCAATTGTCTTTCAACATAAGAGCAACAATCGGAGAACAGCAACAACAACAAAAAACGTAAATATTACAGCTTTAATAACAGTGAAAACTCTGTCTTGCCTGTCTCTATTTCCAGGAATTATACATTTCTGTTTTCTGTACTTGTGCCTGAGCCTGTTATTTCTGGAAGCTAGTCCTGGGACTGTCCTGCCCAAACCCTAATTCCTCCTTTGCTGTGACTCTCTCTAGCTATATCTTAAACCCTGGCTCTGCAGTTTGGCACTGCCCCTCCTCATCAGAGCCCCTGGATCTGAACCCTAGGTGTCTGCATCCTGCACTCAGTGACCGACCATCCATGTTTCAAGTCCTTCCTGGGCACTTACCTTGTAACTCCGGAAGGATGTGTGGGGAGCTCGCCCTGTACCTTTGGGATGCCAGTTAATAACATCACACAGTATCTTTATAATGAAAATGGACAGCTTTCTACTTAGCTCTATTTCCTTTGTTAAATGGCTACACTGATAAAATCTTACCCTTTGGTTTTATAGGAGAAAAGTTTTTGATAGAATTCCAAAGCCTTATAGCATCTTTTTTTTTTTTTATCAGATGATCTAGTGTCCAACACTTTTCCAGAAAACTGCCAAACCATGTAATTCGAATTCATTTTAACAACAAAGAAAGCACTAAAGAATATATGGAAAATTTTGTAAAAGCCGAATGTTCATGGATAATTCCTTAGCCATTTCTGCATACTCCAAAACTCAATTAATGATAAGGGGAAAAACAAAGTTAAACAAAATAAACGGTAGCCTGGAAAGCATTTTAGCCCTCACAGGGGAGAAAGCCTTTGCAAACTACCCTGTTTATAATGAAACTATCCTGTTTATACTGTCTATCATCCCAGACAGTACAAAACTGCAGTCTTCCCTGAGCTTAACAATTTTTAAAATATTTCAAATTTAAATTATTTAAATGTTCCAGCTGTTTTTATTGTTTTCTAAGAAAACTAAAATATCACTCTACACCTGTGTATTTGTGCTTGACATGTTTCTCGAATATACCGAAACTACCCTTGCATTCCACTTTTTCAAAACACATTTTGCTATTTTTCCAGTCTTTCATACTTTTGAAGAAAATCTTTCAAATATTTAGTATCTTCTCATTAACTTTTTAAAAATTAATTAACTAATTAATTAATTTATTTATTTAGAGAGAGATTTTTGCTATAGGGTGCATGTGCTTGCCAGAGAGAGTGACAGAGAGACAGAAAGCGAGAAATCACCTCCCCTCCCTCCAGAGGGGACGACCATGCTGTAATCCCTTCTCCTCACGGGTACACGTGCAAGTACACGCAACATGAGTTTTAAGCTGCTGGGTCCAGGATTCGAATTGCAGTCAACTGTGTGGGAGTCTAGCAATATAACCATTAAGCCATCTGCTGATGCTGACTTATATGCTTTTTATTATTCAATTTAATTTTTTTAAGTTCATGATAGAGAGTACATGCACACTCAGGAGAGAGACATTGAGAGGCAGTGCTCTTGACAGGGTCTTGTCACACCATGATCCCTTCCCCAGCAGGATCTTGGGCATACAGTTATTTCCCCCCTTCCCCCATCTTCAGGCCCACTCAGGGATTCGACTCCTCAGTCAGCCCTATGGGATCCAACTTCTTATAAAAGGAATATGAGTTTATTTTTGTTGCCTGAGGGCAACTGCCTTAGAACGAGCACAAAGAAACACTCAGGAAGAACGGCAGAGAAGGAAGCACGAAGGGTGAGAAGAGTTTGTGAGGGGGACTGTCGACCTTCGTGATAGTGGACAAGGGGATAATGTGAGCAGCATGCTGCCAGCACCTCCTCTCCAGGCTTGGGACAGATCTGTGACGTGAACCGTACTCACAAACCCAGGCTGAACTGTTAGCATCTACCAAAGCCAGTTAACTTGCTCTTACTGGGACTTCCCTGGAAGGTTGCCTAGTGTTCCCACAATGCCTAAACCATGGTGGGCGGCAGGGCAGAAAAACTTTTAACTCTGAAGTTTCTGAATTCCTCAGGCTAGAAGCATAAAAAGACTAAATTAAGAATATATTCAGTGAATTGAAGAGGGGATTCTGGGTGAAATACCAATTATATGTAGATAGCTGATAAGAATTCATCTATGGACCAGCAGATAGAGTGATGGTTACATCACTGGACTCCCACATGGTCGACCAAGGTTCGAGTCCTGGACCCTCCAGCTTAAAACTCAGGCTGGGCACGTGTGCATGCATGCTCAAAATCCTGAGAGGAGAATAGAGGAGAAGGGATTGTGGCATGTCTGTTTCCCCTGGGAGATGATTTCTTGTTTTCTATCTTTCTGACTCTCTGGCAAGCACAAGTACCCTATAGCAAAAATTGCTCTAAAAATAATAAAAATTCATATAAGTCTCAGGTTTTACAAATGACTCTAACTCTAAACATGGCTGGACAGAGACTCCCAGGCAGCCTCTGTGATCACTAAATTTGATGGACTCCATACCCTCATAGGACTTAATGTCAAAACAATCTACATGTGTGAGCACCTAATGGTACTCACTCTGAATCCTTGAGGAATTTCATTAATATTCTTTGGCTCTCATTTTCATTACCTGCAAATAGGAAAGACAATAATAATGACTGTCCTTGTCTGAATCATCTGTCTGTTACTGGGGAATATAGATGCTTGTGAATAATAAGTCTACTAGAGGCACTGTAATCAAAAGCTGTAAGATTGTGATCTTGTGGTGTGATATCCCAGGAGCCGAATCATGACTTGTTTCTTTTTCTTCTTCTTCTTTTCTTTTATTTATTTATTTATTTATTTTATTTTGGTATAGCAAAGTGGGGAGTTTATTGAAGGAGTAAGAAGGAAAACCAGAGCTCTCAAGAAGGGAGGGGTTGCCAAAGAGGTACTGGGGGAGAGGCTTTTATCTGGGTCAGAGGGGCCTTGCTCAGGCTTGTTCTAGGTGGGGCTCAAGCATGTGTTTCTTTACAGAAAACTCCAAGTGAAATCTCCACTTGAAATCTCAAGGCACAGGCCTACAAGAGAACATTGAAGGATTCAGAATTAATGAGAATATTTATTAACTGGATGGAGAGAAATGAACTGAGATAAACACCTGGACGAACATACTCTCACATTCCAGAGAGCCTGACATCATGAAATAGGCAGTGATTCTGGAAATAGTAGGCTGATCCTCTGAAGCTTAACGATGAATATTCAGAAAGAAACAGTAAGAAAAGAACCTGGGAACACTGAGAAACCATATCTAGACAGGCTGAGAGTCACTGTAGGAAGAACTGGCAGCAGGAATCAGGGTCCATATTTTGTGGTTTGGATCTGAGACTGATTATAGATAGGAACAAACATAGGTCAGGACAAAGAAAAAAGAAAAGGAACAGTAACTACAGAGATCCAACCACCAAAGTCTTGTGCCTTCCAAGCCATCTTTTTGTCAGTAGAGGAAAAAAGGGACAGTTTTCAGAACCACTTTCATATTTCCATCTTGACCAGCATTTTGCTTTGCTTTTGAGAATCTCAAGACTTGGTCAAACTACAATGACTGGTAACGTGTGTATGTGTGTGTACATAGTCTTTAAAACCAGTCAAGGTTTGATTGTGATACATTGAGCTCCATGGAGACAGCGCCGGGGCAAGTAAGAGCTGGACAGGCACTGGGCAACTCTGTCCCTCGTGGAGAAAAGATAACTAAACATAGGCATAGGAGATCCTAAGAAGCTGAGAGGCAAATTATCATCGTATGCATTCTTTGTGGAAACTTGTCGGGAGGAGCACAAGAGGAAGCACCCAGATGCTTCAATCAACTTCTCAGAGTTTTCTAAGACGTCCTCAGAGAGGTGGAAGACCATGTCTGCTAAAGAGAAAGGAAAGCTTGAAGATATGGCAAAGGTGGAAAAGGCCCATTATGAAAGAGAAATGAAAACCTATATCCCTCCTTAAGGGGAAACAAAAAAGTTCAAGGATCCCAATGCGCCCAAGAAGCCTCCTTTGGCATTTTTTCTTGTTCTGTTCTGAATATCGCTCAAAACTCAAAGGAGAACATCCTGGTCTATCCACTGAAGATGTTGCAAAGAAACCGGGAGAGATGTGGAATTCCACTGCTGCAGATGATAAACAGCCTTAGGAAAAAAAGGCTGCTAAGCTGAAGGAAAAATACAAAAAGGATATTGCTGCATACCGAGATAAAGGGAAGTCTGATGCAGCAAAAAGGGCCTTGTCAAAGTTGAAAAGAGCAAGAAAAAGGAGGAGGAGAAAGACAAAGAAGATGAGGAAGATGATTAGACAGTTTAAGTCCTATGATGTCTATACCAAAGATGTTTTGTTTTGTTTTGTTTTGTTTTTGTTTTTTTGTTTTTTGTGTTTTTTTGAGATGTTTTTCGCTGTAGGGCGCATGCGCTCGCCAGACAGAGAGAGACATAGAGACAGAAAGCGAGAAATCACCCCCCAGGGGGGATGGTCACGCCACAATCCCTTCTCCTCCATTCTCCTCTCGGGATCTTGGGCACGCACGCACACGCGCCCGGCATGAGTTGTAAGCCACCGGGTCCGAGATGCGAACCGCGGTCGACTACATGGGAGTCCAGCGACATAGCCATTACGCTAACTGCTGGTTCCCTTGTTTTGTTTTGTTTTGTTTTGTTTTTTTTTGAGAGAAAGAGAGAGAGAGAGAGAGAGAGGTTTTTGCTATAGTGTGCATGCACTCATCAGAAAGACAGAGTCACCCTGCCGGGGGGCATGGCCATGCTACAATCCCTTCTCCTCCATTCTCCTCTCAGAATTTTGGGCATGCACGCAGACACGACAGGCATGAGTTTTAAGCCACTGGGTCTGGGAATTGAACCACAGTCAACTACATGGGAGTCCAGCAATGTAACCATTATACCATCTGCTGCCTCCCTAAAGTTACTTTTATTTATACATACTGACTTCCAGAGCAGGAATATCCGTTACCTACATATAGGTGCTAAACTATCCTTGAAAGGCTGATCTCACTTTCGTGGATTCCATGTTGCCAGCTTCACAATCTTTGCTTCTGGGTTAAAACTGATTATTTTATACATCTAACAAAGTGTTTGTATCCCAAACATTTAAAGAACGTCTGCAACTCAATAATAATTTTGAAAACAACCCAATGTTAGAAGTGGTCAAAGACTGCACAGACACTTTAAGAAAGAAGATATGTTACATTAAAAAGTTCTCAACACTAGCTATAAGGGAATTGCAAAGTAAAACTACATAACTGATTTCATTTCATAACTGTTAAAAGAGCTAAGGTAAAAAGAAAAAAAAAAAAAACAAAAACTGACAACCGAATGCTATGAGGATGTGAATAACTGGGACTTGCATCCATTGTTCTTGTGCTTAAGACTGGTAGATGTTTATAAAGTTAAATGTGCATCTATTTTATTACCTAACATTTATTATCTAACATTTACACTCCCAGACATTTATCCAAAAAGAATTAAAAAAAAAAACCCTACCTTGAAAAATCTTTGTATAAGAATGTTTGTAGCAATTTTATTCATAATAGCAAAAAGTAGAAATAGCGCAAGTGGCCATCAATAAGCAAATGGATAATCTGAAGTATATTGTGAACTTAAAATACCAATCAGCGGGAACCAGCAGTTAGCGTAATGGCTATGTCGCTGGACTCCCACGTAGTCGACCGCGGTTCACGTCTCGGACCCGGTGGCTTACAACTCACGCCGGGCGCGTGTGCGTGCGTGCCCAAGATCCCGAGAGGAGAATGGAGGAGAAGGGATTGCGGCGTGACCATCCCCCCTGGGGGGTGATTTCTCGCTTTCTATCTCTATGTCTCTCTCTGTCTGTTTGTCTGGCGAGTGCACGCGCCCTATAGCGAAAAACCTCTCTCAAGAAAAAAAAAAAAAAATACCAATCAGCAAACAATGAAAGGAAAAACTACTGATACATACAAAAATATGGATGAATTTCAAAACATTATAACAAATAAAGGCAAGATACAAGAAAAAAATCGACTGTGTAGTTTCTTGTGTGTGAACTTCTAGGACAGGTACGTTTACACAGGTAAGTTATAAATTAGAGAAAGGCAAGCCATTCTAAAAAGAAATAAAACAGTTTCTACTATTAGATGACATGACTGTTTACATAGAAAAATTCTATAGAAATTCCAAAGAAAAAAATCTTAGAACTAATAAGTTCATTTAGAAAAGTCATAGGATACAGGGTCAATATATAAAAATCTACTCTATGTTTCTTTTAGCTCAGAAGGCATGTGCAGTCATAGAGAAAGACAGAAACAGAGAGAGAGAGAAAGTATCCACCAATGGGGGCATGATCACATTGCAATCTTTTTCATCTCTCCATTTTGTCCAGATTTGGGGCATATACATACACATGCATCCCTCTTGTTGTTCAAGATGCTGGGGCTAGGCTTTGAACTATGTGGTGAGCAATGTGGAATCTGACTTACCCTACCATCAGGACATAGGACCAACCCCTATATTTCTATATGTTAGCAATGAGCAATTTTAATTCAAAATTTTAAAATAGCATTCTAAACTGTGAAATACTTAGATATAAACCTAACAACAGATTTACAGGACATCTATGTTTAAAACTATAAAACAATGATAAAAATTTTAAAATGTCTAAATAAATGAAGATTATACTATGTTTATAGATTAGAAGACTCAATATTGTTAAGCTATCAATTCTCCTAAAATTGATCAATAGATTTGATAAAATTCCAATCAAAATCCCTCCAGAATTTTTATAGTAATCAACACGCTGTTTCTAAAATTTTTATGAAAACCAAAGGAACTAGAATAGCTAAATGATTTAAGAGCAGGGTTGGTATTATGTGTTAAGACTTACTGTGCAGCTATAGTAACCAAGACAGTGTGGTATTGGTCAAGGCTTTGATACATACATCAAGGAACACATACGAGATATTCTAAAAATAGACCCACACAAGTATAGTCAAATAATTTTTGACAAAGTTATAAGGCAATTCCATAAATAAATGATACTATTTTCAGCAAATGAACAATTGAATGTCTACCTATTGATACAGCCAAGTAGGAAACTGAACTGCAATGCTGCAAGCTGCTTGCAGACGAGAAAAAATATACTGGAATTAGAGAATGGCAATGGTTGCACAATTTTGTAACTATATTAAAACCCACTGAATTTAAAAGGGTGAATTTTATGGTTTATAAATTCTTTCTCAAAAGAAATATTTATTTCAAAAATAAAGGTGAGGTAAAACCTTTTTTAGACATATAAGAAGTGAAGGAATTTGTTACCAGCAGACCCTCACTACCAGAAATGTTAGAGAAATGTTTTGGAAAAAGGAAAATGATACCAGATATAAATATGAGTAAATGAAAAAAAAAAGAAGTGATAAAAATTGCAAATATTTGGTAACTATAAAAATCTTTATTTTTTGTTTGTTAAATCATAATTAAAAAAACAGTTGACAGATGAAACCAAAAAATAGGTAAAAATGAATGAGATGGTTTATAATAAATGAATAGAAGTAAAAGATATGAAAAATATAGAACAAAGAATACCCAAAAAGCATAGAGCTAACAAACTAATAAGAAACTGGATGTTAGAAAAATAAGACAAAGAAAATAGTACCTACGAAAAACCATAGAGCTAACGTACTTACTGCTGAGAAACGGGATGTTTTCCCCACATCAGAGTAAGACAAGGACATTCCCTCTCACGACCCTATTCAACGTCATACTGGAAGTTCTAGCTAGTACAATAAGATAAGGAAATAAAGTGTATATAAGTTGAGAAGGAAGAAATAAAACTGTGTTTGTGATTATCATTATTTTCTATATAAAAATATCCCAAGGAATCTCAAACATATAAACAAACTTTTCTGAAACTGATAAGCATTAGACCAAGATTGTAGGATTTATGGTTAAAGTCGGTTACTTTTAATTCTGTCTTTGCAATTTTCAGGGAATATGCAATTACTTCAAAAGAATTCTTAAATGAAAAAAAAAATCTATTCTCATAAACCACAAATATCTGTAATCTTGCCTGGGCTTGATAATAAAAGCTGATCATTTACAAAATGACATCAAGAATGACTGCTTGGGAACCAGCAGTTAGCGTAATGGCTATGCCGCTGGACTCCCACGTAGTCAACCGCAGTTCATGTCCCGGACCCGGTGGCTTAAAACTCACGCTGGGTGCGTGTGCATGCGTGCCCAAGATCCCGAGAGGAGAATGGAGGAGAAGGGACTGTGGTGTGACCATCCCCCCTGGGGGGTGATTTCTCGCTTTCTGTCTCTCTGTCTCTATCTTTCTGGCAAGTGCACGCGCCCTATAGCGAAAACCTCTCAAAAAAAAAAAAAAAAAAAGAAGAATGACTGCTTTACTCTATGATATTTATTGATAGGATGTAAGCCAAGGGATCCATAAAAAAATCTGAAAAAATGGAATAATGTATTTAATATTAACTTACACTGGCACCCGCTCACAGACAACACACACATCTGTAGATCAATCTCCCCCAAAAAATTGCTATTCACATTTTCTTATATTTTTGTCCAGTACTGTGTATGTTCTAAAAATGAACGTGAATGCCCACAGGGCTTGTTAAAACACCAATCACTGGACTGCACCCAAGAATTTCTGATTCAGTAGATCTGGGTGCACTCTGAGAATTTGCATGCCTAACAAGTTCTCAGGTACAGGGAACACATATTTAGAATGATTAGTAAATATTATAATTTTACTCTTTTTATACTTCATAATACATTAAAAATACTTTAATACTCCTAGTCTTCAAAAACACAATGTTAATATATTTATAGATTTCCCATGATCTGTTTTAAAATATATATATTTTATTGGGTCAGAGGGGTTAAAAATGGCTTCCCTTTTTTTTTTTTTTTCAGCCTAAGTTTTGAATTGAGAAGATAAAACCAAATAGGAAATAGGAGATCAAATATATTTTTTAAAGAAAAAACCTGCTATGGGAGAGTGCACCCAATGTCTATGGAAAAATGAGCTTCTGACTAGGAAATTCAAACATTAGTCAGATCTATTCATGCAGTCACTGTAAATCTTCACTATCAGAGATTTCCCCCATTAAACTGTCTTAGACCCTAAGAGGATAGAGAAGTGTTTCCTCCCCAGCTCAGGTGTAGATTTAGTTAGAATTCTGCTTCTCAAGCTGGTGGAGTACCAGCCCCGTTAGGGCTCCATGTATTCTGTACTTATCATCCATTCACTGAAATGAAATTCCTGGAACACAGGGTGGGCCTGGCGTGGGAGACCATAGCTACTACTGCCCCCCAAAAAAACAAAAACAAAAACAAAAAAGAACTCCTTAGGACAGCCTGGAAAAATGCTCCCTCCTATACCAGCCTCCAAAATCCTTCCCATTTCCCTTACCTATTCATTGGCATTTTACCCATGCCAAAGCCTTCTAATTCATAATTCAGGTTAAGATTGTACCCCAACCCACCCACAAGTTTAAAGGAAAGTGCAATAGGAAATAGACACTATGTACTTTCCTAGAATTGAAATCCGATGGATCTTGCTCTCCAGAAAGAAAGTTCAGTCATGCTTTCGATAGATATTTTCTATGCATCTAGCACTGAGCCAGGATAATATAATGAGCAAAATCATTCCCATCCCTGCTTTCTGGAGCTTATGGAAAACAAACAAACAAACAAACAAACATGAATCTATGAGAATACAAAGCAAGGAATTGGTCCAGAAGAGCTGGCGGGACAGAGGCAACAGTGTGTGCGAAGGCCCTGCAGTGAAAGGAGCACCGAGCATTGCCAGGAAATGAAAGGCCACAGAGAGCAGAATACAGCGAGCCTAAAGAGAAGGGGTCTGAGGCAAAAATGAGGCTGTGAGGACAGGTCCCATGGAGACTAGACAATGGTATGCTATGGTTTGAATGTGTCCCCCAAATTTGTATGTTGGAATTTGGTGGTATTGTGAAAGTATCAAGAGAAGATATAATCTAATTATGTTGTTGAAAGGCGTGACATTTGGGCAGTGATTAGACATCAGGGTGGGGCCCCCATAACTGTGTCCTGGTGGGTTTATAAGACAGAGAATGAGATGGACAGAGGCGTGCCCTGCTCTGCATAGCCTCCATCATGTTGTAACGCAGTGAGAAGACCCTCCCCAGAAGCTGACGCCATGTTCCTGGACGTCTCAGTCTCCAAATCTGTAAGCTAAAGAACCTCCATTCTCTTAAATTACCAGACATGGGTATTCTGTTATGAGCAACAGAATGGATTAGAACGTGAGGTCTCTGGCCTACTCCCTGCCACACCCTGTAGGCGGGCAGAGTGCTGCCAAGGAAGACTTGAATACATTTTCATCCGTTCACTGTCTTTGCTTCTGTCCTCATTTTGTCCCTGTCCAGTGCTGTTTTTTTCTTTTCTTCTTATTCCCTCAGGGCTAAAGCCTGGCTTTCCAAGCAAGGTTCTTTATTTAGAGTAATAAAAAATAACATGACTGCTACCTTCCATTCCTCCCCACAGTTTCAACTTTTTTATCTAAGAATGTTTTCAAGAAATATTCTCTCTCTTTCTCTCATCTTTCTCTCTTAAAGTAGAGAAGTCATGCTATCACTGGGTTTATTAATAGCTTCATTCTTCATGCTGTAAGTCACTTTATTTATACAAAGTATAAGTTAATTCCACCTGGTTCTAAAGATATTTTGATATGAAGAATGTAAGACCCATGAGAGCAGTGAGTTATTTACCACAGTGTGCCCATAGCTAGAGTTAAAAAAAAAAAAGCTAAGACATTAAGATTACTAAGTCACACATTTCCTCCCTTTAAATTTGGTTTTCTTGAGGCTAATGATAAGATTTAAAGTTTTTGTAATTCAACAATCTTTTTTTTTGAGAGAGATTTTTTTGCTATAGGACGCATGTGCTCACCAGAGAGACACAGAGAGAGAGAAAGCAAGAAATCACCCCCCAGGGGGGATGGTCACGCCGCAATCCCTTCTCCTCCATTCTCCTCTCAGGATCTTGGGCACGCACGCACACATGCCTGGCGTGAGTTTAAGCCACCGGGTCCGGGACTCGAACTGCGGTTGGCTACATGGGAATCCAGCAACATAGCCGTTATACTAACTGCTGGTCTCTAATTAAACATAATCTTGATAGAGTCAAATCAATTACAGCAGATAATAATTCCTTGGTTTTTGATTCTCTGAGTAATAAATTCATCCTCATTACCAGATCTAATAACCCTTTAGCCAAAGTATTTAGATCCCTTGATACATTTGTCAAGAACATGGCAAGAATACAGCTAAAAGGTTAAGTGTCTGAGACCTGCCTTCAGGTTGTTATTGTAGCATAAACCACTCTAAGTTCAAACATACATTTCATCAAACATACATTTCTCCATATTTCTTCCCAAGAGATTTTGAAAAAATCTTTTTAAAGCACCAATATGAGAAAGTTTGTCTGCTGGGTCCACTACATAATTAGTTCCTAAAAACTATTTAATTAATTGTTTGATCAATAGATTCTCTTTAATCAGCTAATCCCAAAAATACAGGTGAAGCAGTAAGCCTGACATGACTTGATTTTATTAAGACCTGGTGGCCCCCATCGTTCCACATTTCTCCCTTCTAAGTACTCACAGTTCCTCCTTCAGTTAGCTGCCTCCTTCTGCACTTAGGTACACATGGGTGTGTGGCTGTCCTCCATCATGGGCTTCCCCGCAAGGAGCTCCGTTCCCTAGGACCCAGCCAAGCCTCTTACAAAGTAGAGGAGTGTTGCTCCCCAGATGTGGCCTATTTCTAATGCTAATGTGTTGAATACATCCTTGCATCTTATTCATTAACTTAAACTATCTGCTCAGACCCTGTCTTCTCTCCTTTTTAAAAACAAAAACAAGCAAAAGACAAACAAACAAACAAACAAAACCCTACTTATTATTCTTCCTGCCCACTCAAATTCAATTTTCAGAAAGCCTTTGATAATATTCCTACTCAATGTGATGTATTCCTCCTTCAAGCCTCTAATCAACATTCTCTGACGATTTAAAGGCTCTCCTAAATGGGCATCTGACTCCTCTGCAGAAATGATCAGCTGGCCGCTCTGAGCCTTGGTTTCCTCATCTGCAAAATCTCACAGGAATGCCCTAAGGATGACCTGACACTGTGTTTTGCACTGGTTCGTACTGCAAGATAAAGGAAACTATCTCTGTTATTTCTCTCGTGTACTCTACTAAGGTTCGCTTGTATTTTAGTGTTCATGCATTCATCTTTGCCTCCTCTTCTGTGGTGAGCTCCTTAGGAGACACCTGATTTAACTTATCTTTAAAAGTTCAACCTCAAAAAGAAATGGGGATAAAGAATGCTCACTTATTACTAGAAAAACAGGTTTTCTAGATTTCCGTGCTGTCCAATTTGGAAACCGCTACCCTATGTGGATATTCAAATGAAATTACATTAAATTAAAATTGTAATTTGTGTTTCTCACTTGTTGATGCTCGGCAGCCACGTGTGGTCAGTGGCTACCATTTGGACAGGACAGGTACAGAACATTTTCACCATCACACAGAGTTCCACTGGACCACTTCAGTCTGAAAGCTAGCTAAACACAGCGATGTATTCTTCAGTGACAGCTCAGACTTCTGGCTGACACTGAATGCTGCAGGCTGATGGGGGTCACATAAAGGATAATATCTGGAAATGCCACTAAATGGGTGCCTCCTGGTTACTGAACGTGAACATCGGCAAAGATGCTGAGACCTCCCCTATAGCTCCACCTTGTGCCAAACTCTTCATAGTGTACATTCCAAGTAAGAATTTTTGCAGATGCATGGTGTCACAGAAATTTGCAGAGGAGGGAATGTTGTGGGCTTATATAGAACAACTTCTTTTTTTAGTTTGTTTATTTGTTGCAATAGGGCGCATGCACTCACTGGAGAGAGAAAGAGAGAGGGAAAGTGAAAAGTCACCATCCCCCAGGGGGATGACCATGCCACAATCCCTTCCCCTCCATTCTCCTCTCAGGACTTTGGGCATGCACACACATGCACCAAGTGTGATTTTCTGCCATGTCTGGGACTCAAACCACACATTCAGCCATGTAGGATCCAGCGCCTTAACCACCACACCATCTACTAGACCTCAGAATGACTTCTTAAATGCAATAGATTTTCTGAGTTACTCTCTCTCCATGTTGAGAACTTATGAAACAGATACAGACTTTTTCATGCTCTGAACTCCTATCTCACAAAAAATGAGTGACATGATTATCACCTAGGCATTTGTCACTTAGTTATCTCTTGATGACCATACTACAGAGCTATGGCACATGAACAGTTGCCACCAATCCTCAAAACCCCCACAAAATCCACCATTATATTCACTAGAGTAGGAACGAGAGACTTGGACAGGGAGAAGAATTTGCCCAAGGTTACACAAAGAGTAAGATGAGGAGTAGGGAATCAAACCTAGGTCTGACTAACTCCAGATCCCTGGCTCTTTTTCATTTTAGCTAGGTGTGAATGTTACATGCTCTTTCCAGTTCTAGCTAGGAGTTACATGCTCTCCATGCCAACTCCCCTCAAGGGAAACGATTGGATCTTCACATTCTTCTGAGTGAAGCAAGGTATATCCCAGAATCAGGAGGCAAATAAACTACCACAGAGTGAGAAGCTAGCGGAGGGTGAGTGTCCAATAGCACCTTTGCCCAACATCCACTTGCTAAATGATAATGAGCTATGGTCAACGAATGGACAGAGAGTCTCTGATATTTAGAGAGAATGGATGGTTTCAAAAAGTAAAGACATCCATGTGGAGATTTAGGACTTCAGGGATTCATAGAATGACAGCATTTTGTGGAGTTTCAGAATATTTCAGATGTCACAATGTTCTGTAGGAAGTTTTCAAAAGTTCCAGAGCCGTAGATATTTCTAGATTTTCAGTGAAAGCAACTGGGAGAGTTACACAGAAAACTTTTTAAAATTCAGAACAAGGTTAGGAATAGAGAAAACATCTGAGGGATCAGAGATTTTTCCGATACACCATCTTCTGCAGGCTGGGATGTCTGAGAGAGCATTTGACATCTTGCTGCAAAACAAAGCCCAGTGAGTCCCTTGGCTACCTACAAATATTGTATGTGGAAATTTAGCTTCAGATACACCAAGAAAGGAGGGGGTGGAGTGGGGAGGAGGAAGTGAAGACAGTCACCTGGTGTTCTGCCTCTTTATTTTTTTTAATAATTATATCATTTTCATCAATCCTTATTTGTATGTAAATTAAGCCCTGTTTTTCAGTCTGTGTACTTACAGCCAAAAACAAACAAACAAAAAATCCTAACTGAACTCACTTTCAAATTTAATTTGCAAATCTACTTTTTGCCCAGAGGACTGTATAATGGAAAACCCTGAAGTTTACCCTATTCCTCCCTCTTGTGGCCATCTATAGTACTGCACATTCTGAAAGGGCAGCCCTTCATGGCCTCAGACCCACAGGAGGTCTGAATTACATGCTCTTCAAGCCAAGGCCTTATAAGACAATTCACATAAGAATTTTCCCCTCCACTGAATTCCTATCTCATTTCAAATAGTTGCATTTATGTGAATTCACCGTCTGTGGCAGTTAGCACTAACAGAGCACTGCCGAGGGACCGCAAAGTAGGAAAAGTGTCATATATTCTTTAATATTCACAACAACCAATCCAGATATCCTGAGACACTGAGCCTAAGGAGATAAAGTTCCTTGCTTACGATCATACAGTTAATAAACTGAAGCGATGTAATTCAAACCTATGGATGTCTTAACTTCAAATCCCTTATTCTTTCCTCTGTTCCTAACTCTAACCTCCTCAGTTCATTTCCTCAAGGGAAAAAAGTCTCCATCTTTTTTCCCCAACCACAGGCCAAGCACAGGATTGAATATTCAGTACAAGCTTGGTGAATGCTAAAGATTCAAAACTAACTGAGAATTGATTGATCATTTATTGACCAATCTCAGTGCCTGAGTGGAGTCCATGACAGGCTAGAAAGCCATCCCAGCATATGCCAGATGGTTTTCCTTAAACCTAATAGTCTTGACGAGGCCACTGAGGAATAGTCCACCTCCATTTGTTCCAGGCTGTAGAGACAATTTTATTCTTTATCACATTTGCCACAACAGGATTCAGAAAGCCAGGACTCCTACAGAAGTGAGTACACTCTCAGAGATAACCCCTACAAGGAAGGAAAAGAACGGGCGAGTGTTCTAAACCAGAGCTTTAGAGTCTTAGCTTCCCTCAATGGAATCTAACTTTGCAAGGCTTACGAGAGGCAAATCTCTCCGTTGGTGATATTTCTTCTTTCCATTTGATGAGATATGATGCCAACAGCTCCTCACTATCAGACTGGAAGAATGAAGTACACGTGCTGGACCTGGTCTGACCTGGTGCCACTGGACATACTGCCTTTTAAGTGCTCATAGCCACCTGTGGTTACTGGCCACCATTTTGGACAGCATAGGTATAGGACATTTTCGTCATTACAGAAAGTTCTCTTGAACCTTTTCAGAGTCACCAAGGGTTAGTTACCGGGGCACCTGACACTCAAGCCGTGGACCTGAGTCCTGGCTGGCCTTCCCACTGGAGCTCTTGGTGAGTCTCAGAACCCAAAGACTTACAGGGATCTTGGGGCTAATTTGGCCTGTCGCACTGTAGCTCTCCGAGGTCAATAGAAACACTCCAGATCTCACATTTCACAGATGAGGTAACAGTCCCACAAAGATATGAGACTGGTCTAGGGTCCCAACTGTGCTGGTGGCAGAAGCAAAGCTTATCCCAGCTCCTTTGGCCCCCAGGCCAGACCTATTTACCCGTACCTTTGCTAACTTCTCCCACCTGGGTTCCCTTGTTCCCTCCTGAAGTGAGCTCTAGTTCCTCATATCAATGATGTTGCAGAGGAGCCATCTCATTTTACGGCAGAGGTTCTCACTACACTCCCACTGTCCTGCTCTGGTCCTTAGGGAGCCTCTACTGGTCTCAGGTCACAGGAACTCGTCTATCTGAGGAGGCTGCTGCCCAGAGGTGCTCGCTGACCAGTGTGTGTGTGTGGGTGTTGGGGAAGGGGTCGGGTAGAAGGGAACAGGCAGCCTGGTCAATGCTGTGACACAGCGGGAGGAGGTCACTCACCTGGGCATCAGGAGAAGCAGACACAGGAAAGGAAAAGAGGGCATGTCAATCAGAGGACATGGGGTTCCAGGGGTGGGGGCAGAGAGGAGAGCAAGGGTGTCCTTAAACACTTCTAGCCCTACCTGTCCAGAGTAGGCACCCCCATCCCTGCAGCCCTTCAGTGCCAGACCCTGGCCCTCAGATTCTATTCCTCACTAGGGTCATCCCCCTTTCAAAATTCTCCCAGCCTAGACCTCCTTCCTATAATCCCCTTAAGGAATTATACGTCCTTAGGACACCTAGAAAGCTCAGCCACAGACCCTCTGAAGCTCCTCTCTCTTAATTTGATGTGAAAAAGCCCACTCCCCCCATACCACCCACTGTAGGGGAAGTGGTGAAGGGCAGCCTCATCACATGAATGACTCCTCTCAAAGCAAATGTCATGCTCCAACTCTTCAGCTGCCACGCTTTTGAAAGCTGAAGGTGGATGACCCAGATGGTGGCAAGACAGCTCCTTCAAAAGCTGCAATGGAGACAGCATCTGGCACAGATGTGCAAGGAAATGACTGGACAACAGAAGGGAGGAAGCAGAATAACCGAGGGATAGGAGGGCGAGAGAAGGGATTGTTAAAGAAGAGTCCCAGATTCTAGCTCAGCTCAGTCTCAGCAAAGCCAGTTAAGAGTCCTGCAGCTGAGGGACCAGCAGGTGGCATACTGGTTACGTCACTAGACTCCCACATAGTCACCACCGTTCAAGTTCTGGACCCAGTGGCTTAAAACTCATGCAGGGCATGTGTGAGTGAGTGCCCAAAGTCCTGGGAGGAAAATGGAGAAGGGATTGTGGCATGGCCACCTCCCTCCCACCCCTGGGGGTTGATTTGTGATTTCTTGCTTTCTGTCTCTCTGTCTCTCTGGTCTCTCTGGAAGAGCACACATGCCCTATAGAAAAAATCTCTAAAAAAAAAAAATCCTGAAACTGAGACTGCCATTGGGTGAGTTCTGCCTCCCACAGGAATGGGCATTTCACTGGTTAGGGAGCGGCTGGGGACAGTGTGGCTTTAGGACAAAGGCATGTTCAATCATGAGGGGAGACAGCTAAAGAGCAGGCACGTGAGGTGGTGCTATTCCATGGACTCCACAGGAGGGCCCCCGGGTATTCTCTGCCATCTCTGGAGTGGAGGGAGGTGGGAGCAGGTACTGGTTGCTTTTCTCTTGACCTTTGGACCTCAGTCACAACCACAACAGAGAAAGTCAACACCTCCTTCCATATAGGTGATCTCATTGAATTTTTTTTTTTTTTTTTTTGAGAGGTTTTCGCTATAGGGTGCGTGCGCTCACCAGACAGAGAAAGACAGAGAGACAGAAAGCGAGAAATCACCCCCCCAGGGGGGATGGTCACGACACAATCCCTTCTCCTGCATTCTCCTCTCGGGATCTTGGGCACGCACGCACACGCGCCTAGCATGAGTTTTAAGCTGCCGGGTCCGGGACGTGAACCTTGGTCGACTACGTGGGAGTCCAGCGACATAGCCATTACGCTAACTGCTGGTTCCAATCTCATTGAATTTTTACTGGACCTTTAGAAGGTGTTATCATCCCATTTTACAGATGCAAAATCTCAGGCCTCGTGTTGGAACTAAATCTCACAGCACCTTCTGGCTACTGAGCCGCAGAGGCAGGGCTCACATGCCAGCCCCGCACTATGACTCTCCTGCTGAGAGTGTGGGAGGCCCTCAGGGCCATTGCACTTTGCAGCCCACCAGACACTTCACGACCACTATTTCACTTCACCCACCCACCGATCTGTGAGATAGCTGTTATCTCCATTTTATAGAAGAGAAAATGTGGTGAGGAATGTGAAGTCCTTTGGGAGCAAGGAGGTGGCATCGTGGTTAAGGTGGCAAAACCCCACAAAGCTGACTGCATGGTTCAAGTCCTGGCCCTGGTGATTCGAAGAACACACAGGGCATGTAATACATGCCCAAACTGGAGGAGAAGAGATTACAGCATGGCCATGCCTCCTGAGGGATGCTTTCTTTCTTTCTTTCTCTTTCTGTCTGGCTCCAGTGAGTATATCCTAGAGCAAACTTAATAAAAAAGTAAAGAAAAGAAAATGAAAAAAGGAAAGAAAAGAAAAAATAACGTGAAGTGCTTTGTCTCATCATTCAACATCCTGATGATGAATGGTGGTGTTTAAATGAATCTGGGCTTGACTGACTTCACACTCCTTTGGGTGTGTGTGTGAGTACTTTATTTGTTGTTTTTTCCAGCTTTATTGAGGTATGATTGACAAAAATTGTATATGTTTAAGACATACCTGGTAACTCAATGTGTGTACATTGTGAAATTATTACCACAGTCAAGCTAACCAACACACCCATGACCTCACAGAATTACGGTGTGTGTGTGTGTGTGTGTGTGTGTGTGTGGTAAGAACACTCATGGTCTACTCTTAGCATTTTTCAAATACACGGTATGGTATTGTTAACTGCTGTCACTTAGGCTATACATTAGAGCCCCAGAACTTACTCATGTCATAATCAAAAGTCTGTCCCTCATCCTTGTCTTATACCTGTCTGTCTGTACCTCATCTGCCTTGAGAAACCTGTTTGCCCAGGTGTGTGGGGGCGATGGCTGCTGGCAGCAGTGACTCCAGCACCAGCACAGAGCTGGGGGCTCCCTCCCACATCTGTCCCTGGGAGCCTGGCAAACTCTCAGCCCAGAGCAAATTCTTTTTCCAGACCTGTATTCGGGAGCAAGGACAGGTGCAGCCCTCAGAACCTAAGGCCCCACGGACTGGGCTGAGACTTTAGAGCCTTCCTGCCCATAGCTGGGGGTGGAGTCAGGGCTCATGAGAGCCTGCCTGAGCTGCCAGAGCGGCTGTGAGAGGCCGGACAGAGCCACACATTGTCTGGGAGCTGAGGCCGAGACTCCAGGCCCAGGAGGTCTTGTCCAGGCCAGGCTGCACAGGTAGGAGCTGACCGGGTCTGGCAGGGATGTTGTTCTTAGTACCATAGTGTGTAACTCTCCATGTTCCTTCCTCTCTTTTCTCCACCCCTTCATCTCTGTTGCTATCTTTGTTAGTCCTTCCCTCCGACATAACAATCCTTTTCTTTGGATTAAGCATCTAACTTGCCCACATGGGGTCTGCGCCCTTCCCCAAAGAGTGTTTGGGTCAGAAGAGGGCTCCAGATGCCTTGGCCCTTTGGTATGGGGGAGGGGTGCCTTCCCTGGCCTGAAAAACCATGCATTTTCCCCCTCCAAGGCTAGGCTTGGCTTCACTATCTCCAGTGTAGAGAGCATAGGCACCGCCCTCCACGGTGCCAGTGGCAGCTCTGCATTATATTTTGGGGAATCATGCCCCCTGTGGTTGTGCAACAGCACAGCTGACACAGGCCTGCACAGAGTGTGCTCAGTGAGTGAATGGGGTGACTTCAGTGGACTGAGCTGAGCACAGGCACATGACAGTAAATGGCATCACCAGACCTATGGGCTGAAGGCTAGAGCAGGGCAGGGCAGGCAGAGGTAGACATGAAGGAAGGTGAGTGAGGGCTGGGGTGGCAGGAGAGGGGGCTGGTAGGGTTTCTGGATCTGGGACTCAGACCCCATGAGGGCTCCTGTCCCCTCAGCAGCCATGTTTATTGCCTGTTCAGAGCTTTCATTGAAAGGGGTAAAGCAGTCAATTTCTCCTTGTACCCTCTCCCAACACCTTCATGCTCTGCCCTAGACACAGAGCTAGCTAACAGGGAAGGCAGAGTTGGGGGGGCGGGGGCATGGTGGTATGGAAGGCAAGGCTGAGGTGGGAATAGCACAGCTTTCAGAGTCGGATAAGCCTGAACCCAAACTTAAGCAAGTCACAGAAACTAGCCACTGAGCTACATTTCTCATGTAAAATTGGGACTAATAAAGCCGCTCTTATAGTTGATGTAACAACTGAGATCGTAGTTGTGATGAGGCCTACCCGAAACTTCTGGCCCACACTGCTAAATGTAATCTCCTTACTCCTCATTGTTCTGAAGAGGAAGCATCAGCAGCTGAGACTGGTATTTCAGGAAGAACTTGCAAGTAGACAGGGAGGAGGCCAGAGAGAGGCACATGGAACCTGACCAGGATTCTTGAGGCAAGGCGTGCCAGAAGGATAAAGAGGATGACCCAGGCAGCAGCATGGAAGGAACTTTCCTGCCCTATGGAAAACTCTGCTCCCATGGTGTGGACTCAAGGGTCCAGGGTCTGAGGACCATGCTGTACCATCCGTATTTGACTTCCTGTGTTCAAGATCATTCACAATTTGTTTCCTTAGCTAAAGGCTTCCCGCCCTACTATATTCTGACAAGTCAATCTCTTTTGAGATTGGAACCAGCCCAAGGCCACTTCTCCCTCTGGGCTCCATGTAGTGAATGAGCACTTGTAGGCTGGGAGCTGAGTGAGGGGCAGGGCCACCAAAGGGTGGGAGTGGAGCTGCAAGGGGAGGAAGTCTGCAGGTTCAGGACAAATAGCAGGACCCTCTCTTCTCCACCCCCTCAGCAGGTCCCATCTCTGGATGGGACCACGGCCCCAACTGCCTCATTCTCTTCATCTCCCACTGGCCCCAGGAGGATTTTCTAAAATGTCTGCATCACCACCTCAATGCACTGATTTCACTCCTGTTAAGATAACAAGGTCCCATCCTTGAGGGGCTCCAGTCTCAGGTCAATGCATCCAAATCAACAATTGCATTTAGAACAGAACAGCAGGCTCGGGGTACAGATGTTCCCAGGCTGGAAGTCCAGGAAGGCACATCGTGGAGAGCACAGCACACAGGGATGCCTAGATGTGAGGACAAGCACGGCACTTCCAGGAATCACACGTCGCACAGATTGGCAGCAAAAAAAAAGTGCAAGAAGGGCTCTGCCCCAAACTCTGAGGACTCGGGAGGAGGAAGAGTCTCCACGGGAGAAGACTGCCAAGGAAGAATGTGCCCACAGGACACCTGGTCGCTCTGACAGTGGTAGAGTCTGCCAAAGGAGAGGAGAGAATGGAGACAATTGTTTACCCAGGCCCTGGAGCAGGAGAGAGCAACGGGAAGGGGCATGGGGCAGGGCAGACACAGCATCATGAGTGTAGGAGGATGGGAAAGGTGCACTGTGCAAAGGGATGGGCATTTGGGTGCCCATCACGGACCACATGACCATAAGGCTAGTGGGATCAGCTGGCCCTAGCATTCTGAGCAGAGCTCTGGTTTCCAGAATCTTCTATGATAGCACAACCTGAAGACTAAGAGAGCCACAGGTTGCAGATACTATGTGTAGGGTCCTGGTCTTCCATTTTCTGTGAACTGCAGATGCAATAAACTGAACTTGGGGACCGTGATCTAAAAGCAATGTTCTTAAGTAACCAACCGAAGCAATTTGTTTTTCTTGTTTTGCTTATGCTTTTGATGTCATAGTCATAAATCATTGCCAAATACGATGTTGTGCAGCTTTCCCACTGTTATCTTCTAAGATTTTCATTTTCTTAGCTCTTTCATTTTGAGTTGATTTCTACATGGTATAAGGTAAGGGTCTAACTTTTTTCTAGTGCATGTGGATATTTGATTTTCCCAGCACCATTTGTTGAAAAGACAATTCTTTCCTCATTGAATGTTCTTACCACCCTTGTCAAAAAATATTTGACCCTATATGAGCAGTTTTACTTCTGAGATTTCTATTTTTTTTAGAGAACTTTTTTATAGAGCACATGTGTTTGACAGAGAGACAGAGAGAGAGAAAGTGAGAAATCACCCCCAGGGGGGTTGGCCATACCACAATCCCTTATCCTTTATTCTCCTCTCAGAAGAGGAGAATACATGTGCCTGACATGAGTTTCAAGCTGCCAGGTCCAGGATTCAAACTACATTCAGCCATATGGGAGTCCAGCACCTTAACTACTATGCCACCTGGTGGCCTGAGATTTCTATTTAATTATATATCCATTGGCTCACAGGGCTGTCTTTATGTCCATACCACACTGTTTTGACTACTATAGTTTGGAATATGTTTTGAAATCAGGAAGTGTGAGACTTCCCTCCAACGTTCTTACATGTATTGTGTCTTGGATTAGAAGTGAAAACCTCTATTTTATCAGCCTGGGATACTTCTATATTTTTCAGTGTAGTTCAAACCACTCCCTTCCCCCATAAATCTTTCCCAATCTTCCCAACCAGATTTTGTTTTTCCTTCCTCTCAGTTCTTTAGCTAAAAGGAAGAAAGGGTGGATGAATGTTTACTTATTTTGTGCTGAAGCTGCCTGTTCTGTATGACTGTGCTCCTTCCCCACCAAATTGTGGACAATTGAGTGTGTGCATGTGTGTGTGTGTGCCAGTGCCTTGCACAGTGCCAGGTGCATGATAGGTGTTAGCTTAGTGTAAGAATGAAAGCATGACTACATCTTCCAATCTCAGAAGTTCTCTGAGCATTATGCAGGCATAACTGAAGCTTCATTCTTAAATGCCAACATTTGTCCAAAATGTTTAACCATTTTAAATTAAACTCTTCCTGACCATATTTCATAATCCATACCTTCTAAATAAAAAACTGATAATGGTCACAGTCATCTTTCCTTGGTGAGTGTGGGCCATTGATATGTATATGAATTACTGATTTTCTATTCAAGAATGCCTTTGGTTGGGAGTGACCTATTCTATTTGGGAGGTCTTTTTGCCCTTTTTTGGCCATCTTTTGGATCATCTTTTTTGTTTTCTATGGGATTTTTGTTCTTGTTGCCATAGGGTGCATGTGCTTGCCTAAAAGAGACAAGGAGAGGGAAAGTGAGAAATTACCCCTCAGAGGGATGGCCATGCCACAATCCTTTTGGCTTCATTCTCCTCTCAAGATCTTGGCCACACACACAAATGCACCCTGAGTGACTATCAAGCCACCAGGTTTGCGACTTGAGCCCCAATCAGCCATGTGGGAATCCAGCCTTAACCACCATGTCACCTGCTGGCCCCCTCCCTGGTTTTAATGACACTTCATGCATCATCTACCCATCTACTACCATGCTCTTTGCTGTGCCTCTTGCCTGCCTCTCTTCTCTTGGTAATTTGTTACTTCTAATTTGTGGTGAGCTGGAACACAGACAAAGCTCTGTGTAAACCAAAAGTAAACAGGCCCACAAGATTCTGGGTAGACCCAAAATAAGTAGGTCCTGAGTGAGGTCAGAATGGATCACTGACAAGTCAAAGGTCTAGGCCTGTACGTGGGCTTTAGCATATCTATTCTGGCTGCTTCAAAGCCTTATTTGTTACTTTCCTGGCACTCTGTGTGGTTCTGAGTTGCTAAGTTGCCCAATTAGCTAACAGATGACACATTTGCGAATGACGGCTGTAAGCCCCAAACTGCAGGTTTCTATAAAATGTGCAGGGTTGGGACTCAGCCTCAAGCAACTGTGAGAAGGTGGTTGGGGAGACAGAGCACACAGGCAAGCGTCTGTCTTAGTCTGTTCCTGCTGCTAAAACAAAATCCCAAAACTAAGTAATTAATAAATAACAGAAAATTATTTCTCATAATTCTGGAAGCTAGAAGTTCAGAATCAAATGACTGCAGTTCTGGTGGTTGGTGAGGACCCAGCCCCTGCTTCCAAATGACACTTTGTTGCTGTGTCCTCATATGGTGGAAAGTGGAAAGGCAAAATGGCGTAGCTAGTTCCCTCAAGCCCTGTTATTGAGCACTAATTCCAACCGTGAGGGTAGAACCCTCATGTCCTAACAACCTCCTAAAGGCTTCACCTCTTGGTATTGTTCAATGGTTGGGGATTAAGTTTTGGCATGAACTTTGGAGGCAATTCTAACATTCAAAGGACAGCAAATTCCATGGGCTGGGGTGGGCTCTTCCTGGTGCGGAGCGCAGAAGGAAGTACAGGACTCAGCTGTCTTCTCCCTCCTCCACTCCTCTTCCCTTCTCTGGAAGAGCGATTTGATCCAGAGCCCTCATTGTGGTGATGTTTGTGGCCTGAGCTCAGACCTTTTCTCCTCCTCTCCTTGATTAACACCCAAGGATCTGCCTGCCTCATCTCCTACGGCTCCCCCAGTGCAGCTCAACCCCACATGTCATGCTGATCATTTAAGGCTGGTCCTTCACGTTTTCCTGATGTGGCTGATGCTGGTCCTGCCTCCCTTACCCTTCTTGTTTATCTGATAAACTCTCGTTCACCTTTAAATATGAGTGTGGAAAGCACTTCCTCTATGAAGACTTAGAGCTACCACTGTCCTTCCCGCATCTAATCTTTTTTTCTAGTTTTTTAGAATTATTTATTGGGACCAGCAGTTGGCGTAATGGCTATGTCACTGGACTCCTATGTAGTCGACTGTGGTTCGAGTCCCGGACCCGGTGGCTTAAACTCACGCCAGGTACATGTGTGTGATGTGTGCCCAAAGTCCCAAGAGAAGAATGGAGGAGAAGGGATTGTGGTGTGGCCACCCCCCGGGGGGGGGGGTAATTTCTCACTTTCTGTCTGTCTCACGTGACCTATAGCAAAAACCTCTCCAAAATAAAAAAAGAATTATTTATTTAATTTTATTTATTATTATTTTTATTCGCTTTAGGCATATGCACTCACCAGAGAGAGACAGAGAGAGAGAAAGTGAGAAAGCAAGTCACCAGGTCCGGTACTCAAACCACAGTCAACAATGTGGGAGTCTTTACCACCACGCCACCTGCTGGCCCCATCTAGCTTCTAATCTTAGTGGGGGCCAGACTCTGAGCTCTGCTCCATCTGGGGACTGCCTTGCCCTTCTTTGGGACTCAGTATGGCCTGTGCCTGAAGTTTTAAGTTAGGGGAGTTGGGGAAATGAGACCCAGATCCCTATCTCTCATTTTCCTTTCCCCAAAGGGGGGAGGGAATGGAGTCTGGCCCCCACACCCAGCCCTTGGTTTCTCACAGGATGCTGGGGGCAGGGAGAGCAGAGCTGTAGGCCTTTACATGCTGCTCTGGCCCAGGCCCTCACCAATGTTTGTGTGCCTGGCGACCGGGCCCCTTGACTAGATAGTGGTGGGTGTTGGTGTTAATCCTAAGAGCATGAAGTGACTATAGGTTTGCAGAGGGTCTCAGGCACCTGAGAGTGCCATGAGGTGGACAGAGCACATGTCATGCTGATGAGGACACCCAGGCTCAGAGACATTTATCAACCTGTCCCACGTGACCTGCAATTCAGCAAGAGGTACAACTGGGATTAGCAGCCAGGCTACCTGAGTCCCAGCTGATGGTCTTCCCTGGCCCAGAGAATTCTACATACTTTTCTAGGAAGGCCTCCTAACCCCAACCATCTCAAATGTCACAGCACAAAAGAGGAGTGTAAACCAGACATCAGATGAGAATTCTGGCCCTGCCTTGTGACAATAGCCTGCTCTGACCATTGTCTCTCCCCAGGCCTCAGTTTGCTACTGTAAATTAAGAGGCCATGACACCTCAGTGGGGTGGAGTAAGTGCCTGAGGTGGCAGCAGCTCTGCAAGGGGAATAGCACACTCTTCCCTTGTCTCCTGCCCACTGGGTGAAGAAGATTGCATTGAACTGACTTGAGAAACTTGAACTCCCGTCCCAGCTCTGCTTTACTTCTCTGGACCTTGCTTCCCCCTCCACACCAGCAGGAGCTACAGTGGTTTGATTGCTGAAGTCCCTCCCAGCTCAAGGTTCCAAGGCTCTGCTCTTTTCCTCCTTCTCCTGCTCTTCTGGGCATGGGGTGGGACCGGGTATGAGTGAGTGTGTGAGTGTGTGTGCGTGTGTACATGTGTGTGTGCCTCTGTGTGTATGCGTATGTGTATGCTCGTATGTCAGGGGTGGTATCAGGGAAAGGAAGGGGAGAGTCCCGCAGGAGCTGGGAGTGGCATTAGGAGAAAGGTGGGCAGGGCTTTACATGCCCTCGGAGCTCAGCGCTTTCCCAACAGCTAATGGTGCTTGGGGCTGTTTAATCATTAAGGGACAGGAACGACTCCAGGAGTGCCTCAAAGTCCAGCCTGGTGGTGACCCACACTGGCAGATGAGCGGGAGCTGGCAGCAATGGAGCCTGGCACTTCGGAGGACGGAGTCAGGACTGAAACGGCTTGGCGCTCAGCACTGGGCTCCGGAGTCAGCTTACATGCCTATGACATTGGGGTGGTGGTCACCTACTTCGTCTTCGTTATCGCTGTAGGGATCTGGGTGAGTAGGCCCTGAGGCCAGGGCCTGGCAGGGGAGGCAGAGGCAGCCCTTCATCCTGAGCTGGGTCATAGAGCTGGGGCAGGGGTGGGTAGAAAGAAGCAGATCACAGAACCAGGGTGGGCTGAGATGGAAGGACCTCCAGGAATCATTCTCCCCAAACTCCTCCTTCTATAGAAGGGTAGGCAGAGTCCCAGAGAGGGGTGTGGCTGGCCCAAAGTCACAGAGGCAGGCCAGGCCTGGAGCCCCCAGCTCCTGACTCCCTGTCACTATGCATCAGCCACCTTTGGCCCTAACCATCTCTAGACACAGGAGTCTCATTCTTGTCCTCTTCCCCATCCCATGACCCCCAACTCTGCAAATGTTTGTCACCTCGCTGTTCCCTAATCTGCACTAGAGTGTCTTGACCAAGAACCAGTGATTTTTTTGGGGGGAGAGGTTTTTTCGCTATAGGGCGCGTGCGCTCGCCAGACAGACAGAGAGAGACATAGAGACAGAAAGCGAGAAATCACCCCCCAGGGGGGATGGTCACGCCGCAATCCCTTCTCCTCCATTCTCCTCTCGGGATCTTGGGTACGCACGCACACGCGCCCGGCGTGAGTTGTAAGCCACCGGGTTCGAGACGCGAACCGCGGTCGACTACGTGGGAGTCCAGCGACATAGCCATTATGCTAACTGCTGGTTCCCAAGAACCAGTGATTTTTAAAGACACTGAGGCCCATATGCTCCCATGGAGGGAGCCAGATAGATACCAAGGTCCCTCCACTCACCATTGTTCTCAGGACTTGGATGTCAGGAGTAAGACTCGGCTTTGAACTCAGGAGGACCTGAATCAGACCCCAGCCCCAGCACCCAGAGCTGCATAGTATGGAGCCTCTCTGAGCCTCAATTTTTTTCATGTAGACACTGAGAAGAAGGAACACACTGTGGAATTGTGATCAGTCAGTGACGGGACACATCTCAGCATCTGGCCCACAGCTGTCAGGCAATTAGTGACCTCTATGGTCACCGCGGCAACCTCAATGCCGGCACCTTGACCCTCTGCTGAAGCGTACTGTAATTTGAGTCCCAGCTGCTCAATTCCTAGGCCCTCTCAGGGTCTCAGCTTCCTCATCTGCAAAGTAGGGTGGCTAGTCCCTGCTGCCAGACCTGGTGTGAGGAAGAACTGTGCAAACTGATGGTCACTGGCTCCTGGAGGTGGCCAATGCAGAAAGCACCAGCTCCTCTGTGGTTTGGGACAAGTTGAGCCCTTCCTGAGCCAGTTTCCTCCTCTGTAAAATGAGTTTATCTCTGCTTATATGACTTCCAAGAAGGTCAGAGGAAGTATGTAAAGTTCAAGCCAAAGTGTAACACGCACTAGGCCTCGCACCCACTTATCACTCCCTAGTGATCAATTCATTTTAATCTTTTACATTTCTCCTTTTTCCTTCTTCCCTTTCAAGTATTTCTCCTATATCCAGACCCACTCAGAGGCCTCTAGACTTCAGTATCTGAATACCTGCTGTGAACTTGCCCTTCCTTCCTATCACCCTGCCCACACTCCTGGGGTCTCAGGAAAACTCAATCAAGCCATTAACTGACCACCCACTGGCAGGCGCCAAGGTGGGTCTCCAAGGTATGGGATGACCTCAGGCCAGGCCAGAAAAAGCCCAAAAACAGAGCCCCGCACTCTTCCCATATCCCAGAGTCTCATGGTCAGAGAAGCAGCCCCTCTGTTCTCCTACCTGCAGCTGGGTGGAGGGATCAGGTCAGCCCAGAGACAGGGCTGTCACTGTCCACCTGAGAGCTGAAAAACAAATCATCCCCCAAAGATGAGCTTCAGGAGGAGGGAAAAGGAAGGGACAAGAGGGCTAGGGACATAAGCTTGGACATTGGCACGTCACTGCCATCTGATACCCTTTACCGTCTCTCTTCACACCAGCCCTAGAGGTAAGTGGCCAGGTGCACAGAGTGGAAGAGACTTGGGTTAAAGAGGGTGAAGCCATCAGCCCCTGAGCAGCTCCATCCCCTCAGTGTCACCCTCTGTGTCCCTGTAGGGCCTGCAGCAAAGAGCAGGGAGCCTGGGGCTTGAGGTGGCAGGGCAGAGGTTGGAGAGAGACTTGGAAAGCCACCATCTCCTGTCATTTTCTTTCCAGTCATCCATCCGTGCCAGCCGAGGGACCATTGGTGGCTACTTCCTGGCGGGGAGGTCTATGAGCTGGTGGCCAGTAAGTTGACCTTGCTCCCTCTCCTCCCAGAGTGGAGGCTCTCAGCTCTCTTTTTCCTTCTCACACCTCCTCACCTTCTCTTCATCTTCTTTTACCTGGATCATGGCAACAGCCTCCCCACTGGGTTTCTTAACTCCTGACTCCTTCTCTCCTACCCTGCTCAAATCTGCCCTGCACCAAGTGGCCTCACTAACACACCTACGTGCCCCTGAGCACCTCATAGGTGAGGGCCCTACACTGGGCCTACAGAGGCAAGTCTGGAATGTCCCTATCCTAGAGAATCTGAGTCGAGCTGAGCAGGCGGACTCAGACACTGTGTTCAGTCTGAGCGCAGGCACACAGCGCAGGCACTGTAGGGGAGTTCAAGGAAGCCCTGGCAACCAGACAATGGGTTGGGTAGGAAAGATTTTTGTGGGAACGTGACACATAAGCTTAATTCTGAGGGCAGTTAAGTGAGGAGAGTCAGAGGTAAAACCCCCATCAACCTCAAAGAGTGCATCCCAAACCTTTGTGAACTCCAATTCCTGGTCCTCAAAACTAACTTCCTCTTTCTGAATGGAGTGGAGGGAGATAAGCCCCACCTGGAAAACTAACAGCAGCAGCAGCAGCAGCCTAAATGGAATAAGGTTGCATGCTCATTCAGGCATGCAAACTCATACCCTCACACCTGCATGCATTCACACACTCACACGTGTGTACACTCATACACCCACACACCACATACATTACTCTCATGCTTATTCTCTCACCAAGGCACTCATACACATATTCATACATGCCCATACCCATGCTTGTACACACATGTTTGCACCTACACTCTCACACATTCTTGTGCACACTCATGCTCTCACTCTCTCACACACACTCTCATACTCACACTACCAACCATCTGCCCACCTGTCTAGATTTTTATAGTCTTCCCCATCTACCACTGGTCATAGACTCTCTGAAGAATAGAGGAAACCCAGGAGGCCTCCAGGCTCTCTAGAAGGTTCCGATTCCTGGGACAAGAAGAAGTAGGGGCAAGGAGCTCTCATGCTGTCCAGCATGACAGAATCCCAGGGTTGTGGGGCAGCTGAGGGCCTGGAAGCTTATAGGGACAGTGCCCGGGTGCCTGGTATTACCAGCTACCTCCATTGAAAGAAAGAGCAACCCTTGGTAATGGTTCTGCTCAGCCAATGCTCCCAAATCACAGCCCTGGATATGAGTCAGGGGAAAGAGAAAGACGCAGGGCAGACCAAGCTGCTGCAGGTGGCTCAGAATAAGGCCCAGAGCCTGGGCCGACTGCCCACTGAGCCCTGCAGAAAGCCAGGCCCAGGGTCCTACTGTCAGTGGCAGATCCAAGCCTCTGAGCAGGAGGAGGGTGCCCAGCGGACTCCAGGTCCCACTGTGCTCCACACACAGAGCAGGCACTGTAGGCGGGAGGCTGCACTGCCTCCTTGGGTGGGCAGGGGCTGTGAGCTGTGCCTCCTGCAACTGAGACCTAGGTCCATGGGAGGTGAGGGTCAGACCAGCTCCAGGTGAGAGCAATTGGGCTCTTCAGCATTGTAGGAGCTCGTGTGTCCATCTGTTGGCAGCCCTGGCCCTACTTAGTCCTGAGTTGTGCCCTGAGGAGAGTGTGGCTGGAAGCTGAGAACAGTGTGGCTGGAGTGACAGCTACCCCCGTTCCAGAGACCTAAGTGATCCTTCCCATGCCTCCATGCCAACCTTGTCCACTTCTCCTGGCTTAGGAGCTAGGAGCCCCATACTGGGTGGGGTCAGAGGTGCCCTGCTGCTCTGAGAACTGCTGGGGAGCCTTCTTCCATTGAAGCAGGCAGCCCAGTGCTTCCTGCTCTTGCTAGGTGGCCTGGCTCAGTCCTGGACCAACTGAGAGAATGAGAATAAGCGTGCGTACATTGGTGTGAGTGTAAGTGTGCACTTATGTGGGAGAGTGGAAATGCCACATGGGAATGTGGAACCACACATATGCAAGTGCTTGAGTGTATATATTCATGTGTGCAAGAAAAGCATGTATATGCGTGAGTGCATGAGTAAATGTGTGTGCATGCGTGAATGTGCATGCCATAAGGATATGAGTGTGTGTGTGTGTGTGTGTGTGTGTGCATACCTGTGTGTCTGGGGCAGCAGCATAGGAAGTCAGCAACCTCTGGCCCCTTGTCTCCATGCCTGTGTGATGCTTTGCTGCCTCTTCTCCCAACTTCTCGATGCTCTTCCTTCCTTCTGGTTTCTATTTCCCAGGACTTCTGGAAGGGCAGGAAATTGGGAGGAGGTGAGTGTCCACGTCTTACAGGGGAAGAAGCTGACACTTGAAAAGAGAAAGTGATTTTTATCAAGGTGGCAGAGGGTATAAAACTAGAACATAGCTCTTTCTCTCAGGCCCCCAATCTCCCCTAGGCCTCCCCCTAGACCCAGAGTCCCTCCAAATCAAGATTCCCAACTAATTATAAGAGACAACATTTGGCCAAGTGTTTATTAGGTGCTGAGCATAATTCAGGTGCCAGACAGCCAGAATTCGAATCCTCATTTAGCCACTTACTAGTTCTGGGACTCGGGTAAGCTACTTTCCTGTGCCCTCCTCAGTAAAATGGGGATAATAACAGCACCTACCTCACAGCTGCAGTATGGATTAAATGAGTTAATACATAGAGAACACCGCCCGGTGCTTGGCGACTCTGCCTAAGCACTCACTGCTGCGTTCGTCACTGTCATCACCATTGCGATTGCCTTCTCCTGCCTTGGAGTCAGCTGCTCTCCTGGAAAAAAAACTCAGAGGTTGGCCGGGCCTGCACCCAGCCCCTCGACTCCTCCCTCCACCTTGCCTTGACCTGGGCCTGCAGGAACTGAGGTGGTGGAGGCCTTCCCCGTCCCTCCTGCCCCATTGGCTTCCTCCCCTCTGAAGGCCCTTAGATCGAGGGCCCCAGGTGAGCTTTACTCACCCCTGTGTCCCATGGTTTCCCTTTCTCCCACTCCATCACTGACTGGAGCCAGTGATGTCATTTTTCCTAACTTCAGTTCCTTCTTCTGTTAATTGGGTGGATCCATACCCCTCTCTCCAGATATACGTAGAGATTAAATTATCAGTGCATACGAAGTGCCTAGCACAGTAGCTGGCATACGGTCAGGTCCCAGTAAATGTAGCTCGTATACAGTTAGGTACCCTAGCCAGTAGCTGGCATACAGTAGGTACCCAGTAACTGTCAGCCTCTCCTCACTGCTGGTAGTCCTGACTTCAGACTGACTTGGATTAATCCTGATCCCTGACTCTTGACTCCACTTGTGCCTTTCAGATCGGAGCATCTCTGATGTCCAGCAATGTGGGCAGTGGCTTGTTCATCGGCTTGGCTGGGACAGGGGCAGCCGGAGGCCTCGCCGTGGGTGGCTTCGAGTGGAATGTAAGGGAGTGGACTGGCTACTCCGGGATATTGAGGGGCTAAGCCCACTCCCACCCTGGCCTCAGTGCTGGCAGGAACCTTGGAGGTGCTTTGGAGGCTGCATGGTGAATTGAGTACCCCTTTTACAGATGAGGAAACCAGGGCCTGGAATAAGCAGAGGGCCTCATCTGAGGATTGGGATCAGGTCTTAAATTCCTTACCTCCCTGCTCAGGGCTATCCCACAGCACGGTGCTGCCTCTAGGCTGGAGGCCGCCCTCCATCAGCGTCCATGACCTGGACACCTTTTTCTCCTCACTCTCCAGGCCACTTGGCTGCTCGTGGCCCTTGGCTGGGTCTTCGTCCCCGTGTACATTGCAGCTGGTGTGGTCACAATGCCACAGTACCTGAAGAAGCGATTTGGGGGCCAGAGGATCCAGGTGTACCTGTCTGTGCTGTCGCTCATCCTCTACATCTTCACCAAGATTTCGGTGGGTACCACTCCAGTGTGGCCATTTTGTCTTTGAAAGTGCTGATTCGGGAGCTGCTGAATGCACTTCTGTGGGCTAGAGGCTAAGAGGAAGGATGAAAAGAAGGACGAGAGGGGAGGTGGGAGGACAGCCAGAAGGAAGAGCGGAAAAGAAGAATGGATCCATGTACCTCTAACGTACAGTCCCCCTCAGCAATCGGGTAATCAGAGATGAATGACAAATGTTTATTGAGTGAATGACAGTCCCTACATTTAAAGAACATATAATCTATGTTCATTTATCCATTCGTTCCTTTATCTTCCATTAATTGATGAGTTATTCAGCAATGGTGCTTTACTTGCCTAGAATGTTAGTTAGGAAGATCCTTTTCTTTCCTTTACTGACCTAAACTCAGAAAACAAACGTAAACAGGTTAAATGACTTGTCCAAGACTACACAGAGGGCTCTGGGACTGGAGCTAAAGTTCAGGTCCCATGGCCCAGTCCAGGTCTCTTTCTGCTCTGACATGTTGCAGAGCCTGTAATAGATTCATGAAATACTCATGCAATGGGACCGTCAAGTGCATACTAAGGGGAACCAAGTCATTCAGTTACCAGGTGTAGGGCTAAAAAAATGTTCAGGCCTCTTGCTCCATCAATACTTGAAAATATCCCTAAGCAGTCAAGGCAAGTCCTCCAGTAAACCCACAGGGATGACCCAGAACCCATGGTTCTCTGCACTAGGCTCCTGCCCTGTTGGGTCAGCTATGGGACGATCTGGCATTGAAGAGGCCTGTGCTCTGTCAGGGAGCAGTCAATGACCCTCTGGGTTCTTACTCCTCCCAAATGGTCTCTTCCTCTCCAGCCCCACCTCCTTGTCTGCTTCACATCCTCAATGTTCCAATTCAGTCCTCACCCCTCCTTCACCATAGGCCAGCCTATCAGTTCTATCTGATTAAATTTTTCTCAGTTTCAAAGCTGTGCAGATAGACAATATTCATCTGCTTTAAACCTCCACGCTCCTCAGTGTCTGCAAGATCAAGCCCATTCTCCTTCGTGTGCCACTGTAGGCTCATCTTCATCATGTGATGAAGGCTGAGGACACCTGATGTTGCTGAGCAGGGAGGTGACATACCCGCAGTGGCCACTCAGAGGTCTCAGGTGGCCTGGAGTTATGGGCCCTGGTTCTTTGCAGACTGACATCTTCTCTGGAGCCCTCTTCATCCAGATGGCCTTGGGCTGGAACCTTTACATCTCCACAGTGATCCTGCTGGTGGTGACAGCTGTCTATACCATTGCAGGTAGGGTCAAGGGAGGGTCACATCAGTATGTAGAGACTGAGAGACAGAGAGGGGGAAGAGGGACACTTCTGACTAGCAGAGATGCAGAGACAAAGACTGAGGGAGGGAGATAGCCAGAGAGACAGAGAAAACTGATCCTGAGGGAATGAAACAGGGAGAGACAGAGACAAAGAGAGTCCAAGACAGAGATATAGACACGAGAAAAACAGAGTGAAAGACACAATGAAAGGACAAGAGGGGGACGAAAAGGAAAGAAGTAGGAGGACACAGAGCCAGGCTGAGCAAACCATGGAAAGAGAGACACACTCAGAGATCCTGAGAAACACCAACTGCGACAGGGTGTAGCGATCTGGGACTATTACATGGACCATCGCTGTGAGCTGCTCCAGTCAAAGGTCATAGACCACCTTTACCCCTTTCCTCCAAAGCACCTCACACAGGGCTGGACACTCTGGGAGGCCAGTGCAGGCCTGGATTACTAAGGGCTAAACTGGCCTCGAAAGATGGGATTATGTAGATGGGTGTAGGGAAGGGGGTGGAGGGCGAATTCCTGGTGGAGCCAAGAGCACACGCCGAAGAACGGACTTGGTATATCAAACGAGCTACCCATGGCGGCCACAGTCGGAGGCTGTCAGACAGGGAACAAGCTGGACCTGAGCATTTCCAACAGTGCCCCCCCACATAGGTGTGGGGAGAGGCAGAGGTCAGAGCCTACCTGCTAGAAGGGCAGCCCCTTTGGTCTCCTCCAGTGCCCTCATGTGACCAAGCACAGGGTGGGCACCCGGAGAGGAGCCCTCCTCGGTGCCTACTGACGAGATCTCTCATTGGGCCCTCAGGGGGCCTCACGGCTGTGATCTACACAGATGCTCTGCAGACGGTGATCATGGTGGGGGGAGCCCTGGTCCTCATGTTTCTGGGTAAGGAAGAGCCCTAAATTCATCCTATCCTCAACTCTAAGTTCCTCTCCACCTCCTTGTTTCTGTCACCTCTCGACTGGAACTTTCCTGGGCACAGAGCCATGCCCCCCTCCATACCAGGACTCCCAAAGAGCAATATTCTCTCTACTCCAAACCAGGGGCCTTGAGCTTGAGGCCCACTTGCCCCCTCCCCATTGCCGTGTTCCAACCCAGAGGCCCACATGGGGCTGGGAGCTGGGGTGGGCTGAGGGACAGGCTCAGCAGGGACTCAGGGCTGTTTCAGTCATGGCATCTCTCCCCATAGGCTTTCAGGAGGTGGGCTGGTACTCAGGCTTGGAGCAGCGGTACAGCCAGGCCATCCCAAATGTCACAGTCCCCAATACCACCTGTCACCTCCCACGACCTGATGCCTTCCACATGCTTCGGGATCCTGTGAGCGGGGACATCCCTTGGCCAGGTCTCATTTTCGGGCTCACGGTGCTGGCTACCTGGTGCTGGTGCACGGACCAGGTAATGATCCCACCAGGCGTGGTCTAGCCCACCAGGAAGTGGGGTGGCTTCCTGCAGAAAATCCAGTCACCTGGATGCCTAGAAGTCTGGACCAGGGGCAGGCAGTGACCAGTGCCAGGGCTCAGCTCCTTCCCCGAGGGCATAGCTCCAGTGCTGCCTTTCCAGGTCATTGTGCAGAGGTCACTGTCGGCCAAGAATCTGTCCCATGCCAAGGGAGGCTCGGTGCTGGGGGGCTACCTGAAGATCCTCCCCATGTTCTTCATCGTCATGCCTGGCATGATCAGCCGGGCCCTCTACCCAGGTAAGAGCTAGTCTTGCTCTTTGGGCATAGGGATTTGGGGCTTGCCAGGGGCTTCTGGAGAAGGGGCTCATGGGTAATGCTCAGCAGAGCAGGAACTGGCATGATTTTTCTATTGAAAACTCAGTAAATATTTTAGGTTTGATAGACCAAACAGATAATAGGTATTTCAATAGAAGAAATTTGTATCTGAATGCCATTTTTAAATCCTGTTTCTCTTTTTATGGGAAAAACAGTGATGGTGTTTTGGGCACCTTCCAAAGGTACTTGATATTAACAACACGTAAGTCCTAAAACCCAGAGGAGTTCACCCTGCTAGGGCAGGACGTGAGCAAAAGACTTGTGAGAGACCCAGATGCCACGGTTGCCCTTGGCCTTCTAGGCATGGGTCCCTGCCAGAGTCTCCAGTGAACACTTCTCTGTAGTGTCAGGAAGCAAATATCTGCCAGCCCGAGAAGGCTCAGGTTCACACGGCTCTAACTACGTCACTTCCTCTGCAGATGAGGTGGGCTGTGTGGACCCTGATGTCTGCCAAAGCGTGTGTGGAGCCCGAGTCGGGTGTTCCAACATCGCCTACCCCAAGCTGGTCATGGCTCTCATGCCTGTTGGTGAGTCCCATCTCCCCAACCCCACCTGTCACTCCACACTGCCTAGGAATAATTGCTGTGAATGGATGGAGGGGCCAGCAGATGGAGTAATGGTTGCATTGCTGGACTGCTACATAGTCAATCACAGTTTGAGTCCCAGACCTGGTGGCTTAAGATTCATACCCAGAGCATGTGCATGCGTGCCTAAGATCCCGAGAGGAGAATGGAGGAGAAGAGATTGCAGCATGGCCATCCTCTTGGGGGGGGGGGGGGGCAGGGGGAGTGATTTCTTGCATTCTGTCTCTCTCTGTCTCTGTCTCTCTGGTGAGCACATGTACGCTATAGCAAAAATCTCTTTCTAAACAAAAAAAGAATGGAATAGATGAGAGGAGGAAAGAAAAATATCTACTTCTGCAGCCCCTGACTGCCCCAACACACACACACACACACACACACACACACTCCCGTAAGTGTGATAAGGCACCAGCTCGGGACACAGGTGAGATGCAGAAATAAAAGGCATCCCCTGTTTTCAGGTTTCTTGCAGTCTCGAACTTCAGTGCATAAACTCACTGAGAGCATGACACAATGTGATCAGTGTGGTGACAGTGGGGGCCAAGGGAACCCTGTGCAGGCACCAGGCCTGTCTGGGGAACGTGGGGAAGATCTCCCAGAGGAGAGGAAATGAAGCTGAGTCCTGAGAGACATTGCAGGCACACCGAGCCAGAGGGGTACCCAAGGGCCTGGGTGGAGAGAGAGCATGAATTCCGAACTGAGAGTAGCCCAGGGTGGACTCAGTGACAAGAAGGAAAGAGCAGCCTCCCTAGAGAGGATATTGAGACCAAGCCTCATTCTAGGGCATAGCCTTTACTATGGGAGGGAGCTGGGGGGTTAGGCCAGAAATGCCTGAGTGGATCTGTGCTTCGAAGGACCACTCAGCACAGAGGCAGGCTTAGGGCGGCACGGAGACGATGAATGAGCCATCTATGGTGCAGGTAAGTGGGAACAGTGCATAGACCAAGTGCGGCTTTAGAAATGGAGAGAAGGGGGTTCAAGGTATTGGTGAGGTGGAATTGGCAGGACTTGACTGGCTGTGTCTGAGAAAGACAGGAATCAAAGGGGGCTCCCAGGCCTCAGCCTTTAGAAGGTGGATTTAACAGTAATACTGAGTTTGGGGACGTGAAGAAAGGCGGGCTTACAGAGGCAGTGGATAAACAGAATGAGAAATGAATCAACGAAACACTTCAGAATGGAGACAGTGGAAGAGCCAGCCGGGGCAGAGCAGCCACCGAGATGCTGATGGGTGAAGAGCAGGGAGGAGAGCAGAGGAAGGGGTTTAAGGTGACTCTGAGGTGTCTGATGTGGTACTAAAACGATATTATTAGCCAAAGAAGGAAACAGAAGGCCACAGAGGAGATGGGTACCTCAGTTTGGAATATTTGAGTCTATGGTTCCTGGGCGTCTTCCAGGGAGACAGCCGGGAGGTGGTTCAATAAATGGATTTGGAAGTGGGGCCAGGGCTGATGTCATCTTCTAGAGGTGAGCAGTCATATTCCAGGAGCTTGTCATTAAGGGCATGGGGACTTCAGTCATTGGTAGGTCCTACCCTCCCTTGTCTGGGTAGAAAAAGTCACAGAAAGGGTGAGGAGCCAGTCCAAAGATCATACACACAGCTAGTGACTAGACTTGCAGACCCAGAAACAAATCCACGGCTTCTGGCCTCCAGGCGGGGCTTTAGCCCAGCCTCCCAATGTCAAAGAAGGTGCAAAAACACTAAATTTAATTATTAATGATCGTCCTCCACCAAGACCCCAAAAGCAAGTGTCTACAAGCTGTGAACCCTAAGATTGAGCTGTCAAAGCTGCAGGGAACCTCACAGGTCGCCTAGTCTCACACCTTGATGGCACAGATGAGGAAGCCGAGATTTGGGGAAGGCGGATGAGCCACCCAAGGCCACAGTGGAAGGCAGAGGCAGACCTCAGCCAGAACCGGTCCACGTTCCACAGGTCTCTGGCTGGGAACCTCACCCAGCACCTTCCCCATCCCCCCACCTGTCCTGCCTCCCCCGCAGACCGATGACTCCGTGCCAAGCTGCTGCAGCCTCCATGGTCTTGCAGAGCTGGCCTCTCAGACCAGCTGTCCACTCAAGTGTCCTCTCTGCAGGTCTGCGGGGCCTGATGATCGCCGTGGTCATGGCGGCCCTCATGAGCTCACTGACCTCCATCTTCAACAGCAGCAGCACCCTGTTCACCATCGATGTGTGGCAGCGCTTCCGCAAGAACGCAACTGAGCAAGAGCTGATGGTGGTGGGCAGGTATGCTGGCCCTCCCTGCCTCCTTCCAGAGGGCCCCTCCCTGCTGGCAGGACCCGCTTCCCCTTGCCCCTGTTCCCCTGCCCTGGTTACCTTGAGGAGATGCAGCTGACTCTGGGCCCTGACAGTTGGTCTGAGCCTGACTCTACACTGAGCCCACTAACCCCACCCCTGGCCTCCGGTAAGTCCCTCTCCAACCCTGGGCCACTTCTCCCCCACAGAATAATGGGGAGAAAAAATTCTTCTCTGCTTGCGTGCCTTTCTCTTGAAATTGATCAACAGGGTAATTGAGCAACTATGACAAAACACAGGAAATGAAAGGTGACCTGCACACGTAGGAAGAAAGTGAGCAAGCAGCTCACGCCAGTCTTTCGGACTGACTTGCTGTTATTGCGGGAGAACAGAATTGCTACTAATTTAACCCATCAGACACCCAGACCACCTACCATGTGCCCTACCGCTGTCCTGGAGACATGGGATGAGGCATACGGGATGCTCACAGTTTAATGAAAAGGGCAGTCCAGCGAGAGGCTGCACCAGCAGAGCTGTTTCCAGGGAGGCTGTCTCCAATGATGCCGAGTCTTAATACCAAGCTAAAGAATTTGGGCTTTGTCTTGTAGGTGTCAGTTTTACGCTCAGAAAAAAATGTACCTTGGTCACTAGTTTCTCTTGTTCTCCACAGGCTGGAGATTTGTAATGTACATAGGGCCAGCAGGGCTTTCTGATGTTTTCATTTCGTATTTGAGGTTCCCCAATTCGGGTTTCTGGACTGAGACACTTTCTCTGTGTGGTTCGGTGCTTGAGCTTTGATACCTGGATCTCTTACATTTCCCTGTCTTTGTACTCATGTTCCTCCCAGCAAGATACCTAATGACTCCAGCTGCTTGCTCACCTGTGTACTCCCAGCCTTCAGCACAGACCAACCACGGCCCCGTCTGAGTATGATGGAGAAGCTGGATGAGCGACTGGCAGGCCACTTTGGTAGCCACATGGGATAGTGGTAGGAAAAGGAGAAAAGAGGGCAGGTAGAAAGAGAGGACTGAAGGATAATAGCAGGAAAAGGAGAAGAGAGAACAGGTAGGCAGAGAGATTTTAAAAGGAGCATCATTTCTCTGCTTGCATACTAACTGCTTAGGTTTGCTGCTGCTTAATCAGTGGGATTTGGGCGCCATCTCATGGCCTTATGCATTACTGCACCCCACACAAGCAAGAAGATTTTCAACATGTTCACATTAACCTGCAAAATCAGGAATAGAGAGTGCTCTGGGGACTTAGGACTGAGTCAGGAGAAGGTGGAAGCCTGCCTAAGTTCAGGGGCCATGTCAGGAAGACAGGGTCAGAGCCAAAGGGATCTGGAGAAGGCAGCTTCCCTGCCTGGGCTGGGATGTGAAAGAGAAGGAAAGGCATCCCATACAGAGACAGGAGGCCTACTACTGGGCGGGCAGTGGGGGTGAAAGGGGAAAATTCTCCCCTGAATAGCAGTGGGCAAGATGGCCTCAAAGGCATTCAATTTAGAAATGAAGAGGTTTTAGAATTCTGGGTTCCTGGACTCTGAAATGCTGATACTGTGTACTTTACCAGTCTAAATTTCTGATTTAAGAATCATTTGGGATTCTGACCTTCTATCTCTGATTCGGCGGCCATGTGCCCCCTCCCTACCCCCTTCCCGTGCATGTCCTTCACCCACCCCATGCCACGCCCACCTGAGTGCACTCACAGTGCCTTGTGCTCCCCACAGAGTGTTCGTGGTGCTCCTGGTCGTCATCAGCATCCTCTGGATCCCCATCATCCAAAGCGCCAACAGCGGGCAGCTCTTCGACTACATCCAGTCTGTCACCAGCTACCTGGCGCCACCCATCACCGCCCTCTTTCTGCTGGCCATCTTCTGCAGGAGAGTCACAGAGCCTGTGAGTGCAGTAGGACACCATCTCTCTTCCTGAACAGTAGGTCTGGAGACCTAGCCTTTCAATCACCTGGTCTGTGAGACCTTGGAAAAACCCGTGTCCCTTGCAAGCTCCCATCCTAACGAGAACGTTAGGTGTAGACTCATTCAACAAACGTTCCCCTCTCCTACAATGGTGGCTGAGATCGTTTACAAGGTCATTGTAGGTCTGCCGTCACTGGACCCGCAGGGAGAAGAGATGATTAAATAGGCAATGATAATAAAGTGCAACGGCTGCTGTGAGCGTAAACAGCAGGAGTATTAGCCTGTGGAGCTCCTGGGAGGGGGTCAGGAAAGCTTTCCAAGTGACTGACCAAGTGACATCTGGGCCAGGACCTGAAGGACTGGGGTGGGAGATGAATGTTCTGGACACAAGGCACGAAGAACAGTGCATGTGCAGGCACAAGACAGACTGGAAGATCGTGCATCCACTCCATTTCTAACGCTGTAAGGCTCTACATGGAGCAAAACAGCAGCTGTGGCAATGATGATGGAGTACGAACTTTCAGGGCTCCTGCGATGCACCATTTCCATAACTGCCAGGACTAGAACCTTGGTCACTCCTAGGCTAGCCTAGGACAGACAGGCCACATCTGCTGGGGTGCCTTGGGTAGTTAAGGACGTCACAGACACGACTTCACAAGAGCAATGTGGAGGCTCAAGGTCTCTGATCAGGAAATCACAGAAACCCCTCCCTTGACGGCGTACCGAAGCAAGGAGTCTACTGTGTGCAGAGATCTCGTATTCTCACTAGTAACCATGGCACACAGCAAGCCCCCAGTGAATTCTGGTATTTCTGCTCGTTCCAGAGGTGTTGAAAATATAAGTCAGCTGACTCATATACTAGGAACGGGTACAGATTCAGCCCAAATGGAGCTATAAATGGAAGGTTCCAAAACTCTTTAACAACAACAAAAAATTCAGATTAGTGTGTGGTCTGGTGGTTACATGACCTGTATCCCATATGACTGATGGCATGGTTTGAGTCCCAAACCCAGCACACCAGGCACGTGTGTGTGTGTACCCAACATCCTGACAGGAGGGAGAGATGGAAGAGAAGGGATTGCAGTGTCACCATCCTCCATGGGGAGTGCTTTCTTGCTCTCTCTCTCTCTCTCTCTCTCTCTCTCTCTCCCCCTCTGTCCAGTGAGTGCACATACTCTTAGGCAAAGAAAAAAACTTAAACTTTTTAAGCAACAGAAGGGAAACCTCTATTCTAATATCTGAGTTATCAAAACAGAAAGTTGGGAAGGGGATGTTGGCATTCCCTGCTTACTGCAAAAGTGTCTTTCATTCTACTTGGATATTAAGCATTTATTACTTAGTACTTACTAATTTCTCTTATTAATGCACATGGACCCAAGGCAACAAGGTCCAGTCACTAGTTCAGAGTCATCCCAAAATGGAGCCAGGATTCAAATACTGGTCTGTCTGAGTGGAGCTCCACCCCTTTTTCAGTATACCTCACTGCCTGCCTCCAAGTCAAGACCAAGTCTCAGCTTTCACCGAGACAGATTTGCCACACACTGTAATGAACCACTGGGAGAGACGTGGGGGCCAAGTGGCCTTTAGCTTCATGTGGTCTCCCACCTGCATCTCACCCTGCCCGTGTCGGCCTTCTTCCCACAGGGAGCCTTCTGGGGCCTCATGTTTGGCCTGGGAGTGGGGCTTCTGCGCATGATCCTGGAGTTCTCGTACCCAGCCCCAGCCTGCGGAGAGGTGGACGGGAGGCCGGCTGTGCTGAGGGATTTCCACTACCTGTACTTTGCACTCCTCCTCTGCGTGCTCACTGCCATCGTCATTGTCACCGTCAGCCTCTGTACAAGCCCCATCCCGGAGGAGAAGGCAAGTGCTATGCTCACACTGAGGACCCCAGAAACCCTCCACACCTAGAGAATTCCACCCCTGTGTTTGACTCTGCTGGGTTACAAGGTGTCCCTGGGAGGAGGAACTCATTGGACTATAAACTTCCAAGTGAAAAGTGATTCCTTCCATTCAAAAATTGCTCAGTGAATGTGCCAGGCACTTTGCTAGGCTCACAAAGATGAATAGTCCCTGGCACCACCATCCACAGAGGGAAACTGATGCCCACACAGAGAGAAAGTGAGGAAGGAGTAAGTTCAACAGGAGCAACTGGGCACAAAGGGAGGGGTAGTCACCACCTGCTGGGGCTGAGGAGGTAGACTGAGGATGTGGCTTTGATCTGGACCTTGAAAAATAAATTCTGTTTTTTTTTTTAAACTATTATTTATTTTATTCTTTTAGAGAGGTTTTTGCTATAGGGTGTATGTGCTCACTGGAGAGACAGAGACAGACAGAGAGACATAAAGCAAGAAATCACCCCTCCAGAGGGGGGTGGCCAAGCCACAATCCCTTTTCCTCCATACTCCTCTCAGGATTTGGGGCATGTACACACACACACACACACACACACACACACACGCACACCCAGCACGAGTTTGAAGCCACCAGGTCCAGGACTTGAACAGTGGTCAACTACATAGGAGTCCCGTAATGCAACCATTACACCATCTGCTGGTCTCTGAATTCAGGTTTTTTAATGGTTGAGAAACAAGTACACAAGAAAAGAAACACTGTTTACCAGAGTAGAACTCAGTTAGAAACCCTCACCTCTTCTATACCAACTGATTTCCCAGTCTTCAAACACCAAAGCCCGGTCCTGTAAACCTACTTTTCCTTGGAGCCTGTTTTAGTGAGTTTGGGGTGCCACAGCAAAGTACCACAGTCGGAGGCTTTCATCTGCAGAGATATTGACGCACAGTTCTGAGGCTGAAAGTCCCAGGTGGAGGTGATGGAAGGGGTAGTTTCTCCTGAGGCCTCACTTGGGGCCATCCTCTTCGTCTTCGCAAGGTCTTCCTCTGTGCTTGTCTGTGACCTAATCTCTTCTTACAGGGACCAGCCACATCAAATGAAGGTCCACTGTAATGATCTCCTTTACCGTTACTAAGTCTTTAAAGGCCCTGTCTCCAAATACAGTCACATTCTGAAGTACGAGAGGTTAGAACATCAACATAAGAATTTTGGAAGACATAGTCCAGGACATAACAGAGCCCAGATAGAACCCAGTTCCAGAAACACAGATAGAAAACATCAAGGCTCCTTATGCGCATGGTGCTTTAGTTTGCAAAATGATATGACCCCCCTTGGTTTCACTGATTCCTACAAACAAGTAGAGCATCCACAGATGAGCCAAGAGAGGCTGATTTCCTTGGTTTCTCACTCCATCTCCTCTTGTGGCTCAATCCTCAGCTTCTTCTTTATTGTCTGCAGTTTTACTCCCCACACTAAAGTCTTTTCCAATTTAGAATCCTTCCCCAGGGCCATCAGGTGAAATGGTAGTTAAAATGTTGGACTTTCACATGGCTGATAGCGGTTCAAGTTTCAGACCTGGTAGCTTGAAAATTACATGGGAACATGTACGTGTCTGTCCAAAATCCCAGGAGAAAAATGGAGGACAAGGGATTGTGGCATGGCCATCCTTTCTGAGGGGTGATTTCTCACTTTCCTTTTCACTGATGTGCCCTATGGCAAAAGTCTTAAAAAAAAAAAATAGAATCCTTCTGGATCTTGTTCTCCTTCAGTTACTGCCACCTCCCTTTCCTCCCCTCAATAACAGACTTTTGTAAAGAATTACCTCCACTCCTGGCCTCCACCTGTCTCCTCTTGTCTAATTCTCCACCCACTGTAGTCTGAAATTGCTCTCACTGAATGCTCACTTTCCCATTGTAAATTCCAAGAAGAACTAGATACCACTGGCCACATCCTGCACCCTAAAGACCATCCATCTGTTTACTTCTATATTTCCCTCTTTTTTTTCCACTATTCTTCTGATCACCCTTTTGGCTTCTTTGTACCCCTTAAATGTGGTTGTTCCTTAGGAGCCCATCTATGACTTATAACCCTTGTCACCCTACAATGTCCCTGGGCTATGAATTCAACAACTTTGCACTTAAAGATGACACTCAATTCCTATCTCCAGTCAAAACTCCTCCCCAAGATTCAAACCTAAAACTCCAGCTGCCTCTTGATGATATGGAGACAAAACTCAGGCCCACCCATGAGGCAGCGCAGTAGCACAGAACTCTGCGATCCTGGAATGCCATATGGAAGATTGGAGTTCAGTTCCCAGGTCAACCTGTAGACACGGAGGGTATGAGACTCTATGCCTCTCTCAGGCATTTTAGGCAAAGGAAAGAGATTACACATTTGGGAATTTAAGAAAAATAATAAATTTAAGAAAAACAAGAAAGAGAGAGACAGGGTCCATATTCTACTAGTGACACACAGTGTAAATAAAAAGTGAGTTGTATCAAGAGATATTGATGGGCATGGAAGCCTAGCAGGTTCTCATGACCCCACAGAGAGACACACTGCACCTGGAACAGCTGGATACACCATGGAAGGTAGGAAGGTAGAAGCAGGGAGGGGATACCTGGCTCAACATATAACAAAAAGCTGCCTGGCCAGAGAAGAGCCTTGTTGGAAGGGAGATGGTTCAGCGCTCAGGGGGTCATGATTGAGTCCACCACCTCTGGTATCAGTCAGATAACTTGCTGTTCTAGTTGGCTGGGTCACAAGACAAGAGAGAAAGTCACCAGGTTCATCCAGGGGACATAAAGTTTATTTCTCTGCATCTGAACAACTCCTCTCAGAGGTCTTACAGACTCAAGTTCATCATCATAGATGAGTGTGCATATTTTCACCTCTGTCTCTCTGTCTCTCCCCTACTTCCTTTCCTCTCTCTTTCCCCCTCTATCACTAGCACCAAAAGCTACCTCTTGTCTGGGGTCCTCTATCCCTGGGAGGGGCACTGCTACCCATCTGATCTCCAAAGCAGGAACCCAAGAGCCATTGTAGCCTCCTGCATCTCCGTCACCTGGCTAATTCAGTCAGTTGCCGTGTTCTGTTCTAAAGACGTAGTTTCTACCTCTGCAGTATCCCTCAACTCCTCCCTCTCACCCATTACCTCAGGTGCTCAGTATTTCTCGTTTCACTTTTACAACAGCTTCGAGGCTGGTTCCCCTTCAATTTACTCCAAGAGATCTTTGAAGATTCCCAAACATGTAGTCCCTTTCCTTTGCTCGAAGTCTACAGTGAGTCTTCATTGCTTATCAGGTTTTTTGTTGAAGTATCAACTTTTCAGACTAACCTTTGAAGCTCTTTGTTGTTGGGCACTTGCCTTTCCACGCAGCCTCATTTCTCTCAGTCTGTGAGCTCCGCGTGGTCAGGGCCTGTGCCTGACTGGGGTCTATACTCTGGCATACAGCCCACTCCTGGTCATTCAGGAAGTCAGGCTTCCTGACTCAGCCTTGGCTTGTCTCTTGTACTCCCTACTATTGCTCTGACAGCCTCCTATGAGTGGGATCCTCCTTGGACTTCTCTCCAAAGGCAAGTGACTCCGTGTTTTCTTTCCCTCCAGCTCGCTCGCCTGACATGGTGGACACGGAACTTCCCCCATTCTGAGCTGGAGGCCCATGGAAGCATAGAGCGGCCAGCCAGGGAGTGTCCTGCAGGAGGTGGAGCGGCAGAAAGCTCCAGCCAGAGCCAGGAGCAGCCTGGAGGTAGGCTGGGGGCTTGCTGGGGAATGTACACCACTGAGGAGCCATGCCCACCCCAGGCCGCAGTTGGAGAGTCATTGAGGGTGGTATCATTGAGGGAGTCCAACAATTATCGTCCTTCTTCCCTTCCCACATGGCTATTGAACTACTTGAGAAATAAGACAGATAAGTAAGGTGGATGGGAACCAAATATTGCCCTCATTACAGATAAAATACAAGTGGAAAGATATGATGTATTTCCATGGGGAAGTGCACTTGCTAATACTAAATAAACCCCAACGTTAGACAGAGGTGCCCAACCAGTCACCAGCAGAACTGATCTAGGACACCTACCCCTGTGAAGGAGGGAGTAGCTGAGCCAAGCATGCCCTCCCTCCTTATCCCTTCCAAATCTAACATAGAGGAAGTCCCTTCATTGCAGGGGTTGAGTGAACATAAAAGGAAAATCAAACTGTGTTCTATTTACTGAGATCCCTCCATATGGAGGAAACATCAGGCATGACAAAGAAACATGCCCCACCTCCAGTCCCCACCACCACTTTGTTATTTATTTCCCATCAGGCTTAACAGTTCTGCCTATAGTCCCACAGAAACATGGTTGTCCTTCATGGGACAAGAGCAGCCATGTGTCTATACACTTACGTCTGTCTTCATGAGGTTCCTTCAAAACAGCCACTACTCCTGTGAGTGTCTCCTTGAGTTGCTGATGGGCCATGTAAATTGGCCCATCAATTACCATCAATACCTCCTTGAGGTTCTTAAATATGCTAGAATAGTAATCAAATTTATTCCAAGGCCACACAGTCTAAAGTTGGAAATTAACTGAAAACATGAAGTATCTGTTTTAGATATAGTGCAGCTCTAACTTTCCAGTAGTGAGATTAAATGACAATATTTAGATATTTTTAATGATAGAAAGACAACATTATAGAGACTCCCAATTATAAAACTCCCAAGGAAAAATTTTAAAATCAAAAATGTTAAATAAATTTGCAAGTTAAAGTCCACATTCAGTTTCTCTTGTTCTTGTGAATTAAAAATGCAATGAAATGTTAGTCTTTGATTTATTTCCTGACTCTGTCAGTGGAGGTTTCAGTGCTTGAATGGAACTGAAGTTCCATCAGCAGTTTCTTTCTCCCATTGCACTAGGCATAACTCTGTCAGGGCCTCAGAAAATTGCTTAGTTCTAGTCAGCCTCTGGTGTGCTAAACTTGCAACAATTCTAGTGAGTTACAAGCATAGACATTTAACAGACATGGAATGGAGAACTGTTGAAAATGAGGTATATGATAATATCTTCAACTCAACTTCAACTTGAAGTTGCATGCAGGCTTTGAAAAACTATATTGTACCTTATAAAGATATACAATGATTACATGTAAATTTTTTATTGTTGTTGAGATTTTTGCTATAGAGTACGTGCACTCACCAGAGAGACAGAGACAGTGAGACAGAAAGCAAGAAATCACCCCCTTCCTCCTCCAAGAGGAATGGCCATGCCGCAATCCCTACTCCTCCATTCTCCTCTTGGGATTTTGGGCATGCACACACACATGCTTAGCATGAGTTTCAAGCTTCTGAATCTGGGACTCCAGCACCTTAACTACTATGTTACCTGCTGGTCCCATACATGTAATTTTTTTAAAAGAACATAGACAAGATTATCAAGGCACCACTTGCTAGACTTGCATGATGGCAATACAACACCACTCAGTTCTCATGCATTTCCCAGTGCTAAGGTCCCTGTGCCTTCCATAGGCCTGAGAATGCTCCCATCTTTCATAAGACACTTTACCTTTGCTCAAGGCCTTAATTCTGGAGAAACAGCCACTTTCCTAGAGCTAACAACATCATAAGCTCCAGAATCTCAGCAAGGCCTAAGTCTTAAAGCTTCTTGGCCAAGCTACAGCAGGTAAAAGCCAATAGTTCAGGGCCAGCAGATGGTGTTAAAGTTAAGACGATTGCATCCCACATGGCTGACCACACAGTTCAAGTCCAGACCTGACAGCTTGAAAAATACATTGAGTGTGTGTGCATGCATTCCCAAAAATTCCAAGAGGAGAATGGAGGAGAAAGGATTATAGTGTATCCATCCCCCCAGGAGGTGATTTTTTACTTTCCCTCTCTTTTTTTCTGTTGGGTGAGAGTACATGCCCTATTAAAAAAAAAAAAAAAAAAAAAAAAAAAAAAAAAAAAAAAAAAAGTCCCACCAGAAGGCATCCATATGGTGGATCCTGTGCAAATTCCACTGTTAAAAACCACAGAAGCTTACATCAGAAAACACCACCAGTGATCAAAATCACCATCCCTGGCCTTATCACTTGCCTCAATTCAGGTGTATTTTGCTTTTGGGTCCTAAAACTACTTCTCCCATCACTGCAAGGACTGGATCTTGGCCCTGTAAACTTATTGCATGGAAGAGGCAACCTGAGAGCAAGAGCTCTTTCTAGGAGAGACAGCTACCGAGAGGGAGGGAAGAGGAATGAGAAGCCGCAAAAGTAATTCTCCAAGGGAAAGACGAAGGAGATGGCTCGTACTTCCCCATGGCTGAACCTCAGAACTACCCAGACTTATGCAAAGTTACACAGACAGATATGTCCCCTGGCTGACTCCTACTTCAAGGGGCAGAACCATCCCTGGAGAAACAGAAGGGAATGGCGGCTTCTTGTGGACAACTTGCTCCCAAAGGAGAAAAAGGAGTCAGTCAGGAAACCCAGTGAGAGAAATGCCCCCTCTCTCCTCATCCTCCCAACAAACCATCACAGGGAGGGGTGAAAGAGCAACTGCTGCTACTACCTGCAAAAGCTCCTTCCCTGTGGTAGTATCAGTCAGTCCTCAGAGAAAGAAAAACAAACAAACAAAACAAGAAAAACAAAAAAGGAAAGAAAAGAAAAGGGAAAAAGAAACAAGAGAACATTAACAACACTTACAGGTCAGCAGAATAATCTGAAGTACATTCCAGGTTTTAGGTAGATGTCATTTATTGAGCTATTGAAGGCCACTTAGTAACTGCGAGTGAGATGTAGGCCCTCTGGGTGTGTTTTCCCACATGAAACCTTGTGTGTCATCTTCCTCTGAGGGTCACTATGACAATCAAAGAGAATGTTTAGAACAGTTCATAACATGATAAAGCCTGTATAACAAAATACTGAATTCATATTATTATTCTTAGTGCAGCTCTGAGCTTATGTGACCTTAAATAATTCTCTTCCCTTCTCTGAGCATGTTCTCTCCTGGTTACAATGAGGGAGCCAAACTAGATGGTGTCCAGGGTCTTTGCACGTCTGATGGTCTGAGGTTGCGTAGACCTTAACCATACCATGCCCCAAAGCCATTAAGATAGTAAAGCACTCATGCCCAGGACATTCTTTTCCATCTCAATGAAAGACCTTTTATATTTTTATTTATAACATGCTCCTTCTAATTTTTAAAAAATGTAAAAACATTTACTTCCTTGATGGCTTGGTTGAAATTTAGTTTTTAGTGACTTGTGACCTCTAACCTCAGAGTGGGCCCTTTCTGTGCACTGGAGAGCCTGCCTATGCATCAGGGCGTTTCCTGTGCATTTAGAACGTTATATTCCCCAGAAACTCTCCCCTTCCTCCTGCGCTGGTAACTTTTTAAGTGCTGCAAAATCTGCATTCTCATCTGATGCTCCAAACAACTTGGAGGAGAACAGGGCATGTGTCACTTGAGAGACAAAGGACCTCAGCTCAGAGAAGCAGTGATTCGGATGTGGCCTCACAGTCAGCTGAGGGCAGAGCCAGCCCTGACAGGCGAGGTCCTGGCTTCCAGCCCAATGCCCTTCCCAATCGTTAGTGCAGCAGTCTGGTTCAAATGCTTCCTCCTGCCTGGATGAGATCACGCTCCTTCCCTTTGCCCTCATTCAGGGCTGTGACCTGAATCGGGATGACGCATCTCCCTCCCTCCTTAACACACACACCATCCATCTCTTGTAGCACCGAGATAGATGTTCTGCTGCTGACTGAGTGCTATGGCCAGGGTCAGAGCTCAGTCTAGAGTCCCAGCTCAGCACTCAGTTTGAGGCTGTCAGCCCTTGGCAGAAAGGCCAAATCAACAGTTCCACAGCTCCCCGCTATCTGTGTACCCCTATTCCTTTGTCTGGTCTCTTACTACCTCTCTCCCACATTTCCTTGCCTACCTCTTTCTGTTCTTCCCCTCTGGCTCTGTTCCTCTAGCCCAGCGCAGGTCCTGGGGAAAGCTGCTCTGGGGCTGGTTCTGTGGGCTCTCTGGGGCCCCAGAGCAGGCCCTGAGCCCAGCAGAGAAGTCGGCGCTAGAGCAGAAGCTGACCAGCATCGAGGAGGAACCGCTCTGGAGCAGCGTCTGCAACATCAACGCCATCATTTTGCTGGCCATCAACGTCTTTCTCTGGGGCTATTTTGCGTGACTGCAGATCGGGCTTCAGCCAACCAGCCACAGAGACAAGCTCTCCTCCCACCTGCTGTCCAAACTGGAGGCCACAGAGGCTGAGCCTGAAAGAGCTCCTGAAGCCCCTGCAGAGTATCAAACCCAACCTGCACAATGGGCAAGTGGATTACGGGATCCCAGAGAGAGCACTGGGCTTGCTCGAGGCCACACGGCAAGACTCACACGAGGTCTCTCATTTCCACCTTTTTCTAGTACATTGCCTTACACTCCTACCTCAAAAACACTGTCTCTACCCTCTTATTGAGTCTATTCAAGAACTTAAAAAAAAAAAAAAAAAGACAAAACAACAGCAACAACTTTTGCTGGGAGGCACAGGCTCTCACCAGAGACAGACAGAGAGAGAGAGAGAGAGAGAAAGGAAAGTGAGAAAGCACCTGTCCATTGGGGGTGGTCACACTACAATCCCTTCTCCATTTCTCCCTCCTATTGAGGTTTCGGTCACGCAGTTGTGCCTGTTATGTTTTTAAGTCATCTGCTCTAAGACTTGAACCGTGCAGTCAGACATATATGATCCAGCTGCCCTAACTACCACACCACAGGCTGGCGCTATTCAGGAACTTTACTGGATGTGTACCTTGAGATTAGAAAAGTGGAAGAGACAAGAAGAGGTATAGAAGAAATTTGCAGAACTCCAGTGCACCTTTGTTCCCCGTGTTTCCTTCCCCTTCCCCGGAGTCCCCTCTCTCTTTATCCCGCAATGTCCCTAGTAATCTATTTGTAGTGTGAAGCTACTCAGGAGGACCTTATGTTTCTACTGGTGACCCCACAGTGAGGCCTACCAGACCCAAGGAAGGAGAAGCCCAGGCCAGAATTTAAGCACGGTGCCAGATAGTATTTGAGTAGAGAGCTCTTGGACAAGGGACAAGGGACTCTCCTACACATGCTGCCTCCTCCTACTCTCAAACCCAAGTGTGAGCAAGGTCTCCATGGCCTTGAGGAACTGAAGACTCTGGCTGAGGAGGAGACATGATGTCGAAAACAAGAGACATGCTGCTCTGTACTTAAGGGTAAGCCCTGCAGGGGGCAGCACGGATAATCTTGGAGCCACTGCACCTGGCCTTTGCCCCTCCCCTTTGGCTACCAAACGTGGGCCTACGCTGGAATACACCATGACCCCATCTAAGTGTCTCTTTCTCAGGAAGCTGCCCTAATGCCGCAGACTGGATCAAGGTCCCACTCCTGCTCCCCTAACCCCTGGACCCAATGGTGTCAGCACTAATCGCAGCATACTGTAATATCCTCCGCCCAAGTGGAATACTCCAAGGGACAGGGTCAAAGGCCATGTCTCAGGTGACTTTGTACCCAGAAAATCACAGGTGTGCATAAATGTTTATTGAATTAATAAATTCTCCAATGTCTGCTGGCTGTACTGTGATATGAGGAGTCAGTGGGGGTGGTGGGGGATGTGGGAGGAGTCTCCTCAAGTCAGAGTTTAAAGGACTGAGTCTCAGGTGTACAGAAAGAGCCCACAGCCCCAGCCCTCAGAGGATGACCCAAGGTGGGAATGTCCCTCCTCTTAACTCCCTGTGGAGGCTGGAGGCTGCCCCTCCTCTCATCAGATCCCCTTTAACGCTGCCTTTGATCTTTGTTATACCAAAAAAAAAAAAAAAAAAGAAGCCAATAGTTCCACAAAACATGCTTTTTAAAGTTAATATCAAACGGTAACTTACGAATGGGAGTTGGATCAGCAGAAGTAGGATCTCACCTGTGCGCAGCTGCAGGTTGCACTTCACCCCCTTCCCCAGGGAGTTGGAACTTTCTCCAGGAGCTCAAGCAGAGACAAACTTGGGAGGAAGCAGTGACTGCTCTGGGATTAAAGAGCAAAGCTCATTAGCCACTCTATGGCTGAGGCCTGTGGCTGGAGCTGTTATCTGAGTAAAGGGTCCGAATGGCTGCCCCAGGGAGGAATATAACTGCAGCAGAAACTCCTGCTCAGGGCAGTGCTGACGACTTTAGGATGGGCGAAGAGTAGAGGGACATGCCAACGGTGAGTTTGGTTCATTCACACAATCAAATACTAATAAACTCCTATTGTATTTTTTTGACGTGTAGATGTAGCTGGTTCTAAAAATACCTCCTCTGCTGCTGCCTCCAATTTATTTTTCCACTGACTTTTTCTTTTTTTTTTAATGGGAGGAACATAGAGAGGGGCAGTCTTTTGACAGGATTTTGTCACGACACAATCTTCCTGCCCCAGCCCCCTAATTAGCTAGAATTGCAGGCTTATACCACTGTACCTCTCGTTCAGGGTGGTTTGGGAACCAAGCCCAGGCCTCCCATGTGGCTCCAGCCTTGGGCCGGCGCCCTACTACTTATAGAACGCGGCTGTTCCCACTGTCCTGATTCCAGACCTCACTGTGTCTCACCTCAGGTAGCCCTGCTCTCGCTGTGGTTCCCCACTCACTGAGAACAGCTTCTCCCTTTGATTTGCCCAGAACCTTCATGCAAGTCATTGGTGTGTAACAGGTGCAGAGAGGGAAAGAATTTTAAACCACAGAACCACAATCTAAAATTGGATTTTAAACATCCAATTTTTAACAGTTCCTCAGTTACCTGTCCTGAGAATTTCTCAGGTCTCCTCCTCAGTCTCCAACCTCCTGCCATGGCTCTTAGTCCCTATCTCCCTGCAGATTCTCTCAGGTCTCCCTGTTCCTCCATTTTGACCTCCTCCCCAGTTTCTCCCTTCTCGGTTATGCTGAGCCTCTACTGGGCTCCAAACCTATCTTGTCTGATCCAAAGATTCCATCGCTGTTGGATAGAGCACTGCTGGGAGGGTAGCCACGCCCCTTCCCTCCCCTCCTTGGCTGTTTTTTCCTACTTGTTCCTCACATATCAGCTCAACTGTCACATCCTAAGGGAAGCCATATTGTTTGTGTCAGGATCTCAGCATGGCCACTCACATCCCAGAGCAGATAAGCACCCAACACCCATCGTCCAGCCTCATGGTTTCCTGACTCTACTCTAAAAGTGTGTGTCAGACTGTAAATGGCTACATTTATATAACTACTTCACTAATGTGTATTTCTTCCCCTAGACTGTGAGCTCTCTACTGACTCTCTATCACCTAGAAAGGTACCTGGTACACTCCTGGTACTAATGAACAGGTATCATGGGCCCAGTCATGGTGGCACACAGCATCACTGCTTGGAAGGCTGGAGGCTACAGAGGGCCATAGGTGACAGCCAGCGCTCAGGCTCATTTCCGCTCCCGCGTGCCCCATGGCCAGGTGCATCGCCACGGAGCACTGCCTGCACATCCTGCTTGTTGGGGAGAAGTTGCAGTGAGTGGGAGGAGAGCAGGTTGGTTCAGAGAGGAGGCTCCATGCTGAGTATCATCTCCTACCTGGACCATGTCAACAACCCTTTGACTCTTATCTTCATTCCAGTCTCTTCTTCCAATTCATCCCATGTGCTATAGCAAGACTGAACTTTCTAAAATAAAAATCTTCTGTTTTACCTGTTTACGAGTCTTTACTGGTTTTGTTTTCTAGCTTGGCATGAGGCGCTACAAAAACTGCTAGAAATATGCCAAGCGTTTAGTGCCTGGGCCCCTTTTCACTGTGGCCAGAGAAACTGTTCTATGCAGTGGGTAAGAGGAGGGGCTTGGAAGAATGACCTTCTAGAACCAAACCCTACCTCTGCCATTTGCTAACTAGATGATATTGGAAGGTTACTTAACTTGTCTGTCCCAGTTTTCTCACCCACAGAATGGAGGTAATTGCAACCCTACTTCATAGGGTTGTTGAGAAGATTAATTGAGTTAATTCAAATAAAGTGCTTCAAACAGTGCCTGGCATATAACTAAAGTACTTAATAAATATTAGCTCTGATTGCTACTCTTAGTAGCAGGTGAGATAAACCCAGGAGGAGGCGGACACTACATAGTGATGCTATTTCAGAGTTAGCACAACTCTGACATGCTGTCGGAGCAAGGAGCAGGAGACAATTCATTCTACCGAAGGAATCAGGAAAAGGTGTAACAGAAGGTGAATATTAGGGCTATACTCTAAAGGATGAATGGACATTTTCTAGGTGAAGTCACACAAGGTAGAGGGACCTGTTAAGGTACAGAAGTGCATAATGGGCTCCCATTAAATAGGGATACTATTTATTTGTTTGCAAACCAATCCTATGTATTGAATTGCTCTTATAAATCTGGATTACAGCCTATTGCCACTAAGGCAAATGTGAAGTCACACAAGGTAGAGGGACCTGTTAAGGTACAGAAGTGCATAATGGGCTCCCATTAAATAGGGATACTATTTATTTGTTTGCAAACCAATCCTATGTATTGAATTGCTCTTATAAATCTGGATTACAGCCTATTGCCACTAAGGCAGAATTGTGCAAATTACTGACCATGGACAGGGACAGAAGAGGGTGGGCATTGGATACTTGGAGCAGTGGTTGCTAGTGTCCCACCCATACTTCCTAGGTGCTCAACAGTCCTGTTTGCTGTGCCCCCCTTTTTTTTATTTCCCAGAGAGAGATTTTTGCTATAGGGTGTGTGCGCTTGCCAAAGACACAGAGAGAGACAGAAAGCAAGAAATCACCCCCATGGGGGGGATGGCCACATCACAATCCCTTCTCCTCCAATGTTCTCTCGGGATTTTAGGCACGTAGGCACAAGCACCCGGTGTAAATCATAAGCCACTGGGCCTGGGTCCAAGATCCAAACCGTGGTTGACGACGAGTCCAGCGACATAACCATTATGACATCCACTGGTCCCCTTGTTTGCTGTGCCTTCTGCTGAAAGCCACTGCAGTTCTCTGGATGCCCAGTACCCTGCATGAACCAGGCTAGGTGTGCTGGGAGTTATTGGCACTTGGGAGTAGTCCTGAACTAATATGAACAAGGACTGGTGGATTAAGCACGATTAGTTCGTTGACCTTAGTATACCTGTGTAGCTCTCTTCCCTTCCTTTGTCTCTTTTTCACTTCCTTGCTGGTGTTTCCTGGCACCTCCTCCTAAATAAACTACAGGCTCCTGGCCTCATGTGCTGCTTCTGGAAAACAAACTAAGATAGTTTTTTTTTTTTGTTTTTTTTTTTTTTTTTTTAGCAAAAATTTAGGCTTTGATATCAGGTTTTGTATAGGGAGCCAAGGACAAAGCCTGAAAGATTTAGAGCATAGAGTCTCCCCCAAAAAAGAGATACTCTCCTATCTACCATCAAGGCTTAGCTCTACTGAGCCACGTGAAGGGGTGTTAGGTGGGAGGGTTCAAGGCAGCACAAGAAAGGTCACCTCCATCCCGGGGTTTTACAATCTAGATTTCTCTCATTTTGTCCTGAATATTACAAATAGTCTGTTATGGGTCAGGCTTTATTCTGGGAACTGGGCATACTGTGGTGCCCAAGCTTTGTAGACTTCTCAGCTCCCAGACAGATCCGGAGTTCTCTGCGGGCCAGGATGCTTCTCCTTTAACTGCTATGATGGAATAGCAAAGATAATGTGGTAGGAAAGAAAGAGCCCTAAGCTGGGAGTTGGGAGACTTCAGTTCCATTCCCAGAGCCCAGCTCTGGATTCCAAGGAACTCCAAGACCCACTCATTGGTAGGAGAGACTAGTGGTAAGTGGGGAGAGTGACAGAGGCAAACTATAAAATGGTGCAGTGCTGCAAGCTCATGGGTCAGGGTCGGTCCTAGAAGGGACTCAGTGACCAGCAAATCAAATTCCCACCTTTCACAGAGTGGGAAACTGGAATCTTGCTTAAGGTCATACAAAGAGTCAGCAACAATTATGCAGGTCCTCGGGGATGAAGTGTCTCAGAAGGGTGGGAATCCAGGTATCACTTAGGAGGGGCTGAGGAAGAGCAGGCATTTTGAAGGTTACATTCTCCACCAGGCCTCGGACAGGTCTACTGTGGGCACAAAGGTCACACGCACATCTATATCCTCTTGAATGTGTCTGTCAACCTCTCACTATTTGAAGGGGCCTCCAGGTTCTCTCTTCCCTCCTTTCCCTATCCCAGGTCATTGTTCATTCTCTCTGCCTGGAACACCTCGACCTCCTGCCCCATACTCCTATCTTCTACTCATCTCAGGAACCATCTCTTCCTGGAAGCTTCCCGATGCCTCCCACCCATCTAGGTTGCTTTTGTCCTTCCTCTGAACCTCACAGGCCAGGCCCCTGTGCTTTTCTCTATCATAGTGAGTTTCATGTTGGTGTTAGGGTTATTTGTAGCTCTCCTTTGCCCTGGACTGGTGATCTTTGAAAGGAGGCATTGTGTTCACCCAGCAACTGGGGATTGTTAGGGTATTTAGTAAGTTCTCAGTAAATGTCCAATGAAGGAGGAAATAGATGAGTGTTGAACTCACTCCATAATATTTTGCTGTTAATCCCCTAGATCTCGGCCATAACCAAGAAAAAGAATAATGAAGAACAGTATCTGCACAGACTTAAGAGTTATGGGACCAGCAGATAGTGTAATGGTGACATTGCTGGATTCCCACATGATTGAGTGTGGTTCGAGTCCAGAACCTGGAGCCTTAAAACTCACGCCAGGCACACATGTGCGTGCATGCCCAAGATCCCGAGAGGAGAAGGAATTGTGGCATGGCCATCTTTCTGGGAGGTGATTTCTCGCTTTCTATCTCTCTGGCAAGTGCATGTGCCCTATAGAAAAAAATATCTCTCTAAAAAAAGTTATAAAGCCCTGCCAGATACAAGGTTTCATTAAATTCCTACAGCTCCTCGAAGCAAGTTGGCAAGTATCACCACCCTTTCAGAGAGGCCAGTCACACCCAAACATGAGCTACAGCACCATGTAGATAAAAGCAAGGCAGCCTTTTCTTTTCTTTAAGAGAGATTTTTGCTATAGGATGCATGCACTTGCCAGAGAGACAGCCAGACAGAAAGAGAAAAAGTGAGAAATCACCCCCTATGGGGGATGGACATGCTGCAATCCCTTCTCCTCCTTTCTTCCCTTGGGATCTTGGTCATGCACGCACATGCACCTAGTGTGAGTTTTAAGCCGCTGGGTCCAGGGCTTGAACTGTGGTCAACTACATGGGAGTCCAAGGATGTAACCATTTTGCCATCTGCTGGTCCTGCAAGGCAACCTTTTCTATATCCAAGTTCCAGCACCCTCCTTTGCACCCTCAGAACACAAAGTATTTGAGACAGACGTATCAGAGGGTGGTGACCATTTTTTTCCTCATTTGCTCCAGACTCCCATACAGTGCAACAACCTCATTGGCTGTAATGCTCCAACCCTGCCACGTTTACCCTGGCTCCTCCTCCTTCATCAGAGTCCTGTTCTCAGCTTGAATCCCAATCTCTACCACAAATGTGTGAATGGATGGAAAGTCACCTGACCTGTATCTCAGCAAGGTCCTTAGCCTTCAGGGGGTGACTCACTTGCAGATGATGTCAGGCATCCTACCTAGCCACTGCTTGTTGAGCTTGCTGGCAGTCTCTGAGAACTGTTACCCCATTCTGTGACATTTTGGAGGGTGGGAGGGCATCTCAACCCACCCCCACTCACTGACCACATGGGGCAGGGATAAAAATACTAAGCCAGGAATCAAAAGACTTGTATTCTAGCTTAACTGTGCTACCACTTGCTTTGTGAACCTTATCCTCTCCCACCTACCATACTTCTACCTTAATAAGGATTAAATTCCTGCAAGTCCTAGAGGTAAGTAGGCAAGACTCTACCTGCCTACCTACCCCCGCTAAGGGGTGCAAAGGTGTGAGTTAGATTAGCTAATATCTAAGGACCCTTCCAACACTGTGCACCTCTGATTCCACGTCTGTCTTTTTAGGGCAGGGAGTGTGTGGGGGGTTGGTGGAAGTGGAGAGTGTACAGAGAAAGTAAGTCATATACCAGCTTGAGTGGCAACAGTACAAATAGAAAAACACTGATAAGTAGTTTTCAGGAATTGAAATAGGTTTGCCATGAGCCATAATAACATTAAGCAGCAGCTTTGGACTGTGAAAGAACAGTGTTTAAAAACAAATAGTGCTCTTAAAAATACCATGAAGGAATGTTTTTAAAAGTGATTTGCAGTTGAGGTTGGACCACAAAAGCACTCAATTTAACTTGTGAGACTTATAACTACGTCCCTGGGTGTGAGAGTTCACATCAGTCAGAAGTGAGGGTGGAAACTGCTAGAAGCCCAGGCAAAGTGGTGTCAGTTTTCCATTAACCTAGAACTAGTATCTCTCTAGACTTCTAGCCGTAAGTAAGATTACTGTAATTTCTTCTTTTCTCCAGGGTGAACGGTTGGGAGAACTTTAAAGGTTATATATAAATATAAATCCTAGAGACTTAAATTGAAGTAGTTACAGTTTACTTTCATATTTCAAAATCAAATCTCAGCTTTAGCCCAGACTCACAAAGTAGAAATGTCAGACGTTTTACTGTGATCTTATAGAAAATCTAAAACTTCACATCAAGGGGGAGGTGGAAACCCAACCAACCTTTATGCCTTATCTCCTGAATAGAATACAAAAGCTATGGGCCATTTCTCTGTAGGGAGTGTATGTAAATTTTAGAATTATAGACACTGAGGATGGGAAGAATCTCTGAAGACAGTCAGTACAGCCCGACTTTCTCCCTCGTCCAGGTCAGAACTTCTCTGAATGTCTCTGACAGGCAAGGGTCGCCAGGCTTCTGGCTGACTTCTCCAACGTCAGGAGAATGCAGACCTCGAGACAGAGCACACATCACTGGCCACATTGACAACTAGTGCTTTCTTTTCTTGGCTAAACTCTGCATTCCCTGAAATTCCCAGTCACTTGTACCAAAACAAATAAGCCAACCAATAAGAAAATAACTCAAATGAATCATTTACTTGATAATGACAGCCTCGCTATTTGTGATTTCTTAAGAGATCATTCACGAAACTAGGAACTTCCTATAAAAGTGCACATTTATCTGGGATGAGAAGTACGTGAAGGCTAATAAAACTGATACTTTTACAAACCTTTTAATTATTGGGACCAGCAGTTAGCGTAATGGCTATGTTGCTGGACTCCCATGTAGTTGACTGTGGTTCACGTCCTGGACCCGGTGGCTTAAAACTCATGCCGGGCACGTGTGTGTGCGTGCACAAGACCTCGAGAGGAGAATGGAGGAGAAGGGATTGTGGCCTGGCCATCCTCCCTGGGGGGTGATTTCTCGTTTTCTGTCTCTCTGTCTCTGTCTGGTGAGCACATGCGCCCTACAGCAAAAACCTCTCAAAAAAAAAAACCAAAAAACCTTTGAATTATTGTATAAGGTGCTGTCATGTGACCCATCTCATTTAGTGCTCAGCATACACTAGGATGTGGAGTCATCCACAGATGAATCAATCTCAAGAAGGGAAGCGTGTGCCTGAGGCCTGCCCCTCGGTGACTGGATTTGGTCCTTGGAGCCAGACTTCTGACATCACATTCAACCTTACGCCTTACCTACTCACCGTAGAGCATTCTTTGGAATGTTATTAGTTTCCAGGCTCATAGAATAAAGATGAAAAAATTATGCAGTCCCAGCAGAGTTCAGTGGAATTTAAAAAGCCAGACGAGTAAGTAAAATTGCAAAACATGGCAATAAGGACTGAAATTAGAGATAGGAACAAAAATACTTGGGGAAAGCAGAGAAAGGAACAGAAATTCCGTGGTAGAATTGGGGATGGAAAATGACATTTCACTTAGATGTTGACATTTAACTCTACTTGAGTCGAGACTTCCATGTAGAGAAACAGAATGAATTCTATTCTAGGCAGAACAACAGCCCAAAGCAAAAAAGTGAGTAAAAGGGCAAGCTGTGCTCAGGGTAGAGTGAGGTTCTTGGTTTGGCCGAAGCATAGGGTACGTAGGAGTATAAAACAGACAAGCTTGGAGAGGATGACATAGGGGTCATCCTAGGGACACTCAATGTCATTATAAATTGGGTACCATAGTATAGCAAGAATGGGAGAGTCAGGAGGGTAGAGACAACAAATATATCCAAGGAGAATCTTATTTGCCTTAGAAAGATTATCCTGGCAACAGAAAAAGAATAAATTATAGAGTCAGAGACTGCTAAGGGATGGCAGTTTATGAGGTTGTTGCAGTACCCTGAAAAGGAAAAGAATCCATGAATAGAAAGCAGAATTAAATGTGGTATATACACACAGTAGAATACTGTTCAGCCAAGTAAGGAAATAAAAGTGTGACATATTACAACATGGATGAACCTCAAAAACATTATGCCTAGTGAAATAAGTCAAATCAAATATTGTATGACTCCACTTATGTGAGGTACCCAGAAAAGGCAAACTCAAAGACACAGAAAGTAGAATAGAGTCTATCAGGAGGTAGAGAAGGAGAGACATTGTTTAGAAAGTACGTGGCTCAGGTGGGTGATGATGAAAAACTTCAGGATATAGTGATAACAGGCATACAGGTTGTGGCTGTATCTCAAGCCACTCAGTTGTGCTTACAAATGATTAAAATGATAAATACTATGTTAGGCATATTTACCATAGTTTAAAAAGGGTTGATGGATAAATATGCGCTAAAGCAAACAGGGCAAAATGTTAATTGTAGAATCTAAAAAGTAATACAGAAGAGAAAGCATGGACGACTTTCATTTGGCTGCAGAATAGAATGTAAATTCTATTGACTTTGACAACATAAATGGATAGCGCATAAAAGACAGAAGAGGCAGGGAAAGACAGAAGTGCTGTCTTCTTACAGAGTAGGTACTCAAAATACTGTTGAAAGTAGATGGAGCAAAATTAGGGGCTTAAAAGCAGTAAAGTAACTAACACTTATAAACATTAAGCCATTGGGGACCAGCAGTTAGTGCAATGGCTATGTCACTCGACTCCCGTGTAGTCGACCGCGGTTCGAGTCCTGAACCCGGTGGCTTAAATTCACGCCGGGTGCATGTGCGTGCATGTGTGCCCAAGATCCCAAGAGGAGAATGGAGGATGGCGTGAGAAATCAACCCCTGATTTCTCGCTGTCTCTCTGTCTTTCTGGCGAGCGCGTGCACCCTATAGCAAAAACTTCTCAAAAAAAAAAAAAAGAAAGAAAGAAATATTAAGCAATTGGAGGAGAAAAAATAGTAAACATTAAATTTTCATTTTTCAGAGTAGCTTGGTCTTGCCTTGTTGACATCAAGAAAAAAGGTATATGCACAGGAGCCAGATGGTGATGCAGTTGGTGGTAATTCAACATTCTGTGATGCTGGATGACACAGGAAGGCCCTGGGTTCAAGCCCTAAGGCCTCTAATACAACCCAGGCATGTATGCACATGACCCTTATCTGGGACAGCTGAGGCAAGGAGTGGATTATGGCATGAGGATCCAGCGAGGACTACCTCTCTTCCTCTCTCTGTATCTCTGATTCATGGAAGAAATAAATTTCTTTTTAAGGGGAAAAAAAAGGCATTTCCAAAACAAAATCTTCAGGACTCTCTGACTCTGGGGGAAAGAGAGGATTGAGACAAATTTCCAGGCTTTGGACTTAGAGAGTAGATACTTTAGTGCATCAAGATGCAGGAAATAGGTTTGGTCTTGAAAGGGGGGAAATCATGAGTTCTGCGGTGAGCACATTGATTTTGAAGTAACTGTGGGATATCCCACAGGAATTGTCCAATGGCTATGTGTATCTGCGTATCTGAAGCTTGGTGAAGAGATCAGGGATATAAACTTTCCTTATAATTTCTGCTTGGGAAAAACACTACCTGCTTCTTAGCCTAGGATTAGACCTAGGTGGGGTGCTGGGCTGGTGGTTTTGCCTAATATAAGTAATTACTGGAATAGTGAGTTACCCACAACTTTGGTTTCTGGGGACAACTGGAGGAGGGACAACCTGGTTTGGATCACTTGGGTTATAGAACTTGGTGGTAGAGATGAGAGGTGAGGAGAGAGACAGGAAAGACCTTTCCCCAGAGCTCCCTGTGGGTTTGGCCGAGCCTATCAGGCCTACACTGTAGCTCTTCTCTGCTTGATCCTTCGTCTTTCCTTTTCCTCACAACTGTGTAGATCCAAGGGCACCTCATAATAAATATCCTCCAGCCTCATATAGTCTGTGAGTGGGGTCTAAGTAGCTAACCAAGATCCTTGAGTTTCTTATTGGTAGACTTGCTACAATCCCTAACTATGCTGACAAAGTCTCTGAAGACAGACCTAACTGAACCACAAACCTCTACATTTTCCATGTGTATCTGTGAGTAGCTAATGGCTATTTTCTGTTTCATAAAATAGAGTGGTAACAGCTTCGATTAATCCAGTTGGACAAGTAACAAAAAGACTATCATGTGTTCAGCAAATTACTCCATCCAATCTGCCCTAAAGACCTCCATAGCAAAAACCATTAAAGCTTATGTTTTATTTTCTTTCTCCTGCAACCCTGAAGTGTTTGCTGACATTTGAAGCCTGGTAATAATCATTGTCCCCTAGCCATGTTTCTGAATCTTCAGCCAAATTCACGGTTGCCCCATTTTCTGAGTCAGATGTTCTAATCAACTAATTCATTCTAAATAGCGAAGCTTCTGGATATAGAAGGGGAAGAAAAAAATAAACCTCTTTAAATTTCAGGGTCACAAAGTTTGTGTTAGAAAATGTCCCCCGTGGAAACACTGGATGATCATAGAAGAGAGAGGTTTTATTTTAAAAGAAATATATATGTAATGTATATATAATATATGTGTATTATATATACATATATATATATATATATTTGAGAGTTCTATGCAGTGGCATAAATCGAATGAGCTATGATTAGGAGAACACTGTTCATTCAAAATGTTTTGGGAAGGCTGAAATTTTTGGGTTGTCTTATTTGCTTTTCTTTGGTTTGTTTTTGCATGTATATACTTCCTACATGACAACTATTTTTTTCTATTTTTAAAGAATTATTTTATTTAAGCTTATTTATTTATTTTAATTTGACCAGAGAGGGACAGGACAAGAGAGAGTGAGAACAAGAGAAAGAGAAAGAGAGAGAGAGAGAAAGTGAGAAAGCAAGACACCAGGCCCAGGACTTGAACTGTGGTCAGCCATGTGAGAGTCTAGTTCCCTTAATCACCATACCACCTGCCAGCTCCCTACATGACAAATTTTGAAGCCTGGTAAATTAAGCAAAGTATATCCTGCATTATATCCAAATTAATCTCAGAAACTCATAAGCAAGGATAGAGATGCATAAACTTTTATGAATAAAAGGGATCATGAATAAACTGATTTTTGAAAATTATAGTTGCTCAATTAACAGTAGTTTTGTTTGTTTTGCCATAGGGCACATGCACTCCCCAGAGACAGAGAGAGGAAAAGTGTAAAATCACCCTCCGGGGGAATGACTATGCCACAATCCCTTCCCTTTCATTCTTCTCTCCTGATTTTGAGCATGCACGCACATGTGACCTGGCTTGATTTTCAAGCCTCCGGGTCTGGGACTTGACTGTGGTTGGCCATGAGGGAGTCCAGTGCTTTAATCACCACACCCCCTCCTGGCCCCAATAATAGTTAATGTTTATTGAACACCTTCTATGTGCCAGCTACTTTGCAAAGTATTTTATAGGTTTATCTTGTTTAATTTTCCTAACCCACTAGAGATAGGCAGAATGTGAACGATGCCTCCCACATCTTGCAACATGGCAGTTCTGGGGATGGACGTTATTTTGCTTTCGTCAGATAAGGAAATGGAGGCTCAGAATGATTCAGCACCTAGCTGCAAACTCACACAGCTGGTGCAAGATACAGACAAAACTCAAGGCAGGCTGATTTGACTGACGCCATGGCCTTTGCTATTATGCTGGTCTATCTCCCACCTTCTCTTAAAATGTAAGAATTAATTGTGGCAGGACAGTATCATCTTAATTACCACGACTTCCTCTGTCTTTGCTCTAGCTGTCACCTTTGCCTGTACACGTCATCCTGGGGCCGCACGTTTCTGCCTACTGAAATCCCATGTATTCTTTAAACCCTGGCTTAGATGCCTGTACATTTTGCCCTGGATCCATCCTTCCTTTAGCAGAATTAACCATATTCTTTGTCCCCACAATATCCTATACTTGGATAATTTTTATTTTTCCAAGATGGGATAGTAACAACATTCAAAATGTACAATAAATGCCATTCTAGTTATTCATAACATTAAGTTGAAGACATACGTGATTGGGTTTCAGAAAAGTCATGACATATTTTTTCTGTGCAAAAATGCATCATGACTTTTCCGACAACCCAATATTTCTCCTGTTCCTTGAAATAGGAATAAGCATTTTCTCTCTCCCACCTTGACCACCACCTCTTACCTCTCTTTTTTTTCCCCTTGAATATTACTAGAATGCCTGTGCACCTGTGACAGACAGAGAGAGAAGAGAGAGAGAGAGACAGAGAGAAAATAGAAGCCTCCTAAGGCAGATGTGGTCACTCCACAATCCTTTTTCCTCCATTACTCCATCTCATCAGGATTTCGGACACACATGCTCACACACCCAGTCAATTTTTCAAGCCACTGAGGCCAGGGTTTGAACCATGTGGGATCCAACTGCCCTATGCACAGTGCTCAACTACTGTGCTATGGGGCTGAGTCAACCCTCTACTTATAAATAAATAAATAAATAAATAAATAAACAAACAAACAAACAAAACAAAAAAAACCTCTCTCTCAACCTCTAGAGTTAATGACTGAATTGTTTATACCCTAGTATCATCTGTTTTGAAATGTAACTCGCTTATTTGTGTGTTTCTTCTTGGGACTTTTAAGTTCCTCAAGAGCAGGGACAGAGTTTCACTCATCTCTCCATCCCTCTTCCTTGGCAACTACCATCATGACCAGCACATAAATACTGAACAAATGTTCTTCGAATGAACACCCTCATGCAAGAGAACATGGAGGGATTTCTGTAACCTACTAAAGTTGTATATTTTTATGTGTTTCAGTTTGGAAAAAGAAAAACACTTATAAACTGTATGAATCTATCAAATATCACTCAGAATATATTTGTTAGAATTAAGTCAATTGTTTCTAAAGGAAAAAAAAAATTACCCAATTGCAAAATGGCCACACAGAAATACAAAGCTATTTTAGTTCTTCCATTTGTGTTCTGATTGAAGAAAGGTTTCCTTTTCAAATAGAAAACACCACAAGCTTAAATGAAATGTACCAAGGTCTGTATTAGTACAGTGATAGATCATAAGTTGTATAATACTATACTTCAGTGATGTGCATTCTAATCAGCGTTGGGGTAGAAGGTGTGTCATACAATAAATAATCATGTGAAGGAGTCTAAATGTAGTCTAAATGTTTTTAAGCTTCTCTAATATTAAAATGTATATATAATTAAAACATTAGACTAAAGTAATTTTATCTTTAACTTCTGAACTGGATTTTGAGACAGATTTTCAACATTTACACTAAAACACTTTTGGATGCAGTAAGTTTATTAATCTAGCTGGAACAAGAAACAAACAAGCCTTCATGAATAGTCAAAGTTGATTGAACATCAGCAGGGAGCGCCTTAAAGTAGATACAATCGATCCCTATCGCTGTAGGGCACCCGTAAAATCTAAACAAAGACATAATCTACTGCTGGTCTTCACAGATAGAAAAAAGTTAGCCAGAGAAGGCCAGGAGGGGCATCTTTAGAATCTCCAGGTGTTCTACAGGTGCAGTTCGGGGCTTTGCCTTCTGCCAAAGAACGTACAGAAGTGCTCAGGTTGTGGCATTCTCCAGCAGAGATGCCAGGTCCACCTGACCCCTGCTTTTATTTGTCTGTCCTTTCTCAATCCACAGCCCTTACCATCCGGGTACCCTATTTCTTTGCCCTCGGGTAGGGACAAACATCGATTTCTAAAAGCCCCCGACATGAAAATGTTCACTCTTACTTCATACAATTGTATCAAATTGGTAACCTGGACCGTAAGCCTACTCTACAGCCTAAGCAGGAAATCTAAAGACAAAAAAAAAAATACATTCTGAAATAACATGTGCCAATTGTCCACAAGTGAATAACAAACACGAAAGAGATATAAATGCCAAAACAAAACAAAACAAAACTGAGACCTTAGCATGGAGGCTGTCACCGCAGGCACAAATGGTTCTACCCTACCTCGATAGCTCTGCGTTTATCCGGGTTGGTACAGTAACCGATGTTCACACGGGTAAGCCAGAATCAGCAAATGTACCCATGTATCCAGAGCTGACATCGTACACCTCACTTATATACAATTTGTATTTGTCAATTATAGCTCAGAGGGACCAGCAGTTACTGTAATGGCTATGTCGCTGAACTCCCATGTAATCGACTGTAGTTCGAGTCCCGGACCCGGTGGCTTAAACTCATGCCGGACGCGTGTGTGCGTGTGCCCAAGATCCCAAGAAAAGAATGAAGGAGAAAGGATTGCGGCGTGGCCATCCCCCCCAGGGGGTGATTTCTTGCTTTCTGTCTCTCTCTGTCTTTCTGGAGAGTGCACGTGCCCTATAGCAAAAACCTCCCCCCCCAAAAAAAAAAAAAAAGAAAAAAAAATTATAGCTCAGAAAAACTATACTAAATAAACAAATAAAAATATATTCAGCATGCTTAAGGAAGTTAGGAAATAGTGATAAGTTTATAAAGGTGTTCCAGTCCATACAGTTGAAAGAATAAATTAATGAATAACTCAGAACTATTTGAAAAATTCTGTAAGAACGCACCCCTTAGAATTCACCTAGTGGAGATTTTACTGCTTTAGGACTTTATATTACGGAGAATGTAAAGCTTATTATGACTAATAATTTTCTTTAAAGGAAAAGCAAGCTTTTGAATGCCATTAGATGTTAATGCCTTTTCCAGTTTAGATTCAACTTAAACATCACTACCTTTAAATTAGTTCTTCTCTGACTATACCTAACCTGAAGTATAACACAACATATCTCAAAAAACACTTGCATGGTGTGGGCGATCCTGTGAAAAGACTTTCAGATGAGAACAGGACTGTGTGCTGCTGAAAAATAAAAGGGAATTTGATAATCAGTCCTAACGAACTACACTTTCCTTCATGTGTGTTGCTATCACATAACAACAGTGTTGTAATTGTAATAATTAACATCTGGCAAGACTTCAGGTGGCAATGGACATGCTTTGCCTTCATACTTTACAAACGACAGGAATTTAAGAAAGGTAACATCTTTATAATCAAGTACAATCTAACATGCCTGAGTATTATTCCGTGTTTCCAGTTAGTTTGCTGTTTTACCTTCTGACAAGTTTTATAAAATGGACGGGAATAAAACTAACTTCATTATATACAAGATGTTGCCTACATAAATGCCAGAAAGGGAAGCAAAATGAACAGCCGGAGCATATGGCAGTGAGCTGACAGAATAAAGAAACGGGTTCTGCATGAGCAACAAGGAACATCTTGAAATGTTCAAGACATATGTGTTTTAGGAAGAAGACTGAAGTGTTTCATAATAAAAACAGGACAAAGTGAACCATGAGTGCTGAATAAAGTTTTAATTAAAAATGGATTTTTAGCCTTCAATGTGAATATGCAATATGCTTCACAGATGGATTTTATATTTAAGCTTTATCCAAACCAAAAAAGTAAGTGAGACAAATAAAGCTTCTGAAAATGGCACTGCGGCTAAAATGTATGTAAACAATAAAGGGTTCTGGTACAAACAAACAAGGAAGGAAGAACAACCCTTCTGTCATCCATTTCCTGCATACACATTGCATGGGTAGACAATATAATCTACCTTTGGTGCAAACATGTATCTCCCGATTTGACATATATAATAAACATAAACCATTAGGAAAGAACCTAAGTGCCCAACAACAGAAGGATACCTACATTACTTTATTTTGATGTGATATTAGCCATTAGGAAATACATTTATGTATCATTTTAGAGAAATGAAGAAATGAATATCTATTAACATTACGGTATTGAGATAAAATGTTAAAAATTGTAAAAGACTCAAAGCATGTTGCAACAAAATATACAAAAATATTTCCAAGTTATTTCAAGGTTTTTAGTTTCATGCAACTACTTCTCTGAATCCCCTCATTTTTATGCAGTACTGCTTTTTAAAATAAAAGAGAAAGATATTTGAAACGTCCAATTAAAGCTGAAACATTTCCCTAGAAAAACTGATATAAAATAATGGGAAGTTTACAAGAAAATGCTTTTATATTAATCTTTGATGCCTAAGTAATGGTGGCTCTTACCTATACAGTCTAATTCTTAGTTCAAGTCAAGAAGGAATTATCCTTAAAGTTCACTGGCTATGTATAAGCAAACAATGAATAACTTCTCTTCACTAAAAATATAGCCTATCATATGAAGATAAGACAATAATGATTTTTCTTTTTTTTAATTAATTAATTAATTAATTAATTAATTTTGGAGAGCTTTTCGCTATAGGGCACGTGTACTTGCCAGAAATAGAGAGACAGAGAGAAAGCGAGAAATCACCCCCCGGGGGGGGATGGCCAGGCCACAATCCCTTCTCCTCCATTCTCCTCTCAGGATCTTGGGCACACATGCACACACGCCCGGTGTGAGTTTAAGCCACTGGGTCTGGGACTTGAACCGCAGTCGACTACATGGGAGTCCAGCGACATAGCCATTACACTAACTGCTGGTCCCAAGACAATAATGACGTTTTTGCACACAGGACCAATCGCTGTTCTATTTTTTCCCCTTAAAGAAGAAAAGTGTAAACCTAACATAAAAAGCTATCCAAAGCTTTTTCCAATGCACTTAAGAACCGTGGTTTCAGCTGAAGATTCCCTGGCAATGAGTTTAGTGTTTGAAAGTATCTTTATGCCAGGAAATATTTTCACATTACAAAATATTTATTTTAAAAGTTCAGCTGATATTTGAGGTTTTTTTTTTTTTTTTTTTTTTTTTTTTTTTTTTTTTTTTTTTTTACAAGATCTTTAAGAGAGATCAAAAGTAAATTCAGGAGCTGCCTTGTTGCAAGGTTTCTTGAAGGGTGCATTTCATTTGGAAGTCATATTCACTTATTGTCAGTACTCACCACTGTATTCCCCTACATGGAACTCTAGCTCCAGGCAATGATCAACTTGCTGCCCCCAAACATCTCTCATTAATCCTTGCTTCCACACACTTATGCCAGTGCTCAACTTTTCCCACTTGAAGTGTTTTTCTCCTTTCTTATCCATTTCAGTTCAACTCTTCCTTCAGTTTGAACTCATGTCCCTCCCTCTGTGATCATGAAGCCTTTTCATTCACCCTTGGAACTCAAACACTCATTCACTCCTCAGCAAATATGGATTCCTTTGTGATATCTCTTACTATGGTCCTTTCTATTTATGTCATCTGCTAAACTAGACTGAAATATCTGTGATAACATTAAAGATTTTTTGATGTCATTCAGAGTGTTCAATGTATGAGTGCTCACTAAATATGGTGAAAGATGAAAAATGGGTAGAAAAACACAGACTACACAACTCTTATCTTTGGCCTTAATACGACCATTGAGATGACAAACCTATCTACTTAATGATGCTCTGAGCGTGAGAATTAAATGGCATTATATGAGCATGCCAAGACTTTATTGGAGAGAGGACACATTCAAATTCTGTAGTAAGCATACGGAAAAGGTCTTTGCTGTGATTTCAACATACACAATTCATTGTCATCTTGCACCTAAATTTTACCGTATACTCTTATACTCCAATTGTACTAAATTTCTTGTTATTCCCTCAATATGTCATGCATCTTGATGGCCCTATATAAGCTCCAATGCCCTCCCTGACTTTCTTCTTCTGATAAAAATCATCCTTTAAGATCAAGACGAAACTGATTTCTTTGTGAAGTCTCCCTTCATTAAGGAAACAGTAGCTTCTTCTTTCATGTTCCAAATAACTCACTAAACATATATAAAAATATATTTATTTTATCACACACACATGCAATACACTTAACATTTTACAACACACTATAATTTGTTTTTGAGAGGTCAAGATATATCCTCTTTTTGGGACCAGCATTTCGCGTAATGGCTATGTCGCTGGACTCCCACCTAGTCGACTGCGGTTTGAGTCCCGGAACTGGTGGCTTAAGCTCACGCCGGGTGCATGTGCGTGCGTGCCCAAGATCCCGAGAGGAGAACGGAGGAGAAGGGACTGTGGCGTGGCCATCCCCCCTGGGGGGGGGGGTGATTTCTCGCTTTCTGTCTCTTTGTCTCTCTCTGTTTGTCTGGCAAGCTCACGCGCCCTATAGCAAAAACCTCTCAAAAAAAAAAAAAAAAAAAAAGATATATCCTCTTTTTATATTTGCCCAGTGTTACTCACAGTAGTTCATAACAGGTGTCCATTATTTCCATAATGAATGCATAAATAAAGAAATGACCTTGCTCACTACTTAGATGGAGGGGAGGGGAGAAACCCTTGTATTTAAGGGTTAGCTGTGGATAACCTAAAAGATATATAATCTACATAGAAATCAAGAGCTAACTATTAACTTCCTTGGAGCTGAAGGCATCTTGTACCTATCTTTTTAAAAACTGAAAAAAAAAAAAAAAGCCCAGATGATTAAGGGGCTAACATGATGACATTTTTTTTTTTAAAGAAATAATTAAAATCAAGAAAAACGTTCCACATGCTCCTTATAATGAAAGAAGCCACGAATAGGTGGTAGGCCCATGGTTCTCAAACCCAGGCAAGCATTACAGTCACCTAGAGAGACTTAAAAATATGTGTGTTAAATTCAAACCCATGCAAGCATTATAGTCACCTAGAGAGACTTAAAAATATATGTGTTAAATTTACTCCATCAGGATCTACAGAGGTTGAGATATTTAATATGATTGCTGAGTGACTCTGATGAGGTGAGATTTGGAAACGTTGTCCTTGAATACAAATAACCAAGTCTCACCAGTTGTGTAGATTTGGGCATTACCTAGTCATGTGCATTCCACTAATGAGATGAGTATTATGTTTCAGACATTCTAGATCTGAATACTATCCCTAGGATAAAATTTATTTTCCAATTATGGTAACTAGACCACTGGATTTTTAAAAATTCTATAGACTCTTCACTACTAAGCCTTTCTAGTAGACCTGCTGACAAGTTACACATTAACCAGTTAATTTCCCTACTTGTTCAATGTAGCAGAGGTGGGTTAATAAATAGGTACATTGGCCAAAAGAGACACAGTGGGGAGCAGAAAAAGCAAATGTTTAAAGCTATTTGCAAACACACAAAACAGTTCTGAATGATGAAAAATTAGCCACCTCCAATGGAGAAATGGGCCAATCACTGAGAATCAAGTGTTCCCTCTTAAAATTCAATATTAAATCCAGTACCTAAGGCAAATAAAACAACATTTAGGAAAAGTTCTATAGGATATTTACAAGAAAATATTCATAATTGGCTGTAAGTCCTAGTTCAATCACTTATAATCCCACCGTGTGGCCCACAAGAGACATTTAACCAAACTTGAATTTTCTAATTTAAAAAAACATATAAATTATAATCTCTGCTCTACCCAATTCACAACCATGACATGGAGAATTACAATGAAATAAGTAAATATGCTTGAAAATGAAGACAGACTATGTAAAATACTAGCTATTATTCATTATAAGACGTTAGTAGAAAGAGCTTTTCCAAGGCTCTAAATGTTTAGTAGATAAAAATTCACTCAAGCTGAATGTTCTTTTTCTGCCATTTTCCCAACATAAACACTGGAAAATACTTCCTAACTCAAAAGCTGGCATATTTTCTTTCATTTGGCAAAAACAATTCTCCTCTGGGTTTCCAGTGGAATTGAAATGATTTTTGACTGTTTTTGTTTAAGATGATCAACAAAAGCCTCTCTAAATTATGCAGCTTTCATGCCAAAACACATTCTTTGTGCAGCACATTTGTAGGAATATATCATATGTGAACAACTGCTGGGCCATAAAGGAGAATCAGGACAGCCAGCATCCATGTTTTTTTTTTTTCTTTAGGAAAATTCAAAATATTTTTAATATGTTCTTGGTGAGTAGAGTGGTAGATTCCCTTACAATGTAACTTATTTAATAATAAAGTACTAAAAATAGGAAAATGGGATCTACACTAAGTATTCAGTAGACAAATGTTTTAAGTAAGTCCAATAGTGAGGTAGAAAATAGACTTGGGACATACAATAAGGACATAGGCCCAAGATGGAGTCACAATAGCCAAGCTTTTCACTAGAAATTGCTTGGACATAGAACACAGCTTGCAGCAATAATTAACCTAGTCACAATCTGCAGCATGACCTAAAGCAGTTATACTCCAGAACCAAGATTGTAGCCTGTGTGGCCCAGAGCCATCAAAGAATGCAGATCTTTAAGGTTAGTGCCACTGAAAACTTCAGCAATAAATTTCCTTAATTATAAGAAAGGGAACCAAAGATGCTGATTTCATAGATAATTTCAGGTGTTTTTTTTTTTTTTTTTCTCTCTTTTTTTTTAAGCCTACTTCCTTATCAGAGAGCCAGCCTCTTGCTCAGACTGCTAGAGAAAACCCCCTGACAAGAGCCCCAAGTTGATAACTCTTTCAGGACCCCTCCCTGCTGGGAGCTTTTCTTTCAGTAAAACTCTGCTTTACTATCCTCCTCTCCTTTTGTCCCTGCTTCTTATTCTTCATGATCACAAGACATAAATTCAGCCAACTCAGAAATCTTGCAACAATACTCTCTCACCCCCTTGACTTTGGACTCTTAGGTTTGTTGCTTGGCACTTTGAGACAATTTTGTACCTCTCCCCACCCCATCTGGACACCCATTCCAGTAAAGGGCCTTGCCAAACTGCAGGCCACCTGTGGCTGGAAGGTTTTATGCCTGGGACACATGGCTCATCCCCTCCCAGGCTGGTTTTTGAACTCTCAGGACTTCTGTGCTTTCTATAGCATGCCTCATCTCAGCCTCACAATCTCTTCTTTGTTCCTGAATTGAAGTTCAGCAGCTCAGTTTCAGGCTCACCTGTTCTAGAGAAACAGGGAGGACTTTGGGTCATCCAGGATCAGTGATGACAGTGCAAGGTGCTGGTGAGCAATGGGGAGGTAGAGCAGGAGAGAGATCACCAGTTGCTTACTTCTGCACACCTTTGAACACTCGGAGATACCGCGAAGAATTTAGGAAGGACTGTATAGATCATCAGATGACTAGAAACCATCATATAGGCACAAGAAATAAGAGCAACCAACAAAATGTCTCTCTGTCAAGGGAAAATATCAATTTCTCTTCACCCACAAACAATACAGTAGAACTCGTGGAAATGTTGGATAAACAATTCAGAAAATTTGTAGTGACCAAACTAAATGTGATGCAAGAGAAAAGAGAAAACAGACTCCAGGATATGAGGAAGTCTTTTCACGATTTGAAAGAAGAAATAAATGCCATAAAAAAGAATCAAATGGAATTGTTAGAAATGAAGAATGTGATACAGGAAATTAAAACCTCCCTCAAAAGTATTAAAATCAGATTAGATCACGCAGAAGATCAAATCTCAAATGTAGAAGACAAAACCTCTGACCTAGACAAAATTATCAAAAAGACTGAGAAAGGGACCAGCGGTTAGCGAACGGCTATGTTGCTGGACTCCCACGTAGTCAACTGCGGTTTGAGTCCTGGACCCAGTAGCTTAAACTCACGCCGGGCGCGTGTGCGTGTGTGCCCAAGATTCCAAGAGGAAAATGGAGGAGAAGGGACTGCGGTGTGACCATCCCCCCTGGGAGGTGATTTCTCGCTTTCTGTCTCTCTGTCTCTCTCTGTCTTTCTTCTGGTGAGTGCACGCGCCCTATAGCAAAAACCTCTCCAAAAAAAAAAAAAAAAAAAAAAAAGACTGAGAAAATAACCAAGAAAAATGAGGATAATATACGAGAAATACTAGATGCCATCAAGTTCCCAAACATCCAGGTAATTGGTATCCCAGAAGGGAAGAAAATAATAAAGGCATTAATAATTTACTCCATGAAATCCTGGAACAAAACTTTCCAAACCTAGAGAGGCATTTAAATATCCAGACCCATGAAACATATAGGATCCCAAACAGAATGAACTCAAGAAGACCTTCACTTTACACAGACAAAGACAAGATAATAAAATTGGCAAGAGAGAAACATTAAGTTACTTACAAAAGTTATCCCATCAGGTTAACACCAGACCTCTCATTAGAAACAATGCAGGCAAGGAAAGAATGGGGAAATATAGTCAAAGGGTTAAATAAAAAAACAATTTCAACCAAGAATACTATACCTGGCAAGATCATCCTTCACATGAGGAAAAAAAAAAAATAAAAACATTCTCGTATAAACGAAACCTGAAAGAATTTACCAGCTCCAGACCAGCTCTTTAAGAAGTTCTGAAGGGAATGCTATACCATGAAAACTAAAAAGTCAGACAGATATAAGAGAACAAAAAACAACCAAGAAAATGGCTCACTTAATGATACAGACATGGCAGGAAATATCAATAATAACACAGAATATTAATGGATTAAATTATCCAATCAAGAGACATAGACAGGTTTAATGGACAGAAAAACAGAAACCCTCTATCTGTTGCCAACAAGAAATGCACCTTATGGGTAAAGACATACATAGACTACAAGTAAAGGGCTGGACAAAGATATTCCATGCAAAGGAAATAAAAAAAAATGGCTGGCATTGCAATACTGATTTCAGACAAAATAGACTTTAAGAGAAAAACTGTAAGATGAAACAAAGAAGACATTATATAGTAGTAAATAGACTAATTCATCAAGAAGACATAATGCTTATAAATATCTATGTACCTAACTCAGGAGCACCTAAATATGTGAAGGAAAGACTGCTGGAGCTAAAAGGAGAGATAGGTTGAAACATTATAATTGTTGGGGATATCAACACACCACTATCTCCTTTAGACAGATCTAGACAAAAAAAATAAGCAGAGAGATACAGGATCTAAAGACTATAAATCAAATGTACTTGACAGACATCTATAGAACTTTCCACCCTAAGACCACAAAATATACATTTTTCTCACTCCCACATGAAACCTTTTCAAAGATTAACTATATGATAGGACACAAATAAAACCTTTACAGATTCAAAGGCATAGAAACTATATCCAGTATCTTCTCTGACCATGATGGAATTAAACTCAATATTACTTTTAAGAAAAATCCTCAAAAATACACAAACACATGGAAACTAAACAACCTATTTCTGAATGACTTCTTAACTACCAAAGAAATTAAGTTTGAAATAAAAAAATATTTATGGAAACAAATGATAATGAGAACACAAGTTTCCACAATCTATGGAACACTGCAAAAAAAAAAGTCATAAGAGGGAAATTCATGGCAATTAATGAACATAAGAAAAAGATGGAATGGTGGCAAATAGACAACGTAACATCATGCCTTAGAGAATTGGAAAACCACCACCAAAACCCCCAAAAAATGCCAGGTGAAAAGAAATAATAACGATTCAAGCAGAAATAAATGAAGCAGAAAATAAATGAACTATACAGAAAGTAAATGAAAGCAAAAGCTGGTTCTCTGAAAAGATGAATAAGATTGACACACCATGAGCTAGACTGATAAAGAAGAAAAAAGAAACCAGATAAATCAAATACATAATGAAACAGGCAACATTACAACAGACACCATAGAAATACAGAACATCATCAGAGGATACTATGAGTGACTATATGCCAAAAACCAAGAGAACATAGAGGATATAGAAAAATTTCTGGATGCATATAATCTACCAAGATTGAATCAGCAGGACATAGAAAACCTGAATAGACCCATTACAAGCCATGAGATTGAATCAGTAATAAATAACCTTCCAACAAAGAAAAAGCCCAGGTCCTAATGACTTCACTTCTGAATTCTACAAAACTTTCAACGAAGAATTAACCTCCATTCTACTCAAATTATTTCTAAAAGGAAGGGAACCTTCCAAATTCATTTTATGAATCCAAAAGAAGGAAACCTTCCAAATTCATTTTTTGAATCCTCTATCATCCTCATTCCCCAAACAGATAAAGACATGACAAATGTCCACAAACAGATGAATAAATTGAAAAAGTGTGGCACATATACTCTAGAGAATACTATTCAGACATAAAAAAAACAAGACCCTGGCATTTGATAAAAAGTGGTTGGATATGGAAGATTTATTGCTAAGTGAAGCAAGCCAGGTTATGAAAGAAAAATATTGTATGTATCCACTTAATATATATCGACCATCTGTACTCCATGCTCTCTGGTAAAGACTGAAATATTGGAGGACATAAAAGCAGTGAAAATAGTTATGGATGCTGAAGACAGTGTGGAACGGGGTTCAAGGGAGAAGAAAGAGTATAGGGAAGGAAATCAGGGAGGAAAAAATAGAGGCATGACATTTATGGGACACAGAAATGGTTTATTACCTGTTAATGATAGCATGTGTAATATTCTCAACTGGACTGGTCTGAGAAGTATTTCATGTTGGGTGAATTCTCTTTACAAGCCAAATGATATATAGTGATCAAATGTTTTAAAAAATAAGAATAATAAAATTAAAGAAATCCTGCAACAATAGGTAGTCAGCTGAATAAACATAGATGCTATTAGTAAGAGAGGTTTTACCATGTACTTGTTACTGGTTTAAGCACTTAATAACTGTTAACAATATAGTTTTCATAATGATCCCAAGAAATGGATAATATCTTCATTTTAGAGATGAGCATACTCAGACATAAAATTAGGTGATTTACGGTTACAATGTAATTAAGTGATGAAACCAGGACTTGAACCTAGTCGTATGAATCCAGAGACCATGTGTACAACCACTAGACTATTTTTCTGGGCAGTAATTCATGTTTGTACAATACAATAGCTAAACTGTAATGCTGAACCAGCCCCATAACAGTGCAGTAAAGTACTGCTCAGAGAAAGCCATATCCCACATGGCTGATCAGGGTTCGAGTCTTGGCCCAAGTGGCTTGAAAAATGTGCCGAGAATGCATGTGCTCAGGATCCCAATGGGAAGAAATGGAGAAAAAAAGGATTACAGTATGACCAAGCTCCACTGAGAGGTACTTTCTCTTTCTCTGTCTTTCTCTCTGCCCCTTGCACATGCCTTTTGGCATGAAAAGTAAAATGAGTAAAATAAAATGAATGTCCATATATTAGTGCGAATATATATAGGATATGTCTTAGGCTACACTCTCTAAAAGGAAAAATATGTAATTTGGTATTTTTTTAATTTAAATCTTGTAAAGAGTTACCTAGTAAACTTGAGATGGGTCTACTTAAAAAGTAGTGTTTGTGTGTGTGTGCGTTTTTGTGTGTTTATACCAGAGAACTGACAGCAACAATGTATAGTAGAAAAAAGACATACATACCTTAGTTTTCAGACTGAGTTAGACTGGTTATATTTGAAAGCTAGAGAATAGAAAATTATTCATCGTTTGGTCAAAAATAAACTGCTTTGTGAATGACGAAAGATAAGCCATGGGGAAAGAAATTAAGAATTGAAAAGTTCATGGAAAAATGTAATTACCTTATGAATTTATTTTGGTGCAAAAAATTGAAATTTATGCATGGTTTTTTATAACACAGTTTCTATAAACTTTTTGAAGACCCTTTGTATTTAAGGCTCATCTTGGGAACCAAGAAATTTGCATTTCATAGAAGGGATTTAAACTCTACTGAAACACAAAGTTCAAAACAATTGCAGGTGATTGCTTCCTTGGTCCATTGCCTAACACTTATATTTATCACCCCTTGCAGTAGCAGTTTAGGAGCTGTTTCTCAGCCACCTGAGCTCTGTATATGTTTGTTGGTTAGCCAAGTAACAGACAAACAAAAAAGCATGCCATTATACTATAAAATGTTCCTTTTTTAAAATTTAAAAGTATTCTTCTAAAAAACACATTTCACTAAAAATATTAACTCCCTGAAACTCTGAGCTGAGAAACTATTTCTTTCTCTTTGACCACCATGGCACAATCAAAATTTTTCTCTCATTTTTCTCATTTTTCTGTTACTTGGCTAAAAGTAAGAGGGGACTGGCAAACAATGGCCCTATCAGGGATTATCTCTTCTATCCAGAAAGAGTTAAGCTTTGCATTGCGTTTACTGGAGTTTCATGTATTATTTTTCTTCAGAAAGTCATTCAACATACATTGACTGAACAGTGGCCCCAACTTTGGGCCACAGGATGCAGAGGTAAACGAGGCCTTCCATCACTGTTTCTGGCCAATAGGAAGAGATAAGTCATTGATAATTCAGTTTGTTAAGTGCTACAATAAAGATATGTCTGGTTTAAGATGCTGGGGACATGAAGATAAAAAAAAAGTACCTGTGCTACAAGAACCTTCAAAAATTATGCTAAACATGGGTCATTTCATAGACACTGTACTGTATTAATTTACTTGTCTGTCTACCAATTGTCAGAGTAAACTCTTTGAGTTCAGGAATCCTGATTTATTTCACTAACTCTCATGTCCAATACTTTCATGCAGAAGATCATCATATAACCAAAAAATAGCACTTTCTCGAATGTCCTTAACAGTTTTTTTTTTTTTTGTTTTCAAATGTCTTGAACAGCTTTCCTAATGTAAGTGGGATTTTAATTTCCTTTTAAGATAGTTATGATTGTATAGAATTGACATTGACTTTAATATGTTAATTTTGTATCCTGTAACTTTATTAGTTCCATTAGTTTTTGGTAGAATCTTTAGGGATTTTTATGTACATGAACATGGCATCACCAAATAGACATAACTTTACGTCTTCTTTCCAATTTGGGTGTTTTTATTTTTTTATTTTTTTTTTTTTTGGAGAGGTTTTTGCTATAGGGCGCGTGCGCTCGCCAGACAGACAGAGAGAGACAGAGAGATAGAAAGCAGGAAATCACCCCCCAGGGGGGATGGCCACGCCGCAATCCCTTCTCCTCCATTCTCCTCCCGGGATCTTGGGCACGCACGCACACGCGCCCGGCGTGAGTTTAAGCCGCCGGGTCCGGGACTCGAACCGCGGTCGACTACGTGGGAGTCCAGCGACATAGCCATTACGCTAACTGCTGGTCCCGGGTGTTTTTATTTTGACTGGTTAATCTGGTTGGGACTTTCAGTACTATGTTAAGTAGCAGTGTAGAGTGGGCATTTGTCTTGTTCCTGATCCAAAAGGAAAAGCTTTGTTTTCCTCATCGTGTTGTCAGCTGTAGTTTTACACGCACGCACACACACACACACACACATATCTCATATTTATTATTCATATATAAATACATATTTTATATATATATATATGTGTGTGTGTGTGACATTATTTATCTGAGATTTTTTTTAATATGGTCATTTAAACTACAAACTTCTTAGTACTGCTTTTGCTACATTCCATAAATTTGATTAAGTTGTATTTTCATTTTCATCTGTCTCAATGCATTTTTCAAATTTTCTTGATTTCCTCTTTAACTCAATGTTGTTCAAGAACATGTTGTTTAGTTTCTGTTTGTAATTTTCCTATTTTCTTTGTCATTGATTTTTAGTTTCATCCCACCATAATTTGCAATTACTTGGTGAAATTTCAACCTTCTTTCATTTGTTAAGATTTGTGGTCTAACATATGAATTATCCTGGAGAACATTTTGTGTGCACATGAAGAGAGTGTATATTCTACTCTTAAGTATAAAGTTCTGTTAAATCCTTTTCATTTATAGTGCTGTCTCTGTGGGCTGTTTTCTTATTATCTGCCTAAATTTTTTATCCATATTTAAAGTATTTTAAATCTACTCCTATTATTGTATTGTTGATTTTTTATTCAGATATGTCAATATCTGGATCCTCTGATGTTGAGTGCATATATATTTACATTCATACTTTCCTGATGAATCAACCCTATTATTAAATAATGACATTCTTTGCTCTAGTGATAGATTTTGGCCTAGAGTCTATTTAGTCTAAGTATGCCATTCTGAAAATGAAAGATGTGAAGCCATAGTAATAGACAAGCAACTATAAATACCAGAGACTGCACAAGGGTTGGGAAGAGGACAAGAAAGGGATCAGTAAAAAAATTATTAACAGGCACAAAAACGAGTATAAACAAGGCAAATAAGTTTTGGAATAATATACCACAAGAGAGTATAGAAGGGCATTGCCAATTTTATATGTATCAATCAAAACAAAATAAAACAAAAAAATACCTAGTAGAACAAATATCAAAGGTCCATAACAAAATGTAACAATCTTCGTGGAAGATGACAAATATGATAATATCTTGATTTGATTATCATACACCACATATATGCTTTAGAAAACCATATTGTACCCCACAAAGATGTACACCAATTAAATGTGAATCAGGAATTCTTTTTCTTTTTTTTTTTTGGAGAGGTTTTTGCTATAGGGCACATGCGCTCGCCAGACAGACAGAGACAGAGAGACAAAAAGCAAGAAATCACCCCCCAGGGGGCATGGCCACACCGCAATCCCTTCTCCTCCATTCTCCTCTCGGGATCTTGGGCACGCACACACACGTGCCCGGTGTGGGTTTAAGCCACTGGGTCCAGTACTCAAACTGTGGTCGATTACGTGGGAGTCCAGCGACATAGCCATTATGCTAACTGCTGGTCCCCAGGAATTATTTTTAAAATAAATCCCTGACCTTGTTCAGTTACCACCTGCATGAAGTATCTTTTTCCACCCCTTAAATTTTGGTCTTGGTGCGTCTTTGTATCTAAAGCCAGTCTCATTGATAGCAATATAGCTGGATCTTTTCTTATCTATTCAGCCATTCTATATCTTTTGAATGGAGAGAATAACCCCTTTACATTTTAAGTAATTATCAATGGATAAGGACTTATCATTCCTATGCTGTTTCCTGTTTTGATGTTCTTTTATTCTTTTCTTCACCTTTTTTGTTTTTTAATTGATTTCTTTTTTTAAGAGAGATTTTTGCTAGAGGGTGCATGGGCTCACCAGAGAGACAGAGAAACAGAAAGCAAGATATCACTCCCCGTCCCCCCGGGTGGATGTCCACACCACAATCCCTTCTCTTCCATTCTCCTCTTGGGATTTTGGGCACATGTGTATGCACACGTGTCTGGTGTGAGTTTCATGCTACCGGGTCCAGGATTCAAACTGCAGTTGGCCATATGGGAGTCGAGCACCTTAACTACTATGCCACCTGCTGGCCCCATTATTTGATTTTTTAATAGATACTTGGTTTGATTTTTTTCTCTTTATCTTTTGTATATCTACTCTAATTTTTTTCCTTTGTGAATACTATGAGCCTTGAATAAATATTTTTATAACCATATGTTTTAATTTGATAACAATCTACTTCAATGAATAAAAAAATACACTTGTACCTTCTCCCACACAAACTCCAATTTTTTATTTTTTTTTTTTTGAGAGGTTTTAGCTATAGGGCATGTGTGCTTGCCAGAAAGACAGAGAAAGAGAGACAGAAAGCGAGAAATCACCCCCTGGGTGATATGGCCACACTGCAACCCCTTCTTCTCCATTCTCCTCTCAGGATCTTGGGCATATCCTGTGGATATACATTTATTTGGAGTCATTTACTGGAAATTTATTGTGTTCCTTTGGTGGTATATATCTCCTATTTTTTACATTCTGTATCCTTTCACTGCTATCTGTACATGTGAAGAAGCAATTACTTCTTCTAGACTTTACACACCATCTTTGATAAAATAAGAATCTTCTGAGACAGCTCGATGGCTCAGTGGTTCACACAACTGGATCTCACATGCCCAACTGTGTGGCTTGAGTCCTAGACCTAAAGGCTTGAGAAACAGAGGGCATGTATCCACAAAATGCAGAAAGGAGAGATGCAGAAGGGATTGTGTGTGACTATTCCCCATAGGGGGTGCTTTCCCCTCTCCTTTCTCACTGTCTCTGGGGAGCATATGTACCCTCTTGCACAAAATAAGGGTGGGGGGGGGAGAGAAAGATCTTCCATGGGGGAGAGGGAATGGGAGAATTATGTGACAGTCTTATAGTGCAGTGTGCAATGCCACTACAGGATATCCTATATCTCTAGGTCTGAGGAGGGGGGATGATGAGAGTGGTGACATGTCTTGTAGGGGTGACAAGAGTGGTGGCATAGCAAATCAGGCAGTGGGATCCACATCAACTGCGTGGTTCTTAGCAGTGCCTCTGGGTCCAATGGCAAAGTGCTCTGTGTAGGTAAGGGCCAGGGCTGGAGGCCTGTATACATACAGCAGTGAAGTGAAGACAGCCGTGAAGGCTGAGGGAGGCACACATATGCATGCTGCAGCTTCTTATCTGAGCTCCAGAGCTCTCCCAGAGCTATTTCCAGTCATGAAAAACTATCAAATTGCTATTTAGTGGTGCAGGTCAAGGACCAGAATCTACTCCACCATCTTGTTAATTATCATTCCTCTCTCAAATACTTATTAATGTACTTCCCCCCTTCAAAAGCAGTGTTATTTTTTGTAATGAGAGTAGGGTTAAGTAATGTTATAAACTTTTAGAGAACAAAGTTAGTTTGGCAGTATATCAGCTCATATATATTCTATATTACATTACTTACCTCCTACTTCACAAACTCTAGAAAGTGATTTTCTAAGGCATATGCCATCCAAGACAACTAGACATAATATCTTAAGCAAATATCAATCTCTCCCTGTCCTCCACACCATATACACAAACAAACTCTGATCAGGAACTGTTTTCGTTTATCTCTGAGTTATCGGTCAGTATCTTGAAAATTGCCTAGAATGTAGTAAACCTTAAATAATATTCGTTGAACAAATGGACAGTCAAAAATACAGCTTATCTGAGTAAACTTTTTATAATGAAACTCAAAGTACATGATTCAGAGATAAATAACAAACTCGTAATAACTCAGTAACAAAAAGATTGAGTTTTCCTTCTTCATTCTGTACATGAATCTCTAACTATTTAAAAAATCTGGGATTGGGAAGAGGATATCTTAATTTCTAAAAGGGTGACTCTCAAAACTAACTCACTACCATCACAGCCTCATTAATAAGCAAAAAGTGAAGTTTTGAGGGTCCACCAACTCTCAGAGTCCCTATTATGGTTATATACAGAGTATATACAGGGTAGGATAAAACAATATAGAGCTTTCTTGTTAAAAAAATTATTTATTTTAACAACATAGAGATTTATTTTCATTTATCTTTATAACAACAGTCTTTATCTGCCTTCAAAATCCTTTTTTCTTTTTCTGGAATTCTCTTAAGTTCTAGATTTTTAACTTAGTAGTGGATACTTTTCTTGACCACCATCTCCATCTTTATAAAACCAAATCAACATTTAGTTTATTCCATCTTGTTTCCTACTCTCTAAAGCCCTTCCCATCTTTCAATCCCCAGCTGAAAAGTCACCTCTTCTAATGTGTTCTATGACTGTCATCCTCTTTGCAGTTTTCTTACTACACTCATGATATCATACTCTACACCATGGTATTTGCAACACTTAACACCATCTCCAGCTAAAATGCCTGGTCTTTCTAGACCAACCTGCTACTGTCATGTGCTTGCATTTTCACATCTATGCATATTCTTTTAATAAAGCTAAAAGGTCCTTATCAACATTCTTACATTTTCTTACACAGAAATTTACCAACTCACTGCAAATGTTTAAATACACTGTTATCTTTCTCAATAGGCTTTTTTAAAAATAGACTCTTTACACTATAAATAATATGTTTCAAAATTTTATACCCTCTACTTCTAACACAGTATCCAGTAAATGAGTAATGAATGGATGGAGAAGACTTGAATGTGTAACTAGCCTAAGATCTTCAGGTAAAATAAAAATGGACACAATAACTGTAAAATAGTGCAGTCACTTTGGCAAATGGTTTGGGAATTCCTCAAAATGTTAAAAACAGTTTCTATATGACCTAGTAATTTAACTCCTAAGTGTACATTTAACAGAAATAAAACCATATATCCACACAAAAAAACTTCCACATAAATGATCCTAGCAGTATTTCATTACTTTATAGGTAAGAAAACAACTATAAGAAAAACAAATGACTTAAAGTTATATAACTAATACAGACCAAGGGAAGACTAGTGATCCAATGATTCATTTTTGTTTGCCAAGTTTAAAATTTTCCTTCCTAAAATCTGTATGTCTTTTTTTAATGAAAAAAATACATTAAAAAGAAGAAAATTTTATTTATCTTACATTTTAGCCCCAGTAACTATTATGAGATTTGTGGAAAATATAGGGGGGAAAAGCTAGAAACAGCAGTACTCTTTTGCTTTTATCAATGAAAAAAGACAACTGTAAGTTTTTAAGATTTACTCTTTAAAAATACAGCATAAGCACTCACAATAACAGCAACAGAAACCATGCTTTCCCCTAGAAATGAAAGATACTCAGACACTTACCAACAACAGTATATACCTGAACATTTGCTCCCATTCTTCAGAGATGCCGAATTAATAGGAAAATGTCTTTCAGAATATCAGTTTCTGAAATTTCCCCTTGGAATTCCATATTTTGCATCTTTTTTTCATAGCCAATGACAGCTACAGATGCAATATGTAATTTTTGTACTGCTTATTCACTCAGGAGATTTTCTGTGGCAGTAAAACATTTTCCTTGAAGTTCACATTTGTTCTTTTCACCAAGCAGCATGTTTTAAGTAGAGGAATTCTTTATATTTTTTCCACAGAAAAACACTAATTTTCACTGAGGATATGATTTTAATAAAAGAGATTATTTAATATTGACCTTCAAAAGCTTTCTGTGCAAAACATCATATAACCTAAAGTCAGAGGGTAACTCAGCGGCCATTAGTTAGCATTTCCCAGTTAGTGCCACACGGACCTGAAGATGGCATCTGTGGAGAGTGGAGAGAGCTGAAGGAGTTGAGGTGGTGGCTGTAACAACAAATACTATTACAAGATAAACTTAGTTTAGGAAGTTCTGGGATGATTTAATAAATACTTAAGGATTATCAATTACATGCCAGACTCTATGACATGCTACAGAAAAACATGTTTATACTGGGATTTCTTAAAGTTCTAACATGTTAGTGTTCACTGCGACTAGGATAATCAACATGTTCTAGCTTGCTGGTGACAGCTGCAGTTTACAAGTGCCACTCCAGCACTAATAGTATCCCTTTAACTCCTGTCATCCTACCTGTGCTTCTAAGAGGGGTATGTGTGTGTATGTGTGCGTAGTAAACAGATTTTCCTTAAGCTTACATGACCTGGACCAGCAGATGGCATAATGGCTATGTTGCTGGACTCCCATAGAGTCAACCACGGTTCAAGTCCCGAACCTGGTAGCTTAAACTCACGCCGGGCGAGTGAATGTGCATGCCCAAGACCCCAAGAGGAGAATGGGGGAGAAGAGATTGTGGCATGGCCATCCCCCCTGGGGAGTGATTTCTGGCTTTCTGTCTCTCTGTCTTTCTGGCGAGCATACACGTCCTATTGCAAAAACCTCTCAAAAAATAAAAATAAAAACAAAAACTCTCACACCAGACATGTGTGCATGCATGCCCAAAATCCTGAGAGAAGAATGAAGGAGATTGGATTGGAGTGTGGCCATCCTCCCTGGGAGGTGATTTCTCACTTTCTGTCTCTCTTTCTCTGTCTCTCCACTAAGCACAAGTGCCCTACAGCAAAAATCTCTCTTAAAAAAAAGAAAAAAAACAAAAGACTTACATGACCAACAAAATACTCATATATCTTTATCCCTACAAACATTTCTTAGGACTGTGGTCCTGGTCCACAGACCATGGTTTAGAATCTATACTAGTCTCATTACATAGCTAAGGAAACTGTAAGACCAGAGAATTAAGAGACTCATAGGAAATGGCAGAGATTTCTATATGACTAAAGCCTTAGTTTCTGGCTTTTATCTCTGATGCCCCTTCTGATATATCATGGATTGGCACACTAAAACACTCCTAATATGGTTTTTAAAAGTTCTGTCATTAGATAGCAAGTATTATATATTTTCCCCTAATACAAAAATAAATCACCCAATTTCTTTTTTTCTTCTTTCTTTTCCTTTAAAAATTAACTATAAAATTCACCAAAGATGGAGTCAATAAGAAAACATCAACTTAGAGCCAATTCATCAAGCTTGTAAGCCACATTCATTTATTTCCCACTCTGCTTTCTCTCCCCTCACTCTCTAGTAAATATGAGGTAATTGATTTCTTTGTATTTTCAAAGTGTCACTAACTTCACAGGTGTGTATTGGGATAGAGAAAAAGAGGCTAATTTTATCAAATGACAGATTTTTTTCAAGTACTACCCAAAAGAATTCTGCTATAATATTTTACTCCCCTTGTGGTTCCAAGTGCCATTCAAAGTAAGAGTATTACTTTCTGGGAGGACATAGTTATGAAAATTCTAAAGGTTTAATTACAGTATACTTCCCTTATCCTTTTTGAGTTCCCACAAGCTTACTAACAAAGATTATTTTCATATTCTGGTTGTACTGAAAGTTATGGCCCTAAGGAAAATCATGTAAAAATTCTATCTTTAAAAATTAGTTATTCACATTTTTAATGATACATGGCCACTGCTATTTCCAGTTGTTATTCATTCTAGGTAACTTAAGTAGTTCTTCCAGAAATGATAAAGTGATTATATAATCTTTAAGAAGAAAGTTATTTCTTATGAGCTAAGAAATAAGAAACATAAATAGCCTTTTCTGGTAGAGAAAAAAGTACTAGTTAAAACAAGGTTTAAAAGCTTGGGAAATTAATTTCTATTATATCCTTTTGCTCATTACCAAGAAAAGGACGTTAATGTTAACCAAATCTTACCAGATAGGATAATCAGTCAAGAAGATGAAAAGAAAATTAGAAAGTGATTCAGGCAAAAGGCCATTTCTGAGATAACCTATTATTGGACTTACAGATGTTGATATCAGACATATGTGACAACAAATCCTTGTCACAGTATGGAAGTTGTGATTGTGTTCCAGAATTTAGACATTTGGAACATAGGATACTCTTCTGTGATACTAGTTTTAAAAGGGGCTTTCCTATGATAACTTACCATTTGAAGTAATAAACTTATTTAAATCTACCTACTGTACTCAATTTTTTAAGAAAAGAAATCCAGATATTGATCACATCAAACGTTTTCATTGAGAAGTTGACACAGACACTCATACAGTTTATCACGGATGGCCTCAGAAGCTTTCCTGTGTATGAGAAACAGAGCTACAGGCCTTTTTGTATAAGTTCCTGTACATCTTGTCCATGCTGTTCTCAAAGATGGGTCGGTGGGATTTTCCCTTGTAAGAGGCTGCCCGGTTGGACCAGTATTCACCATCATCCAAGTGGAGAGTGCCATGTGGCCGCTGATAGGAGCTATAAGAAAGAATATAAAGGACTTAAAACAATAGTGAAACTAAGTTAGAGAGAATACTATATATTGGGTCATCGGAAAAGTCGTGACACATTTTTGCATAGGAAAACAGAAAAATACATCATGACTTTCCCAATGACCTAATAACTCAAATATTACTGAGTACTTTATGGGTGTGTGATACCTTGTTGGGATGCTGAAATAAGATACAGTAAGGTCTGTGCCTTCAAAGGGTGACATTCTAACAGGAACAGCAGAACGACTGGTGTAACATAATTACAACAATAAAATGAAAATTCTGTGTTAGAGTTAAAAATAAATTCAGAGAACAGACACAGATGCAGCGTGATAGAAGCAGAGCACAGATGTTGGGTCTGGCTAGTAGGAGAAGACATAGCTTGTAAACTCAGGCACCCCTAGAAATGAATTCAAGCTAACTCCTCGCAATTGTGAGACTTTGGGCAACTTATTTAACCATCCAGAGTTTCATCTTTGTTAACTGTATACTTGCAGAGTTGTTTTAAAAATTAAGGAGAACAGATGCAAAGTACATAGCACAGTGTTTGCCTTGGACACAGATATCCTTAAATATGAGACACCAAACTAGGTACTTTATATATATTCATCAATAAATACCACAATCCTTAGAAGTTGGTAGATGTGGAAACTAAGATTCAGTAAAGTGAAATGACTTACCCAAGACTACCCTGCTAGTAAGTGGCAGAATGGAGGAGGAGACCAACAGGTCTTTCTATATTCTGATGGCTTTGCTAAAATGGGATTCTACCTTGTATCTTCCAGTAATATTTACTAGATCATGGCAAGCTTTCTTTACACGTGGTAACATCTCTTCACGTTGGATAATTTTGAGTAGGATATAGGGGTTTTGGGTAATATATATATTTTAAAACATGATTATCATTATATATACATGTTTGTGGCTCTCAGGCCATTAAGACTATGCTCTGCTGCTATTGTCCTCAAGAAGGTATAGCAAGTTAGGTTGAATATAATCCATGGAAAACGGAAACAAGGAGAAAAGTTTAAATTTAAAATATAGGGAGATCTGCTGTAAATTTGAAGGTTTTAAGGGGGAGGAGGAAAGAGAGACAGAAAACATACAGGAAGCTAATGAAATAGACCAAGACTAAGCTTGTTGTAATTTAACATATTTTCTTAAAATAAAATATTCACTTCTTCAAAGTCTGAATGTATTTTTAGAAAATAAATAATTGGCCTACTTGAGTAAATGAAATACTTGTTATAGAGCACTTGGTCCTCTTAGAGAGTAAGATGTTTATGACATATAAAACTGTGTATCACAGTTATTAAATGTGACAAATATCTCCTTCCTCGTATATTTAGAATTTCACTTCACAGAAACAATTTCTTCCCCTGACTTATCCATCTCATGATGTTACTTCTATTGTCAGTTGTGAAATAGGAACCCCTGAAGCTGTAGATCTGTAAAGATAAGTTGTTATATAGCCTACAGTCAATCTATCACCTGTGCACAATAAAAATGACCACAGGAAAAAAGCATGGAATGGCTGTGCTATCATTCCTAGAGCTTGACACTGTCAGTGAGAATGTACAGTAATGAGAATACTCATAGGTTGTTTGGAAAACAGTTTGGTGTGACCCAGTATGAGTAACTATGTAACTTTAGCTTGCTATTTCTTCTCCTAGTATGTGCAGGAGGTATGTGCAAATATGTTAATAAAAATACTGTTTGTATAGCTAAGAACTGTAAATGATCTAAATATCTACCTACCTTACTACAGATAAATCTAATTGTAGCGTATGCATATACAATAGCACAGCACACAACAGGCAAAGTGAATGACCTACAAGTATATGCATCAACACAGATAAAAATCAACTGACTAGGCAAAAGCAAACTACAAACAATACATAAGTACGATTGCATTTATAAAAGTTTAAAACAAAAACTAAATATCTATTGCTCAAGAATAGTTACACAAACTCTAAAGAAAAATAAGAAAAGGATTAATAGAAAAGTCATAGTAGCAGTATTCTCTGTGGAAAAAACGATGTGATTGGTGGGGGTATATGGTAGCTTCACAGGTATGGGTTATTTTCTAGTTCTTAAGCTATGATGATGAGCAAATAGGTATTAATTTTACATCATCATTATTATGTAGGGTGCACAAGCCTTCAATATAGTCCTCTGTTATAACGGATAAATTGCACAATAAAAGTTTTTAAAAATGTAACTCCATATAGCAAACAGGTCTTTTTTCTAATGGCTTTGCTAAAATGGATTCAAATTTGTATTTTCTAGCAATATTTACTAAACCATAGTAATTTTATTTACATTTGGTAACAACTCTCATACTAGATAATTTTGAAAATTATATAGTTTCTGGGACACTAAAGGTATTTTAAAAGATGATTAACATACATAACTCGTTCACTCAGTTTCAGAGTGGTGATTAGAATAATCTCAAATACTATCAGTATGATCGTTACAATTTTTCATAATGCCTTAGCCAACCCTTGATATGACTGCTTTGATATAACAGCACCCTCATCCATCAGCTTTTCACAAAAAAATTGTCTAGCCAATTGAATATAACTTATTTCATACAATTTCTCTCCAGGTCTAACTCCTGCTGTCACTTAAAATATGCTTTTGACAATTTGAGTCAATTGATGGAGGACATTAATAGGAAAATTGTGCATGTACCTCATAACTCTGCAAGCAGCCTGAACTCCCATTTACACTTGTTCCTTACACTGTTCTAGGAGTCCCAGTTGTGTTTTGCTTGATTGGTTGTTTTGCAGTTTTTCTGTAGTAAGACATGTGCTAATTGTCATTTTATAAGTATAGATCTGTACCTGTCTCTCTGTTGTCCACAATCATCAACTTACTGCATACCGGTAAACTATATTACTGTTTAGTTTCCAGGCTAGTAATGGTGCAATAAACCTACTCAGCTGAAGCGTGAATTTCTAGCACACATCACTACTAATGTTGAAAGTTATGGTGTGGGTTTTTCTCAATTTTTAAACCAGAGGACTATCACAACAAACTATATTTATTGTTACCAGGCACGGATTTGCTACTGCTTTGGTTCCATTAGACAATTTTTTTTCCAAGTCTCAAAACTGGTAAAATGTCAGCATCTTGCCATGAATAAATAAATTTCAGAAAGCTCTTTGGGATCAACTGTGAGCCTGATAAGGTGCGATAAAGAATAGCTAAAGTGGCCAAACAGACATTCGAATGGTTTAGATCTGGCAAAATTTGGCAGCAGATTTATTTCTATTTAAACTTGAAAAATTTTGCAAATAGTATTGTGGTTCTCTGGAGAAAACTGGGAATTGGTTTAGTCTGGATGTCTAAATTGCAAAACAAAGGTACAAACATAGAATGGTCCTAATATTGGAGACGATGAATAGGTGAAAACAGAATATAAGAATCTATTTACTTCTAGACATGGAAGGACTGACTCTCAAATTAGTGGATTATGTCAATTCTGATGTTTCATCACTGAGTATATTAGTAATGTATTAAGTGTTTAATTTAAAAATTTTAAAAATTTATCTGGGCACATTCCTACCATTACTATTCTGAAAAATATATATAAGCAAACAGATAATAGTTTTTAACAATAGCTAGTTCTATAAAAAAGAATTTTGCTAAGAATTTGGAGTAACAGTCATTAAAGAGCAGCTTAGGGGCCAGCAGGTGGTGTGGTGGTTAAGGGCACTGGATTCCCACATGGCCAACCACGGTTCAAGTCCTATACCTGATGGCTTGCCTTCTCACATTCTTTCTCACTTTTACTCTGTCCCTCTCTGGTCAAATTTAAATAAATAAATAAATAAAGTTAAATAAAATATAATTCTAAAGAAAAAAAGAGAAAATTGTGTTCTTAACAGGAGTTTTAAATTTTTTTTCTTATTTTTCTCCTTTTGTAGCTAACTCACATCTATATGGAGCATTACCTCAGGCCCAATTAGGACCAGTGTTCATATAGGATAATGATGCCAGAAATGTACAAAAATGTAGAGAATTTTAAATACCCTGAAAGATGAAGAAATTTTAAATATATTTAGAAAGTGCTAAAAGGAAGAAAGAGCATTCCAGGGCCCTAGGAATTTAGCAGGGTTATTAGCAAATGTCTAAAACTTCCTAGAAGATAAACAATATGAAGTAAGAAGGAAGTCTACATTTCCCTAGCCTACCTTCCAAAACTCAAAATATCACAAGTAAAGTGTCATTTATTAACTCCTTGATAAGAGACTTAATTCAAGTGAGTTTTACACTCAAAAGTTGCTAGAAGACATGAGACAACTATCATGAGCAGGCTGATGCCTAGAGGATGAATGAGCACTCTGTTTGCCCATTCCGCTCTTGTAGAAAGCCCTGAATATCTGCCATACTTCGTGTCTGATAACCACAATGTATATGTAGACTGTAAAATAAAATACTGAGTCCTCAGGATAATATTTTGCTGAGAAGAACACGAAAAATAATTTTTCTTTATGAATATTTTCTATTTTATGGGTCATTATCATTATATTTTCTTTTCATTCTTTAGATGGTTTCCTTTAGTTCTTTGAGCACAGCTGCTTTGAAGTCTGCTGAATCCAACATCTGGGCTTCCTCAGAGACATTTCTAATAATTCAATTTCATGTATATGGGTCGTACTTTTCTCTTTCTTTACATGTTCCAAATTTTTTTTTGTTGAAAACTAGACATTTTAGATATCTATTACAGCAACTCTGGATTCTGGCCTCTCTACCAGTGTTGTTATTGTTTTCGAGTTTCTACTTAGTGACTTGCCTGCACTGATCTGTAGACTCCATTTCCCTCACACTGTGCAGTTGCTGGTATCACTTGATCCTTTTCCCCCCACAATGTTTCTATTTTACAGCCTGGCTTCCTATGCTACTTCTGGGTCAGCATAGATTAGTGACCAAAAAATATTTGGTCAAATCCAATAATCTTATAAGGCTTCATTTTTCTGTGAATGGATCTATGTGTTACTTAGGAAATATATTTGAAGTTTGTCCAATTTACAAGTCTTTTCCGAATTTATTTTTTTGCCTTCATATGACCTCATATTTAGCCATAAATTAGTAGCTCACTAAGGCTCTGTTCTGAGACTAGACATACAGCATTATGTATGCTTATGAGACTAGGCCCCATTGTGGGGTGCTTTTTCCCAACCCCAAAACCCCACTCCTATGTCTCTCTTTAGTGAGTGCATGTACCCTTGCAATTAAGAGGGAAAAATTTTTTTGAAGACTTCAAACCTCTCCTGATTGTTGCCAGTAGGATCATTATGAGAAATGTTACTGCCCCTGCCCTTGAAATTTCCCATGCTCTGCTCGGTATAAAGCTAGTGCCTCTGGCAGCAGAGGTGCTGGTCTTTCCATACAACTGCTCCAGTAGAACTTTTGTTCCACCAGAAGTTCAGGAGTGGTGGGTGAGATGAAAGTTCTAGGTTAAAATGCCACATACTAAGGTTCAGTATATTTTTTAATGAGGTTCAATAAATTTTCTTGACAAATGCTTCTCAATTTGTTATATGCCTTTTGTCAATTCATAGAGTTTGGAAGTAATTGGCTGTGACAATTCTGTCTGGTTTTGTTGCTTCTTTTTGGGGAGAGGAGCTTGGCTCCTCAGTCATTCCAGAGATTCCTGAATACTCCCCTTGACCTCTGTCTCAATGAGCATCAGCAGAGGGGTGGTAGTAAGCCAAGATTTCAAACTCCTCCTTTACTTCTGCTGATGGAAACCTTAGGGCTACCTAGAAGGTGATTACTTTGAGTGTGGCTTCCACCAAATCCTTCAGATGGAAAGTAGAATGGGAGTAACTACTTGTCCTAGTATATAATATGACTTGGGGCTAAAAGTAAAATATTATATTAGCCATTTCAGTATCTTCTGTAACTTATCCACTTCTTCCTACTGTCCAAGTTGTATATAAGAGAAGTGGCAAGGATATTATAATCTGAAAGAAAAAAGTGCAAGCACAACTTTTCTGATATTCAGCTAACTCTCTAATTTAGGAAGAACCAAACAGTCCTGACTAATCAAAAGATCAGCCATTAACATTGCTTGGTGAACTGAAAAAGACCCCAAATTGAGGTTTTTGGCAAAGTTCAGATATAGAGCAGTGCTTTTGACAACGTGATCTTTATACTACCTGCATTGGCATCATCTACAATACTTCTTAAAATGCAGATGTCCAGGTCTCATCTGTATACAGAAAATAGAATCTTTGGGGTAGGAAGTGGAAATCTATACTGGTAAGATGCACCCTAGGTAATAATTATAAATATTAAGGGTAGAACATCAGATCCTATCTTTTATTTGCCCTACTCACTTCTCATCTAAATTAGAATTATATGGGTTAAGCACCCAAAATTGGGATTCTAACCCATGTAAAAATCTGGAAAATAGAGCTTTAAGAAAGAACAACAAAGGATAAAAACATATATTCTTCCTCAAAGTGTGTACTCTCTGTCCACTCCTTTTTCTCTTTGGATTGCTTCTCCTCCAAATTCCTCCATAAGATATAACTTACCTTATAAAGAAGCCCAATTTGTCTCTTACCTGAGAGGGAGTAACTTTGGGACAGGAGGTCACACTCACTTATACTCTCTTTAAGAGGCTAAAGAAGTTCCCACAGGTTCATAGATAATCCAGCCTAGTTAACCAGGCTAAAAGATCAGGGAATTGAGTGTGAAACTCCAGTTATCAATAAGACAGGTTCCAATACTTGGAACACTTTTCTTATACCTATTCCTCAAGAATCTCAAGAAGGTAAAAGCCACATAGTAATTAGTGATATAGACTTTAAGGATTAAGAGAACTTGAACTGCATAAAACCATCATTTATAGCTTTTAATATTGTATTTCATGGAATTGACACAAAGCCTTCAAAAGTCTTCATGAGGGGCTGGCAAGTAGCATGGTAGTTAAGGTACTAGACTCCCACATGACCAACTGTGGTTCATATCTCAGTCCTGGCAACTAGCTTTCTCACTTTCCCTATCTCTCTCTCTCTGTCTCTTTCCAAATTAAAAAAAACAATAATAAATAACATAAAAAATTATTTTAAAAAAGTCCTCATGGAAATTGAAAGTACAATCTTGCTAAAATTTTATTATTACTAACATTCTTAAACTTTTAGGTTAGAAAACCTGAATGTGCTCTTATATTATTCAAAAAGTTTTTTTCATGGTCCAAAATTATGGTTAATTGTTATTTTAGATTAGAATCAATACACCTGAAATATGTAGATTTGCAGGACATCCAAGTAAATCTTAAGTAGGATGAAAGGCATAACCATTAATTGACTATATTTGTTTTCACTAAAAGTTTCAGTAAGGTAAGATCAGCAGGTAGTATAGTGATTAAGGCACTAGACTCCCACATGGCTGATTGCAGTTCAAGTCTTGGTCCCAGCGCCTTGAAAATCATGCCAGGCATGTGTGTGCACATGGCCAAAATCTCAAGAGGTGAATGAAGGAGAAGGGATTGAGTCATGGTCATCCCCACTGGGGAGGCGAGAGGGGAGGTGATTTCTCTCTTTTTCTCTCTGTGTCTCCCCAGCGAGCACAAGCACTCTATAGCAAAAATCTCTACAAAACAAAATACTTTCCGTAAGGCAAAAATGAAACTATTTTATTATGAATTTAAATAGTTAAAAAGTAAATTACTGAACAGACTCCTTTTGAGGAGTCTTTCCTACAGGGAAAAAAATTAGAGGATTAAGAAACAGGTTATTTTTATACCAACTATGAGAAAGACCTCTTTATATAATATTAACCACACTGATACCTATATTCCGGGTCACTGTCATAAGCAGAGTCTCTGTATAAAAGACCTCTCTTCAGTTCCAGTTCGTCTTCTTTCTCTGTGTCTCTCTCATCCTGAAAATTTTGAAAGATTTTCATTTATTCATTTTTTCATTGTCCCCAAAATGACTTTTATGTTTCTTTAGGAAATGTTCTTCCCTTCCCCAGTTATAAGAAATTAAATTAAATGCTTGCAGTTCTTAGGAAACAAAGCATGAGGATTTATTACCTTTTTTAATATATTGTTTTATTATAGTTTTTACTAATACTGCTTATCAAAGACTAGGGATTTAGTAGATGTTTCTTGAATCAACAGCCACAGATCAAGATAGGCAAATTAATAATATCTTACACATTGTTCTATGTACTCCAAAGAGATTGTACCTGCATTCTGAGGTATAAGTATTTGAGTAAACTATGTAGATGAAAGCATCTAACATGCACATATGACATAAAAAAGGAAATGACTTAAAATGATTTATTATAAGTCAAAAGGCAATAACAAGCCCAAAAAGGTAAAAATGAAAGGCAAGGTAATTATAATGAATATATATGGCTACACTTTCTTGAATGGCAACCTGTTTTCAGCTTCTGATAGACACAAAGGCATAAAAAAAGAATTCTGAAAAGAAAGCTTTGTAAACCATGTCATTCATAGTAAGTTAATATGTACAATAATTTCATATCAAATATCTTTCCAACTACGAGCCAATACCCTTGTTCCTTAGTCAAACAAGAACAGAAATAGAAAGAACTGATAGTAAAAAAGAAACTAGTAAGCACATACAAGGATTTGTATTAATTTGAGGCTCAGTGATTTTATGTAAGAACTTAGCTGAAAACAGATATGAAAAAAATGATTTGAAATTTTTGCTGACTGCATGAAACTTGGAGAAGAACATTCAGTGTAAAAATGTGAGCAATAAAAAGGGCAAGTTTTAAAACACCACGGAAAATGTGTGTACAAATTTAGAATTGTTATAGCTACTAGGTTTATCATTATGAAATAACTCTAATACTGCTTTTTTCTTCCCTTTAGCTTGTTTCAGTCTACTATTAATATAGCTACAATAGCTTTCTTTTTGTTAGTGCTTGGATAGTATATATTTGTCCTTTTATCTTCAGCCTTTCATTATTGTTAGACCATTTTCTTGAATAGCATATAGGTGGATGATTCTCATTTTTCTCTGGTCTGAAAGGTCAATGAAGTGGAGTGCATGCTCTATAACAGCAGAGAGAACATAATTTCCTGTGATGACTGTGAAAGACACAGTGAAGTTAAGAAATACACAGAATGGGTATCTTAAGAGAGAACGAGAACAGACACACTAAAACTACTCATGTAGAACACTAATGACCATCTAGTTCAAGGATATTATGGAGGGGACTTCTGCCCCAAGAAATAAAAAGGACTAGCTAATCTCCACGACTGTTCCCTTCAGATTTCAAGATTATAATCTGGGACACACACACACATCCCCCACATACATATCCTACAAACATGCACATCTCTTCTAAGAGCCCTGGTATATTGTTTTTAAGGTTATAAAAGCAGAGAGGCAACCAACATCACCCTTTACTATAAGCTAATGACTGCATATTGGTCTTTCTCCTTTGCAGGCTTTGCAATGTGTTGAAATCTGGAGATTTTAAATATGACATAGCATAAGTAGAAATTAGCCATTTCTTAGCTGATCAGACTGTTCTGTCTATCACTGAATGAGAGGCACTGAAGGAGCCTCTACTACTACTACTTTTTTTCTGTCAGATTATTTTTCTTGTGTTTTTTTTTTGAGTTTCTTTTTAGGTGCATATATGTATGTGTAGTGGTCCTATCTTTCAGATGGCTTGACTCTCTTATCATTATAAAATGTTTTCTCTTTCTGTAACAACAAAATTTCTCTTAAAGTCTATTTTGTCTTCTGGAATGTGTTGAGCTCCTCCAGCTCCCTTATGCTTACTGTTCAGCTAACTTTTTATTTTCTTGTACTTTCAATGTATTTGTGCCTTCAAATATAAAGATCCAATATATAGTTGGATCATGTTATTTTCATCTTTCTGCCAAACTCTGTCTTCTCATTAGAGTGCTCAATCCATTTAAATTTTATATAACTACTTATGACATAAGAGTTACACCTGCTGCTTTACTACTAGTTTTCTGCCCTTTTGTTCCTCTATATCTCTATTGCAGCCTTCTTTTGTGTTAGATTGTCCAGTGCATATTTTTAATTCCCTATAGAAGATATTTTTGAGAAATTTTCTTAGCAGGTTTTATGGGGAAGACAAATAGCATCTCCATATATAAAAATCTAAATTATTATCAACTTAGTTTCATTTGGATAAGACAACTTTGTTCCTATGTATTTGCAGTCTCACTCATTTTCTTGTATGGTTATTTTCATTAAAATTACATCTTTATATAGCTTTTTTTCAAACAATAAAGGTTTTCCACAACATGGTGTGTCTGGGATTTTTTGGTTTTGTTTTGATTTTTGCTATAGGGCATGTGCATTTGCCAGAGAGAGACCCAAGGGACAGAAAGTGAGAAATCCCCCAGGGGTATGGCCAAACCACAATCCCTTCTCTTCCATTCTCCTCTCAGGATTTTGAGCACACATGCCCAGGCACCCACTGTAATTTTCAAGCCACCAAGTCCAGGGGCTCAAACTGCATATTCAGCCATGTGGGATCCAGTACTTTGACCTCCTTGCCACCTGCAGGTGCAGTGTGTCTGTTTTAACCGTGAAACTCTTTGAGTTTAACCTTCTTGGAAAGTTAACCTTCTTGGAAGGTTAAATTTTAGTGTTTTACTGAGCCTATGTCCCTGGCCTATGCCTTTATAAGTGTTTTTTCTTGTTCCTCAACCCCCTGGTCAGATGGGAAGATTAGAGAGAGCTAAAATTCCCTTCCTCCAGGGCTCTAGCATAAAGCTCTGATGGAGTCTTTCCTTCTAAGTAGGCCTTATATTTCACAAGGATTTCTCCCAACTCTCCTGCTAAAGCCAGGAGTGGATTTTTAAGCATCTTTATCTTGAGAAACTTTTAGAGCTCCTAGAGATAAAAGTCGATGAACTGGTGAGGGCCATTAGGACTATAGGCCCCAGTTTTTTGCTTTCAGGCAGGATCAGCATTCTCCAGAAAAGCAGATGTGTGTACAGTTCAACAATGAATAACACAATCAGAAGATCAAAAAGAAAGTAGAAGACTTGAACATTATACATCAACGAGACCTAACATCTATAGAATAGTCTACCTAAGAAAAGAAAAATATGCATTTCTAATACCGATTAAAAAGTACTGATAAAAAATTCTCCAGGAGAGAATATATATAGATACTTGCAGATTCATTCCACAGATATTTAAAAATAAAGCTATCATTCAATTGGATAATATAAATAAAACAGGAAAATTTCGTGTAAAACTAAACTGACCAAAGTGGCATAAGAAGAAAGAGAAAATCTGAAGAGTTGATAAAAAAGAAATGAAATCCATTACTGAAAACTCTCCCACAAAAGATGGGCTTGTTCAGCACATTAAATAAGAATCTTACAAAGATTCTTTTCTCCCTGAAAAGGCTGGAAATATTTCTCAACTCACTTTTATGAAGCCAGCTAAAATCTGGGGAGAACATTACAAGAAAGGAAACCTTCAGACCAATTGCTATCAGCAATTTAGAAGCAAAAATCATAGATAAAATATTAGTAAATGAAGCATATATATGTCATAAACATAATGATCAGCCAAAAGAAACCTGATCTTGGGAACCAGCAGTTAGCGTAATGGCTATGTCGCTGGACTCCCACATAGTTGACCGCGGTTTGCGTCCCAGACCCAGTGGCTTAAAACTAATGCCAGGTGCGTGTGCGTGCGTGCCCAAGATCCTGAGAGGAGAATGGAGGAGAAGGGATTGTGGCGTGACCATCCCCCCTGGGGGGTGATTTCTCGCTTTCTGTCTCTATGTCTGTCTCTGTCTGGCGAGCGCACGCACCCTATAGTAAAAACCTCTCCAAAAAAAAAAAAAAAAGAACAAAAAAGAAACCTGATCTAAAAATAGTAAATATTATATTAAATATTTATAAAATGCACAAAAGTACATAAAACTAATTTGTATGTTGTTAGGTATTAGGATAGTGGGGAGTATAGTGACGGAAGAGGCATTTCTGCAGTGTTGGTAATTTCACATTTCTGACCCAGATGCTGGCCACACATGGGTTCACTTTGGGAAAACTCACTGTGGTGTACAACTTAGAATTAAAGTGCATCATACTGAAAAATAAAATGTTTTAGAAATACCTAGCATAGCACTACCACAAAATTACTAAAAAAAAGGGACTAGCAGATGGTGTAATGGTTAGGCCGCTGGACTCCCATGTAGTGGACCACTGTTCGAGTTCCGGAATGAGTGGCTTAAACTCACGCCGGGTGCATGTGCGTGCACGCCCAAGATCCCAAGAGGAGAAGGGATTGCGACATGGCCATCTCCCCTAGGGGGTGATTTCTCACTTTCTGTCTTTCTGTCCCTCTTTGCCTTTCTGGTGAGTACATGCACCCCTATAGCAAAAACCTCTCTTCAAAAAAAAAAAAAAAAATTAATCGAAAACATCTGTAACAAAAGCACAACAAAGCTAGTAAAATAAAAGTTGGCTTTTTAAGGAAAAAAAGTAATAAAATTCATAAATTCCTGGTGAGCCTGACTTTACAGTTGCTTATAAAAAATCTCCATTTTACTACCACCACAGATAAGTGATTAAAAAAACAGCTATTATTTATTAAACACTTTTTATATGGAGTACCATTCTAAGCATGTTACAGATCTTAAATCTTTTTTTAGAAGGAAGCTGTGAGGAAACTACCAAGTCACTTACACAGAAGACTAGTTATAGGGCCTTCAAAAAACAGCACTTAGTTCAATGCCTGGCATGTAGGAGGAATTGAATAAGTTTTAGCTAAACTTATTAATCAACTTCATGATATTAAAATCTATACTATAATATTTCTTGGTAAATCACATACATTTCCTTGTTTATTCTATTATTCCATTTTGAAGAATCTTACTTCAAATTCTTCCTCTTTCCCAAGGCAACTGACCACTTACAATTATCAAATTAATTTCCTTAAAGAAAAATACCAGTGAGGGACCAGCAGTTAGCGTAATGGTTATGTTGCTGGATTCCCATGTAGTTTTTTTTTGGGGGGGAAATTTTCGCTATAGGGCGCGTGCGCTCGCCAGACAGACACAGAGAGACAGAAAGTGAGAAATCACCCCCCAGGGGGTATGGTCACGCCGCAATCCCTTCTCCTCCATTCTCCTCTCGGGATCTTGGGCACACACGCACACGCACCCGGTGTTTTAAGCCACCGGGTCCGGGACGTGAACCGTGGTTGACTACGTGGGAGTCCAGCGACATAGCCATTATGCTAACTGCTGGTTCCCTGATTCCTATGTAGTTGACCACGGTTTGAGTCCTGGACCTAGTGGCTTAAACTCATGCTGGGCGCGTGTGCGTGCATGCCCAAGATCCCAAGAGGAGAATGGAGGAGAAGGAATTGCAGTGTGGCTATCTCCCCTGGGGGGGTGATTTCTCGCTTTCTGTCTCTCTTTCTCTCTCTGTCTTTCTGGCGAGTGCACAGGCCCTATAGCAAAAATCTCTCTAAAAAATTAAAAAAAAAAAAAAAGAAAAGAAAAATACCAGCGATACACTTAAACAAATCTCGGAGGCTCTAGAGGCCAGCTCCTTGGCCTGGTGGCAGAGAAAGCTGGATCCCACATGGACAACCTGCTTGAAAACCATGCCAGGCACATATGAGTGAGTACCCAAAATCCTGACACAATGGAGAAGGGATTGTGGCATAACCATGTCCCAGTAGGGGATGCTTTCTCCCTCTCCCTCTCTGTCTGTCTCTTGTGAGTACACATGCCCTATGGCAAATAAATAAATAAATGAGGGGGAATGGAGTCTTAAAAGAGCTATTATTTTCTTCTTCTTTTTTTTTTTTTTTTTTTGAGAGAGATTTTTGCTATAGGGTACGTGCACTTGCCAGAGAGACAGAGAGAGAAACAGTGAGAAATCCCCCCCTCCCCCGGGGGTTTGGCCACACTGCAACTCCTCCTCCATTCTCCTCTCAGGATTTTGGGTACACCGGCATGAGTTTCAAGCCTCCAGGTCCAGGCCTTGAACTGAGGTCAGCCATGTGGGAGTCCAGCACTTTAACCACTATTTCACCTGTTGACACCAAAAGCTCTATACTTCCTAAAGGAGGGGTTGCCAACTAGCAGCTGGCATATGTTTCTTGTTTGACCCACAAAATGTTTTACGTTTTTAATTTGAATTAGTTGACAACAAATTTATATAAAAATCAGTACTTCTAAAAATAATTGAAAGATCTGATAACACTGTACTGAAATTCTACATAGCAACAATGACCTACATCTGAGTAGTGGCCATCTCCTCTGGAGAGGTTATACATGCTCTTTACTGGCCACAGTACTCAACACCTACCTAACCCTGGATTGCCTCTGACATCATTCATGACTCCTGGATTCCAAGAGAAGTCTCAACTTCCTACCCTGTTTTCCTACCCTGGTTTTCCAAGATCTGGCCAAACAAGAACTTTCTGCTTTAACTGGATGATCCTCACAGTTGCCACAAAGAGCTTTAAAAACATTTAAGGGCCACAAAAATGGAAAATTATCTGTTGATGATAACATCATGATAATATACTTGACTGGAAAATTCAACTTGCATGCTATAATGATACACAGTGATTAAAAGTATAAAAATTTTTAAATAAAAAAACATGCATTTCTGGACTGGGTAGCTTGTAAGATTAAGTCAAATGTGCTCTCTTCATTCTGCTAAAAACATCTCAAGAACTTTGCTAAAGTGATGTGGTGTTCACATGACTTATATTTTCTTGAATAAATCAAAAGAGCTGTGTCTTCTCCTTTTGTGTCTTTGGGTTTTATTTTCAACTGAATCATCTCTCATCACAGATTTCATCTAGCTTGTTTAAGACTACGTCTTTTCAGGCTGGCCCCATAGCCTAGTGGTTAAGGGAGTCAGATACCACGTGGCTGACTATGGTTCAGGTTCCAGACTCAGCCACTTCAGAAAAATGCCAGGTATGTGTGCATGTATGCCCAAATTCCTGACAGGGTGGAGAAATGGAGAAGAAGGGATTGCAGTATGACCATGCCTCAGTGGGGGTACTTTCTCCCTCTCTTCCCCTGGTGAGTACATATGCCCTCTGGCAATTAAAAAAAAAAGATGGAGAGCCAGCAGCTGGCATAGTGGCTAGGGTGCTAGACTCCCACATGGCCAACTGTGGTTCTAATCCTGGACCTGGTGGCTTGAAAACCCCTCTGGGCACATGAGTGTTCAAAATCCCAGGAGGAGAATGAAGGAGAAGGGATTGTGGCATAGCCAATCCCCTACCGGTAGGAGGAGGGGTGATTTATCATTTTCCTTCTCACTGTCTCTCTTGGACAGGTGCACACACCCTATGGCAAAAATCTAAAAAAAAAAAAAAAAAAAAAGGAGGGGCCTTGTTATTTCATAATGACTGTCAAACATTCAACATACATTTTACCCTTCTTTCTACTCATCAAACAATAGATTCACAAAGAACTTTTCCACTGTCCCAAAAGAGGTTAACAATTAAATTATTTGTGAAGGAAAAAAAACATCATACATGATATTTCTATTTAGATGGTCTGCCTCTGTCAATGAGTATTCTTTAAGTAGGACTAACATGGACTTTGGTCTGATCTGACTCCAGAGAAAATGTGTTTTAGTATACATCTTTCAATGTCTATCCTTGGTTTATTAGGGCTTAAATATTTCTGTCTGTTTATGAACATGAGTGCTTCCAGAAATCTCATGTTTACTTATATTTACATGTTTACACTTGGACGTATTATTGGGCTTATATGAATAAAGTTATACTATGTGTGTTTATCTCTGTAGAGCTTAGTGGTTAAGATGAAAACGTGTTAACCTTGATTCAAATCCTGCTACAATCATATAAAGTAGCTCTATGACCTTATAAAAGTCACTTAATTTTTCTGAACCACAGTTTCCTCATCTTTAAAATAGTACTGGGCTAGTTCTGTGGCACAGTGGTAAAGCACTGCTCAGGAGAAACCAGATCCCACAAGGCAACCACAGGTCAAGTCCTGAACCTGGTCAGCCTGAAACACACAGGTCACGTGCAGGAGTGCACTAGAAGGGATCACAGCATGACCAGATCATGTGGAGAATACTCTCTCTCTCTCATGCACACAAGTGCTCTGTCATATTACTATTACTATTATTATTTTTAGTTTTAGTTTTGCTACAGGAGGTATGTGCTCACGAGAGAGAGAGAGAGAGAGAGAGAGAGAGGGAGAGAGAAAGAGGGAAAGAACCTCCCAGGAAGGATCAGCCATGCCACGATCCCTTCTCCTCCAGTCCCCTTTTGGGATTTTGGGTACACATGCAATACATGCCTGGCATGATTTCTAATCTGCCAGGTCTGGGACTTGAACTGCAGTTAGCCATGTGGGATTCAGTACTTTATCCTCCATGCCATCTACTGGCCCCAATTTTTTTTTTAAATCAAATTAATGAAAATAAATTAATAGCTACTTTATAATGTATTATAACAATAAAACAGAATAATACATGAGCAGTGCCTGGCCTACAGCAAATATTTAGTAAACAGTTATTCTTGGGGCCAGCAGGTGGCATGGTGGTTAAGGGCACTGGATTCCCACATGGTCAACCTTGGCTCAAGTCCGAGACCTGGTGGCTTCCTTTCTCACTTTCCTTCTCTCTCTCTCTCTCTGGTCAAGTTGGAAAATAATAATAAATAAGGTTAAAACAATTCTTTAAAAGAGTTATTTTTATATAATTAATTTTAGTTTTCTCTGAAAGAACAATAATTCCATCTTATGCTTCATATTCTTAATCATATACTACAGCACTTTTTTTTTACTGTTTCATATTTACTTACTAGTTTCTTAAATAATCATCGGATTATACAAGTTTCTTGTAGGCAGAAAATTTGATTTCATGAAAATACCCCTGGTGCCAGCTACAGAGCATGTATAGGGTGACAAGTCTCCTTAAATACTGTCGGTATCAATATAGGCAGAAAAATATGACTAATTCTGAGAGCTTGTCCTCAAGTTACTCTTAATAAAAAAAAGATCTTAAAATTCTCAGATAAGTGCCCTGTATAAGCCACCATAAGCACCCTTCCGATCTTCCTATCTTCCATTTAACAAAGTCAAGTGGGGCAAATATAAAATTAAGGTAATTTTTAAAAGTGGCATGAAAGCCTTTCACTTGGAGTAGGAAGCAGTAGTTTGCTTACATATATAATTTTTTGTTATATAAAGGCATTAGAACTCTGCTTAAATAATAGTATTAATGGTGCCAAGATTTCTGAGAACAGATAACCTCGCAGAGGTGAGCTAATGGTCTGCAGCTGGGTTTTCCTGGAGGCATTTGTGGATTCTGAGCACAAAGCAAAATGTACAGAATCTATGGTTTGTTTGACCGCAGGTCCTCGCTGGAGGACAAAGCAACCAGCAGGGTTCTGGCAGTCTCACTATGCTAGATGGACAAAAGTAAAGATCTGAGAGGCCAAAATCCAGCCAGACACAATGGGTGCAAAACTGAGCTGATCGTGCCCTCAAGACACTGCGGAATGTTTGGAACTGTGTGGAATAATTGAAATCTGTGAGTTTTGAGGGGACAAAAGCTAAGCAGACCCCAGACATGAACATGGATCCTTTCTATGAGAGTCAGCCTTGCAGAGCACAGTGTGTTACTATGGTGCTACTGGTTCAGTCCCCTCTTGGGACATACTTTTTTTTGAGAGGTTTTTGTTAAAGGGCACATGCACTCACCAGAAAGAGACAGAGACAGAAAGTGAGAAGTCACCCCTTTCCCCCCCACCACCTGGGAGGGTGGCAATGCCACAATCCCTTCTCCTCCATTCTCCTCTCAGAATCTTGGGCATGTATGCACATGACCTGGTGTGAGTTTAAGCCACCAGGTCCAGGACTTGAACCTCAGTCGACTACATGGGAGTCCAGCGACATAGCCATTACACCATCTGCTGGTTCCGCTTCTTGGGACTGTTACGTCTGAGCTGGTATGATTCCATGCTTCTTCCCTCTGGCAGGTACTGTGTATAATTCTCAAGTTCTCAGGCATGACAGCCTAAAACTCCCTTCTGCCTTTCAGAGGCTTTCTGCTTATTTTATATTTTTTAAATGACCAGGGAAAAATGTATTTCATAAAAATTTGCATGGAAAGTATACAAAATCCACATTGGTACACATGGATGAAGTTTTACTGAAAAACAGACAAGCGGGGCTGGCAGGTGGCGTGGTGGTTAAGGGTGCTGGACTCCCACACGGCAGTCTGCGGTTTGAGTCCATACCCGGCGGCTTACTTTCTCTCTCTCTCTCAGTCCCACTCTGGCCAAAATAAAAATAAATACTAAATAAAGTTAAAAAAAAAAAAAAGAAAAACAAACAAGCTCATTTGTTTACCTGTTATCTATGACTGCTCTCTCACTAAACAGCAAAACAGCAGAGCTACAGAGTGATGACAAGAACCCTCCAGCCCAAAAAGTAAAACATATTTATATCTTGTCCTTTAAAGAAAAAGTTTGCCGGGAACCAGCAGTTAGCGTAATGGCTATGTCGCTGGACTCCCACGTAGTCGACCGTGGTTCGCGTCTCGGACCCGGTGGCTTACATCTCACGCCGGGCGCGTGTGCGTGCGTGCCCAAGATCCCGAGAGGAGAACGGAGGAGAAGGGATTGCGGCGTGACCATCCCCCCTGGGGGGTGATTTCTCGCTTTCTGTCTCTATGTCTCTCTCTGTCTGTCTGGCGAGCGCACGCGCCCTATAGTGAAAAACCTCTCAAAAAAAAAAAAAAAAAAAAAAAAAAAAAGAAAAAGTTTGCCAAACCTTAAATACAGTGATTATGTAATTCTTTTTGTCTTCAGCCTTATTATATCTAGTCAAAACACCACATTCTGATGTTATTTTATGCTGGCTAACTTAATCCTGTAAGATTCACTTATTATAATCATCACTACATCCTTGGAAGCCACAACATCATACTTCATGTTCATTTTTCTTTCAATTTTAACACAGAAAGGTTTACTCTTTCTTTCTGAGAAATTTCTTTCTTTTTTTTTTTTTTTAGAGAGGTTTTTGCTATAGGGCGCGTGCGCTTGCCAGACAGAGAGACAGAGAGATAGAAAGAGAGAAATCACCCCCTAGAGGGGATGGCCACGCCACAATCCCTTCTCCATTCTCCTCTCGGGAACTTGGGCACGCACGCACACGCGCCCAGTGTGAGTTTAAGCCACCGGGTCCGGGACTCAAACCACGGTTGACTATGTGGGAGTCCATCGACATAGCTATTACGCTAACTACTGGTCCCATCTGAGAAATTTCTTGACAGTTGTATAGTTATGTATTTATTACTCCAGTACCAATAAGAACAGCTCCATCCACCTAAAAATTTACCCATGAGGCTTGTCTTTTTAGTAGGCAACCTATTCTACCTCCCCTAATTTTTGCTATTTTGATAATGTCATATAAATAAAATCATGCATATGTAGTTTGGGGGATCTGGTGTCTCTCATTTAGCAAGCTGAATTTAAAACTCATCACATTGGAGGCAGCTCAGAGTCTAATGGTTAAGGTAATAAGATACTATAAGGCCAACTGCAAAGTTCAATTCCTGGACCTGGCAGCTTGAGAAACGCCAGGTACGTGTGTGTATATACCCAAAATCTCGAAAAGAGGGAGAAATAGAAAAGGAATTGTGGTGTGACCCTTCCCCATGAGGGGTACTTTCTCACTTTCTCTATTTCTCTCTGGCCAGCACAGGTGCCCTCTGGCAAGATTAAAACAAACAAAACACATCATTTTGGTGTGTAAATAAATAGCTTATTCTTTTTTATTGCTGAATAGTATTCCACTGAGTAGTCTGTTCACCCTTCACCACTGATAGGCATTTTCTGTTTGAGGTGATTATAAATAAAGTTTCTATAAATCTTCATGTACAGATTTTTTTTCCTTTTTTTTTTTTTTTTTTTTTAAAGAGAGGTTTTTGCTATAGGGCATGTGTACTCGCCAGGGAGACAGAAAGTGAGAAATCAGCTGGGGGTAGGGGAATTGCCCATGCTGCAACCCCTTCTCCTCCATTCTCCTCTTGGGATCTTCAGCCCACACATACATGCACCCAGCATGTTTAAGTCTCTGGGTCTGGGACTCAAATATAGTCGGCTATGTGGGAGACCAGTGATGTAACCATTACATCATCTGCTGGTCCCACATGTACAGATTTTTGTGTGACTGTAAGTTTTAAATCCATTTGGGTAAATTCCTAGGAGCAGGATTGCTGCATCATATGGTAAGTGTTTATTTAATAAAACTGCCAAACTATCTTCTAAAGTGACTATATCATTGGGCATTCATACTTGCATTGAATGAGAGTTCCTGTTACTATCTTTGCTGGTATATTTTGTTTGCTTTAACAATTTCAAAAGGTGAACAGTGGTATCTCATTGTGGTTTTGATTTGCATTATCATGACTTCTGAGCATTTTTTTTATTGTGTCTATTTGGTAAACAAAGTATCTGTTCATATCTTTTGCCTATTTTATTTTTTAAAGGCAGGGTCTCGCTGTATCTCAGTCTTCCTGCCTCAGCACCCCCAGCTGGGATTACAGGCACATACCACTGCACCCAGCCTTTAGATTGGACTAGGCATTGAACCTGAGTATCTTATCTGATCCTAACCTGTGAATAAGACTTCTTAGCAACATCTGCCAGAGTGATTGACTTTTGCCCATTTTTAATTAGGTTTATTTATTTTAAGATTGAAGTTTTTTTGTTTTTCTTAAATTCTGGTTACAAGTCTGTAATTATATATGTGATTAGAAAAGATTTTAACCTAGACTGTGGCCTCTCCTCATATTCTATTAACAGTGTCTTTCACAGAGCAAGTTTATTAATTTTGATAACATCCAATCTATCAATTTTTTTTATGGATTGTGTGTTTAGTGTCATATCTAAAAACTCATTTTCAGATTGATATTACACATTTTCTAGTATGTTTTTCTACACATTTTATAGTTTTACATTTAAGATCTGTGATCTATTTTGTATTATGTGTCCAGGGACTTGGCTTTTTCTTTTTTAAATACAGAACCATTTGTTGAAAAGATAACAAATACCAAGTTTCCACTTAATTGGCTTTGCATTTTTTTCAAAAATAGGTTGACAGTATTTATGTCTATTTCTGGGATTTCTATTCTGTTCTTTTTTTTTTTTTTTTTTTTTGAGAGGTTTTCGCTATAGGGCGCGTGTGCTCGCCAGACAGACAGAGAGAGACAGAGAGACAGAAAGCGCGAAATCACCCCCCAGGGGGGATGGTCACAACGTAATCCCTTCTCCTCCATTCTCCTCTCGGGATCTTGGGCACGCACGTACACACGCCCGCCGTGAGTTTTAAGCCACCGGGTCTGGGACGCGAACTGTGGTCGACTACATGGGAGTCCAACGACATAGCCATTACGCTAACTGCTGGTTCCCTATTCTATTCTTTTGACATATGTCTCTATAATTTAGTCAATAGCACACTGTCTTCATTACTATGCTTTACAGTAAAGATCTTAAAATTGGGTACTGAGTTCTCTAGCTTTGTTCTTTTTCCTTTTATGTTTTAGAGAGATTTTTGCTATAGGGCATGTGTGCTTGCCAGAGAGACAGAAAGCGAGAAATCACTCCCCCTCCTCAGGGGAATGGCTAAGCCACAATCCCTTCTCCTCCGTTCTCCTCTCAGGATTTTGGGCATGCATGCACACATGTCTGGTGTGAATTTTAAGCCGCTGGGTCCAGGACTCAGACTATAGTCAACTATGTGGAAGTTCATCGAAATAACTGTTACATTGTAACAGTTATTTACATATTTTTTTACATAAATAACTGCTAATAAGGAAATAAAAGGGCAAAGGCAATGATTAAAGAAAGAATCATTGTATAAAAGAATTAAGTTCTGCAAACTTAATGGAATTGATTCAAGAAAACCAAATCTAAGTATACCATAATAAAGCTAAATCACAAAGTCAAAGAGCAAATCTTAAATACTACAGAGCAGAGGAAAACCTATATTACCTTGAAAAAATGATTTCTGACTTTTTAACAGACACAAATTGAAAAGCCAAAAGACAATGGAACGGCATCTTAAAAATGCCTTCCCATTCCAAAACATAACTATCAAACTAGAATTCTATAAAGAAGAGTGAAACCAAGATGTTTTCAAATAAACAAAATCAAATTTCTATCCAGGATACCTATATAAAAATAAGTATTTAAGAGGGCTCTTCAAGAGAAGGGAAAATGATGAAAGAACACAAATGAAAACAGAGAACTATAGCAAAGAATAAAAAAAAAAGAGTAAATAAGGAACTTAAATGAATAAAAGTATATGAACAAAAACAATTTCTTGTGTGTTCTATACACGTAGAATTAAGACGCATAAAAGACCACCAGTAGAAGGTGTAATGGTTACGTCACTGGACTCCCATGTAGTCAATGCAGTTCAGGTAGCTTAAAACTCACGCTAGGTGTGTGTGCATACATGTCCAAAATCCCGAGAAGAAAATGTAGGATAAGGAACCGTGGCTGGCCATCTCCCCAAGGGGTGATTTCTTGCTTTCTGTCTCTCTCTGTCTCTCTGGTGAGCATACGCCTATAGCAAAAATATCTCTCTCTAAAAAAAAAGATGGATAATAACAGACATGCAAAATGCAGGCAGAATGAAGAGAGTTGTGTTTTCATTTCCTAATATTATTAGGGAAATCTTCAAATAAATAATTTTTCATGTATGTATATTAAAATCAATAGTGTCAATGTAACAGGATAGTGAAAAAAATTGAATAATAAATTAATAAAATGGAAAATGAATTATAAAAAATATTTGATTAATCCTAACTAAAGCCACAACAACTCAAGTTAAGATACTAGATTTTTAATCTTGAAAAAAAAAAATCTCATGGGCTACTTACAAGATATACAATTTACGTACAATGATAACAAAATGTAAGAGGGTTTGGGGCCCTTTCCAAATCCTCTTGGCCAAGAGGGCATGGAAAACTTAGCCATAGTCATGCTTAGTCTTTCTTAGCATCTAACTTTTTAATGCTAAATCTACATTCTTTCGAGTAATGTTACAATCCCCAAAACTTTCTAAACTAGTTGTCACTGCATCTTGTGATACATGTGTTATCAGAACGTATAGATCCTAAAGCTAACAATGTGGCTCTTCCCTTCTCTTCTTAAATCCCAGGAAAGTGCTTGGGATTTAAAGAAACTGCCTATACTCGAGTTACCCAATTCCATTGCTACAGAACATTCTGTTGCCTTGTTTACACCAGTCTAAATTCTTGACAAACATATTATGTGATACTATTCTTGTGACCTTTGCCTTTAAAAGCCTACTGGAAGCTTCTCGGACTTCAGAGCACATGTTCAAGGCTGTGCGAATCTACCTCCCAAGTTGCAACTCTTATCAGCCGAAATAAATTCTTTTGTCTTACAGTTTCCTTAAGGGTTGATATGATAAAAGGAAAAGGATGGGGAAATATATATCACGTATATACTGGCCAAAAGAAAGCACTTGTAGCTGCAGCAGTATCAGAGAAAACATACTGTGAAACAAGTAATGTTACTAGAGAAAAAGAGAGACTTTTCACAAGAAACAGTGTCCAACTATGAGGGCCCCATGTTGGTCAGAATCGACTCCCAAAGGCCCCACCTCCCAACATGATATGATCTGAACATATGCTCCCCAAATTCACCTTTGAGCTTTCATGAGCCATGGTGGAAACTTAGACCGACTATCATGTTGGGAGGTGGGCCTTTGGAAGTCGATTCAGACCAGCGTGGGGCCCTCAGAGTTGGACACTCCTGGGTTTATAAGGAGTCACACGGCCACGCGTGCTCCTGCTATGTCTTGCCATGTGTTGTTCAGCAGGAGTCCCCAGCAGCACACACCATGATTCAGGCTGGCTGAGAGTACGATAGCCACAGTGTGAAGACCCCACTGGGGATTTCTCTCTCTCTCATAGGAGAAATAAATAAATATTTCAAAATTTATATGGAGATCTTGATCAAAAAAAAAAAAGTAGACAATAGAGTAGAAAAATGAAAATGAGCTGAATAGGCACTCATGAAAGAAGATATCCGAATGGCCAAAAAATATATTCACTAGACAATTACGAAACAGTCAGTTAAAACCACTATCAGATAGACTACTTTTTGTTTACCAAAATGGCCAAATGAAACCATGTAAGCACAAAAAAAACATAACATTGATCAAGCAGTAGCGAGTACATGAACAAATGGAACTCTCTCACATTGGTAGTGTGAGTACAAACTGTTAAAACCACATAAGACATTATTTGGCAGTATCTATGAGAGCTGAATGTACACATACCCTCTGAGTAATTTCATAGGGAGGTATAATCCCAAGTAAAATGTGTATAATGTAGCCTAAGGATATGTGTAAACTGCTCCTAGCAGCTCCATAATGGTCTCTAGTGAGCACATGTGCCCTAAAGAAAAAACTCTTAAAATACACACACACACACACACACACACACAAACAAGTCTTGCTCTTAGAAGGTAATGTTTATTATACTTGGCGTGTCCTTTTGCAGAATTGCTATTATTTTGTTTCTTGATCTGGTAAAAAGTTTACATTAAGTCTGTTAACTATATTATAATTCATCAAACTGTTACTATTTTAGTTTTCTACAGTTATATTGTACTTTGAAAACGAGCTTAATTTTAAAAACAATATACATATAGAAATTTAAAAACCATAGAAACCTAATCTCAAGGTCACGTAATCCAGTTATATTGTAGGTACTAAACTTTATGCTCAGCATGGCATAGATGATAAATGACTGTTTTTTTAAACTAATGAATGAATCAATAAATCAAACAGAAAAAGAATATACTGTCATTATTTCCCAGCTATTGTGCATATAAATATTTGTTTTATCTCAGGAAACATTCTCATATTGATGATCTCTAATATCAAACCCAACAAACCTGACCTGCTCTCTTCTTTCACATGTTTAATGAAACATATAAGTCAACTGGGAAGCATCTTCAACATACAATTCATTCTCACATACATAGATACATTCCTCTACCCTCATGCCACCATTTAGAATTAAATCTATTGTAGCAAATGGAGTTGCTTTAACTGAGCCACAAAACAAGTTTCCACGTTTTGAAAACCATGAAAATACTAATACTATCACTTGATGTTTATAGTTCACGTGATATTACACATTTTGCATGGTGACTCTGATAAAACAAAAAGTTAGGTATGTTGCCTTTGACAAAATTATTTATTTCACTATATGGAGTTTTCTCTCTTTTTTTCTTCCTAGTGACTAAATATTGCAAGCTTTAAGCATAGTAGGTAAATTTCTTGCCCTATTATAAAATGCCTTCAAGAGAAAATTTTAGAAACTAACATATAAAGGTCTTTGATGAGCCTGATGTGATTTCAAGACATTTTTTACCCGGTCATGGATCTCATCGCAGTTTGAAGGTGAACACCAATCAGAATGGAATCTGTAAGCATAAACAAAAAAAAGGGGGTAATTTTTAGACAGGAGAGAAAAACAAACCTTTCCAAATACCAGATACAGAAAGTCATTTTATTCCCTTCCTCTATGTGATAACTTATATAAAATTAAAATAACTTAGTTTCCTTCTTTGACCAAAGAAGAGGGGATACATAAACTCAGGTACTGATTCTCAGCTACACTACTAACTTTTCACCAAATGCAACAATAATAATAAAGTATGACATGCATTTGGGGAACACACATCACTTTAATGATTTCCATAAATAATTGTTTATAATTTTATCTCTACATAAAGATATAGATTTTTATAGAACAATAATTCCATGCACAATGCCTTTAAAATTAGTTCTTATACTCTAGCAATATTCTCTTAAATGATATGGAAGAAATTTCTTTACACATACAAAAACCAAAATTAATTTTATGAAATAAAACAAAATGTGTCTAATAGATGCAGATGTTATTTACAATCCAATCATGTTCTTATTCTTTCTGAATATAGAGGAACACAGAAGTTAAATGGTCCATTCTGAAGACAGAGTATCACTTTCCTAGTCTCTGCTATGAGATATATTCTAAAAAGAAAAACTTAAAACAGGTTTAAAAAAGGTACGACTTGTACTAGAGTCTTGATACTAGAAGTACAGACATCAAAAAAGAAATAAAGCATCCATTCTTCTAATGCCCTTCCCAAATTTAAAACTGGCATGAGTATAATTAAGGTACTTTGTTTCATACTAGTGACAGAAATTTTTTTCTAATTATATGAAGCTTCTATATGAAGCACTGTTGGTAATTCCTTTATAAAGAAATAGGTAAAAACGCTAATATATTGCTTAAATAGTTGCCATTTTTCTCTTCCAATTTGTTCTTACAAAGGTACAATTTTATATGTTTACACAAAGGATAAACTTTAAAGCAGGATAAATGGTATATATAATCTACTTTAAATAACACAATTGATAATGGATAATCAGCTATATCTAAATTTTAATTTCCTGTGGTATAAAAACAAGATTTGCTGCACCCTTGCACATATATCGGCAGACTTTGTTATTTGCAACGTGTACAGTACATCTTGGATCGGAGATACCATTCTGCAGCTCCAGGTGGATCTCTTCAATGATACTGTTAGGGAGTCCACTAGTCTGTGCTGTGGTATAAAGAATGCTTGTCTATCAGCCTTCAGCTCCATTTACAAAACCAAAACTTGAAGCATGATTCAGAAGGTGTCAGCTCCTTTTAAATTAGATTTGCTAGTAATTCTGAGTGTAATTTTAGTAATAACTCCAATGCCTAATGCTAATTTTAATTCATAATATTAATATTTATACCTTGAGAAGAAAACTACTCCTGAAATATAACATTTATAATTAAAATTGAAACCATTTTATGGCGTGCTAACTTTATTGGAGGTATTTTTTAATTGGGCTCAAAGCAAAAAGTACCTTCACTATAAATAAAGAAATGAATTTGCTTCAAGTCGCTTCTAAAATTTTTAAAAGTCTGTTCTTTTATGTACATGATTATGAAGTCAGAATTTTGCTACGATTTTAGAAGAAACTTAATTATTTTCACTGAATATTTTCACAGATAAACATCTATAGTTTTATGTTCTGTCAAACAGCTTCCAGGTAAAACTTCCAATTTTACCGGGAACATATAATCTACATCAGTTAAAACTGTTTATTGATTTCAATTGATTGTATAAACACCCTGAAAGTATATTGCTTAGTGGCCCAGAAAAAGCCAGATCAGAAAATGTCTTATATTTAAAGATGTGCTATGGAGTTTTGAAAAGAATAAAATGTTTTCTTCCTGGTTATATGTCTTAAAGATATTTTATTTTTCTTTATAGACTAAATCTATATGCTTTTAATAAAATGTACTCAAAATAAAAGTGTTCTACATTAGTAAAAGTAAAAAACCTTGTCCAGCACAAAAATTACATACAAATCTGAGTTGAGCAGAGGTTAAGTGCTGCTCACAGAAAGCCAGATCTTACATGGCTAACCGGGATTTGAATCCCAGTCCTGGCAGCTTAAAAAACATGATGGGCACATGTACATGTATGTCCCAAATCCTAGGAAAGAGACATGGAAGAAAAGGGATTGTGGTATGACCGTGCCCCTTTGGAAGAGTGCTTTCTCATTCTCTGGTGGAGTATACATGCCCTCTGGGGGAAAAAAATCTACCATATACTGCAAGTCATGTCCTGCACTAAAATATAAATAAATAAAGACCTGACTTCAGTTCTTCATGAAGAATTTTTTAATACAGTTTCAGTGAAGAACCTTATCAACCTGTAAAGTATAAGAGTTAAAGCAGGAGCCCAATTGTATACAAGGATGAAATGATACAGGACTAAAATTGATACCATACTATCTATATTACAGTAGATTTACAGGTGGAGAGTTCTACAAAACATATGAAAAAGTAGACACAATCTAAAAACATGTTCAAGATAAAAAAAAAAAACTCTAAAAAAACCAACATATATGACAAAAGGTCAAATCAACAAAACCACAAGAGTTTTCATTTAGAAGTGGGTAGAAAGAAAGTGCATCACCTGCATGACTGAGCATCTGAGCAGACATGGAAACCGAGGAGAGTTCACTAACACTGAGAAGCAAGTTACCAGCTTTGGGCAGAAAAACATCTGAGACCCTCTCCAACTTGCAAAGTGTGTGGGGGTGTACACACCTATTAGGTATGACTAATGGACTAGAAGCAACATTAATCACAGTTCCCTATCTCAAGACTGGGATTCTAACATGCCTCCTGCCTCCATGTGTCCAACGTGAATGTTTACAAAGCTAATGAGTAAATAGACAGACCTATTTGTTTGGAACAGGGATGTTTTAATATAGCATTCAAACACATTCTTGTCTGAATCATCAGTTTTGAGCTGAACTTTTGCTATGTTCTGTATATCCTCTGCAGTTAATTAAATCTCTGCTGATCATGTCTGACAGCCCTAATACAGAGGAGGAATTTATTGTGCTACTTTAGGTTTTGATACCATCTGTGGATAGACTGACTGGTGGGTTGTTGACAGTGTATCATTCAGCTTTTCAAATTTCTCTAAATTTTTTTAAATAACCAGGGTTGAGATTTTTTTTTTTTAATGACAAGACACAGTTTTCTACATAACTATTTGTGACAGAGAAAGGCATTTCCAATTCAAGATTAAAACATATAAAATAACTTTCTCTTTCATTTCCAAATTATAGTAAATACTTTATTTTAGTTGCCAAAGCAATTTTAGAGGAAGGGTTAGAATCTTTATACTACCAAGTTTATCTTTGGGGAGTTTGGGTAAGGTTATTAGAGAAAACTAGATACCATATACCAACAATATATATAGAGAGATTACCATTGTGACTAAATGAGAAATATAATTTATGCTAGTTTTATACTTAAGGCAAGCTTATACAATTAAACCCCTAGGAATCTACTAGAAACAAACTATCACTTGTCATTTATAAGAACAACAATATTTAAATAGGGTTAAGGTGACCTATACTTGGTTAATAAATTCGATTCTAGAAAACTGAACTTGGGAGAAATATCTAACACCACGTAATACATAATACATTCTAAATGGAAACAATTTAAGTAAGCTTCTTAAAGTGAAATTATACCTTTACAAATAATCACTTCACATGCATAATTGCTGCTTTCCTTTTCTAATGCTGATTATTCAAAAGACAAATACAGGCTACACATTACCTTTCCCTGAGAGAAGCTCTATTTAACACAGGGCTTGGAGAATGCTTTGGCACTGTCGAAGGTGCTGAGTGGACTAGTAAGGTCCTTGCTGAATGCTGGGGCTTACTACACGGCCTTGAGCTCAGATAATCTTCGCACCGTTCTAAAGAGTCATCAAACTCTCTCCCATGCGGTGTCCTGATAACCTGTTTTAAAAAGTATATACACACACATACATATGTATATAGTAGCATAAAATATAGTAACAACATCACATCACACACACACACACACACACACACACACACACCTTTTATACACCACTGCTATACATGAAGGCAAATTTCAGAAAGCAGTAATCTCTATTATTCCCATAAGAGTTAATACTAAATACATCTGGGACTTACTTATGTATTATGCTGCGGCTGGCCCTATAGCCAAATGGTTAAGGGAGCTGGACCCCACATGGCTGACCAGGGTTTGAATCTCAGCCCTGGTAGCTTAAAAACCATGGCAGGCACATGCATGTATATATCCAAAATCCCAAAAAGATGGAAAAATGGAGGAGAAAAGATTATGGCTTTATTGCAACCCACTGAATAGTGCTTTCTCCCTCTCCTCTCCCTCTCTCTCTACATTTCTCTGTTTCTCTCCAGCAAGCACACATGCCCTGTGGCATTTAAAATTAAGTATAATGAAATATACCTCATTCATATCACATATGTAAGATTTACAAAGCATAATCAGTCTGAAAAGCTTTTTAATAGGCATGGGGTTTGTATAGGGGTGTTTTTTTATAAAACAAAAAACATACACAGGACCAGCAGATAGAGTAATAGCTATATCGCTAGATTCCCATGTGGTTGACCATGGTTCGAGTCCCAGATCTGGTGGTTTGAACTCATGCTGGGCATGAGCGTGTGAGTGTCCAAGATCCCAAGAGAAGAATGGAGGAGAGGGGATTGCAGTGTGGCTATTCCCACTGGGGGGTGATTTCTCACTTTTTCTCTCCCTGTCTCTCTGTCTTTCCAGCAAGTGCACACACTCTATAGCAAAAACCTCTCTAAAAACAAAGAAGTAAACACACACACATATACATAAACCAAATTATAGCCAGTTTAGCTATGAGATCAAACAGAACTAGATTCAAATTATGTCCCTAATACTCATTCATTGCTTCATTTGTTCTACAGATAAAGAATAAATCAGGATGGATAATCCTTGCCCTTGTGGAACCTACACTTAATAAATTTACATTCTGGTAAGGAGAGGCAGATTTAAAGCACAGACACACAACCTGAATAGGTAAAATATAGAGTATGTAAATGGACAGTAAGTACTATGAGAAGAAATAAAGCATGAATGAAGGAGATAAGAAGTACTGATGGGACAGGGTGGAAGGACATGTAGGGAAGAAACAAATTTTAAATGGGACAGTGAGTGAAACCTCATAGAGAAGAAAATATCCTAATAAAGCCTGAAGAGCATGTTTCATAAAGAGCATAAGACATAAGCCCTAGAAACATTTGTTGGAAGAGTATTCCAGAAAGAGAGAAAAACAAATGCGAAGATCCTTGGGTGGGTTGGCGGGCATGCCTGATATATTAAGGGAATCAGTGGGGTTGAATTGAGTAGTGAAAATTGTCAAACAGGTGAATTTTAAAATTTTAGCTTCTATTCTGAGCTAAGAAAAATATGATATGCCCTTTTAGTTTGTGTTTAAACAGACCCTCCCTAGCTACTATGTTGACAACAGTCTGTAGAGGAGCTAAGGGCAGTGGCAGAGACATCAACTAGGAAATATTACAACAAAATCTGGAAAAGGATGATGGCTTAGAGGAGAATGAGAGCAATGGAAGAAAGAAGTGATCACAGGACCAGCAGATGGCATAATGGTTATGTTATGGGACTCCCATATAGTTGACCATGGTTTGAGTCCTCGACCCAGTGGTTTAAAATTCACACCAGATGTATGAGTGTGTATGCCTAAAATCCTGAGAGAAGAATGGAGGAGAAGGGATTGTGGTGTGGCAATTTCCCCCTGATTTCTCACTTTCTGTCTCTCTGGCAAGCACACACACCCTATAGCAAAAAAAAAAAAAAAAAAAAAAAAAAAGGATCACATTCATATTTGAAAGATGGAGCCAAGGATATTTGCTAATGGACTGAATGTCAATAATGACATCAACATTTTTTGGCTTAATCAACCAGAAGAGTTGAGTCTGTATGAATTTAGTTATATTCTTCCAAATAGAAGAGTAAGAGATTAGGAGTCTAGTTTTGGATAGATGACATTTCACATATATAATAATCAATTTATCATTCAATACAATATTGTTCAGAGGGAAAGTCCAGGATAAAGATATAAATTGGAAATTACTAGAGACTTATTGGTATTTAAAGATATAGCACTGGGAGCCAGCCAGTGGCATGGTTATAAAGGTGGCTGGATCCCACAAGACTGCCTGCATGGTTTGCGTCTCAGACCCAGAAGCCCAAAAAACACACTTGGTGCATATGCATGCATGCCCAAAATCCCAAGAGGAGAATGGAGAAGGGATAGTGGCATGTCCATCTCCCCTTGGGATGTTTTCTCACTTTCCCTCTCTATTTCTCAATCTCTCTCTGGTATAACAATAACAACAAAAATAGGGCATTGGGTAATATCACCAAGGAACTCAGTACAAATGGAAAAAAAACATCTGGAGAATGAACCCTGGGACTACTCCAGTACTTAGAGGATATAGAGAGATGAGAAGAAAACATTAGACTGAGAAGCAGCAAGAGAAGAAATAGGAGAATGTGTGGTTTTGGAAGCCAGGGAAGAATGTATTCACACATGCAGAACATAGGCTGTAACTGCGTAAAATATTGCTAATTGGTCAAGTTAGACATGACCATTAGCAACAGTGAGGTCATCCCATCAGCAATTCCGACATGGGTACTTTTGCTGGAGTGACGACAGTGAAAGTATTAGTTGAATTCAAAAGAAAATGAAAGGCTAGGAATTGGATTCATTTAACAAATGTTCAAGTTCCAGCCACTGTTTTAAGTGTTGGGACAGTAACAGTGAATTAAACAAAGTTCCCATTTTTAAGGATTTATGTCTCACAGTGCTATTTACTAAATATTTGGCCTTTAAGAGAGCTAACTAATTTTTCTCAGACTTCTTCCTTCATATGTAAAGTAGGGTTAATAATAGCTACATTATAGCTCTTTCATAATTTATGTAAAGTTTTCTTGCAGAATGCCTAGGTATATAAAGTAGTCACGCAATAAATGTAAGTCATTTATTATTAAAACACCAGCCCAACACAATTTTTTGCTTCAATACTACCACAATTTTCACTGCATTCCAGAATTACAACGACATATGATGAGTCAGCAGTCAGCTAAGAGAACCAAACTTTCATTCCAGAACCAAATAGCACAGTTTAAATGACTCAGTTACAGTCCCAAATATCTGACTAAATAGAAATATGTAACCTAGGTTGAATAAAATTTAAAAAATAAGATTGCTCCATTGTTAGCTATTCTTAGGAACAAAGTAAAAACATAGTGAATGTCAAAAACAAGATCAAGACTATGGTCAACAATTTAAGTTCATATGTTAACAGATCTAATGAAAAGGGGAAAAGGGGGGGACATAGTGCTGTTTTTAAAACCATATCCATGAACCACTTGGCCTATAGCAGATTTTCTTTTCATTAATTTCAGCACCAAATGAATCATGTTGGCTGTCAGAGCACTCTGCAGTTTGCCTACTAAATCTTTTCCCAAACTAGTCAATATGCTTTAAATAAAGCCCCTTCTAGGTGATTACCACTGAATTTCTACCAGAATATTCACTGAGAATCTGAGTATGTTAGCTAATACTCAGATCTAGATAGGGACAAGAATTTGAACTCATAATCCAGATGAGACAATGCATATCCAGAAAGGTAGGTGATAATAAGATATGCTAATGTATCGAAAATATCCGCCCTGACTATAGTTGCAAAAGGACTTTAAAGGCATAAAAGACTTCTAATGGTGGATGGTGGAGGTGCCATGTAGCAACTAGAACTGGAGTTAAGGCATAAGAAGAGGAAAGGCAGAGAAGGGGATTCGGAACAAGAAGAGGATACTGTAAGAGATGGATAATGGACTAGAATTACTTGCCTAATTCCATACAGCGTATATTAATTCCATACAGCGTATATATCGGGTTTTTTTTTTTTTTTTTTTTTTTTTTTTTTGCTATAGGGCGCATGCGCTCACCAGAGAGAGACAGAGAGAGAGAAAGCAAGAAATCACTCCCCAGGGGGGATGGCCATGCCGCAATCCCTTCTCCTCCATTCTCCTCTTGGGATCTTGGGCGCGCACGCACACGCACCCAGCATGAGTTTAAGCTACCGGGTCCGGGACGTGAACCAAGGTCGACGACGTGGGAGTCCAGCGACATAGCCATTACGCTAACTGCTGGTCCCATATGCTTTTAACTAATCACTAACCTAAGAATTCTAAGCCAACCTGTAACCTGCAGGTCTCCCGTCTAGATGTTCTTCCATTTTGGGGTAGGCCAACATGAAAACTCCATGTGTTTTACAGTTTTGTTTGTATCTCTTATTCTCAAAACTAAATAAAAGAGTTGCTATATCTAAACCCCCTGGAATGCTTTCTCAGGCTACCAGAGATTGTGTTCATGGACTATGATCACTCATAATCGGCTATGAATAAACCTTTTAAAATATTTTTATAGAGTTATGATATTTCTGTCAGCAAATATTAACAAATTAAATTTAGTAATGTTAAGGAAATGAATGAAAAGAACACATTATGACCAAGGTTGGTTTTATTCAAATAATACAGGGATGGCTTATCATTAGAAAATCTATTAAATCATTATGACACAATATAATCATCCCAACAGATACTGGTAAAAACATTTGATTATACTCAACATCCACTCATGATTAAAAGAAAAATATTATTAGAAAACAAGGAATTTCAAATGGAACTTCCTTAACTTGCTAAAAGATACCTAGCAAAACTCTACTGCAAATACCATTCATAAGTGTAAACTTAGACATGAGCCTATCAGAGACAGGAACAAGATGAGAATACACTCTGTATTAGTCTATGCTGCAGTGTATCAGGTTATACTGTGGAAGCAAATTAAGCTGGAAAATCAGTGGCTTAACATAATAAAAGTCCATTTTCCTTTGCTATATGGTAATACAGGTCAACAAGAAAAATTACACTTCACAAAATTGCCCAAGGAACTGAGCTGATGGAAAATGCTACACAACTTATAACTGTACCATGCAGAATATGAGGCTTTTACAGTCACTGTAACAAGAGAATGTTTAGATCAACTTTTCTATGTTTTATCCTTAAGAAGTCTACATAATTTCCACTCACAGTCCATTGGCTAGAACTAGGCCCCATCTATATGCAGGAAGACTTGGAAATATGTGAGAGTAAATAGCCGTCTCTGCCACATTCACTAACATCGTTCATTCAACATTGTACTGATGACCCCGGTAAGCGAACACACAAAAAACAGCATTTGAAAGGCAAAAATAAAATTCATTATTTATAGATGTTTACCTCTATTAAAAATTCAAGAACATCTATGAAAAGAATGTTACTCAAAATCAATTCTAAACCTATACACGAGTAATTACAACAAAGAAATGTAATGTTAGAAAAAAATATTAATACAAAGGTAACACACTATAAAGTTCCTAAGAATGACTCTAATGATGTACAGCACGTTATTAGAAAAATGTACATAGCTTGGTGCAACGTGAGAACCGAGTCTACCTGCATTCATAGGGCTTAACTCTCACAACAAAGAACTAAAGCTCATTTACTTCAACACAATTTCCTCATGAGTAACTCAAGAAGTCTTGTCGAGGAAAATGAGGCTACAAACTAGTAAATAACTTCACCATTTGCTTTGCCATCTTCCTATAAATTATTTACCTGAACAAAAGGCTGTTCGACATCAATCAGCTACCTTCTCAAAACAACAGATTAATCAGGGCAAACAGTTCCCTTCTTAGGACAACAGATTACTCAACTGAACAAATCCTTTCCTAATTAGATAACTATTTTGTTATCAAGACCTCCTTTAAGATTCTGGCCCTTGTGTCCATTAATCTTAAATATCACAAACTTGGCTAATTAGATTCCCACATAGAAGGCCCTCTCTTAAAACACTTGAGCCCAGGCCTCAAAATGCTATAGATATCTGCCCTTAATCTTCCCCTTTCTGAAACTATTAAAATGGGCAAGGCAAAGCTCTCCCTAACTGCATTGTGTAGTAATCACAGCTCTGCTTGATATGGAGAGTTACTACTGTGGACTTCTGGTGAGCTGGCAGCTGATGATCCTGGGTCTCTGAAGATCTGATAGACACCTCGCCCCACCCCCTGGCTGTCACAGCTAAGACCCTCTGCTTAGAAATAGTATATTCCTCTGAGATCCCTTGAGCCTCCCTCTTCAGGGTTCTCTGACTACAACAATAAAGTGAGTCTTGGTGCTGAATCTGACCTCCAATTCCTTGGTTAAGCTTTCAAATGCTGAGTTACTGTGCGTTCTAGGAACAAGAATTCTTTTACTAACTTTTTATTATCTGATTAGATTTGATTGTGGGAATCAAATCTATTGTACCATTGGGGAAATCTGTCTTGTAACTAACAATACTAATATACAATGTATCTTTCTGTCCTTGTGCTTTTTTTGTTCCCAGTCTGTAAGAGGAAATTCCTAGGGCAGTGATAGACCTAAGGCATAAATCCATCCCAGAGCCAGGCTCAGGACTGACAGGCTCAGGGTTCTCAGTGCACCAGCATCCTCAGTATAAAATGGCTGCACGGGACCACTTGTCAAAATAAGAAAACCTCGGTTTCTTCTGTTTCCTTCATGACTGTTTCCAAATCTTCCATAGTTTCAGAATTCCAGATTTGTCAAGTCTCTAATTTTAAAAAACCAACCGTTTGGTTGAAGCCCAAAGGCACAAGGTATACAAATAATATATCTGACAAAAATTGCCAGACTGTTTTGAGTTTGTTCCAGTTTAGATTCATGCCCCTTCCAAGTTAGATTCAAGCTTCTTACATGCATTCATACAATAATTTTAAACTATAGACTTAGTTTTCTAAATGGCATAATTTCACCAAGGATATTTTAGAATCACAGTGGCTACTCTGGAGAATTTTTTATATAAACAAAACTGCACTTCTGAAAGGTACCTCATAATGAAAAGGAACAAAATCCCACATATCCAATTATCTGTATTTCCTAAACGCCAAGACAAAAATCCCAGCCACTCACTACCTCCCCGACAAAAAAAATCAGACTCTAAAAATTTCTTCCTAAAAAGAAGTGCTGGCCAAAGCAAATGAAATATATAAACGTTTAAAACTCTCTCTCTTTTAGATGTCTTCACGTTCTGACTTGAAACAGCATTTATCCCACTCCCTACTCCTTGTCTCCTATCCTATCCTTTATCCTCTTCCACAACCCTCAGGCCCTTACCCCTCCTTCCTGCCTGATTTTCTTTCCTCTCTGACCTGCCAGAAACAAAAGCTCAATAACTTCTAAGGCTAAATCCCCTTCAGAATAAAAGTGCCATATGGCCAAGTTTTAAGCTCTGGTCTGTTTATGAGCTAGAAATCATTGTCAGAAACTCTCCAAAGCCTAACAAGAGGAACAGGAATTTTTTAGACCTCAGAAGTCTGTGAACTCCAAATCAGTCCATACACATTTTCTTATCTCAATAAATGTCATCATTAGACAATGAATTGTGAAATCGGAAATCTAAGACTCACTCTTAACATTACTTAACCATCTTTGCTTATTTCCTGGAATAATAAAAATAATAAAAGCCTAGAAATATTTTTATTGTGATCTTATTTTTAATTTTTTTATTTTTTGAAGAGGTTTTTGCTACAGGGCTCGTGCATTCGCCAGAAAGACAGAGAGAGACAGAGAGACAGAAAGCGAGAAATCACCCCCCAGGGGGGATGGCCATGTCGCAATCCCTTCTCCTCCATTCTCCTCTCGGGATCTTGGGCACGCATGCACACGCGCCCAGCATGAGTTCAAGCCACCAGGTCCGGGACTCGAACTGTGGTAGACTACATGGGAGTCCAGTAACACAGCCATTAAGCCAACTGGTACCTATTGTGATCTTCTTAATTTTTAAATTACTTTAGGTAGAACAACATCTTTATAATATTGAGGGCTTTTTCTATGAGGACATAAAGCATCTTTTCAATTTGTTACATCTATTTTTCTTTTTTTTTTAGAGATTTTTGCTATAGGGCCTGTGCACTCAACAGAAAGACAGAGACAGAGAGACAGAAAGCGAGAAATCACCCCCCAGGGGGGATGGCCACGTCCCAATCCCTTCTCCGCCATTCTCCTCTCAGGATCTTGGACACGCATGCACACGCACCCAGTGTGAATTTAAGCCACCAGGTCCGGGACTCGAACAGCGGTTGACTACATGGGAGTTCAGCGACATAGCCATTAACGCTAACTGCTGGTCCCATGTTACATCTATTTTTCTATCAACATGAATTCTAATTTTCTATCTAATAGTTCTACTGATATCAACTGCTATTACTGCCACCTCAATCCAAGTTATCATCATTTCTTATCCAGACTATTCAAAGCCTTCTAATTTGTCTACTGGTATCCATTCTTTTCCCAGTCCAAGCTATTTTCTACACTGTAATACAGAGAGATTTTTTTTTTAATTAAAAATCTAACCATGTCACCTTGCTATTTGAAACAATTTTATTTGCTTTCCATTGCATTTAGGATAATTACCAAATTTCCTAATGTGGCCTAAAACACTTCATAGTTAGCACTTCTCCACCTTCACTTTATACCACGCACTAACTCACGTCCTTCTAGCAATACTGGTCAGTTGCTTAGCCATTGAACTTTAAAAATGCGGGGTTCTGCCCCGCGTGCCGTGGCCGGGGTCTGCCCCCGTGTGCCGTGGCCGGGACTCTGCAGGACTCTGCCCCGCATGCCGTGGCCGGGGTCCTGCCCCGCGTGCCGTGGCCGGGGTCTGCCCCCACGTGCCGTGGCCGGGACTCTGCCCCCGCGTGCCGTGGCCGTGGCCGGCCCCGCGTGCCGTGGCCGGGGCTCTGCCCCGCGTGCCGTGGCCGGGTTCTGCCCCCGCGTGCCGTGGCCGGGGCTCTGCCCCGCGTGCCGTGGCCGGGGTCTGCCCCGCGGGCCGTGGCCGGGGCTCTGCCCCCGCGGGCCGTGGCCGGGATCTGCCCCGCGTGCCGCAACCGCTGATGGCCGTCTCTGCTTTCCTGAGCCGCGTTCCTGAAACTGTGTTCCATGGAGATTCTACATTTGGTGCACGAGACCCACCCTTTCAGTTGCAGTCTACGCCATTGTTGGGAACTTTAAAAATGCTACTTCTCCTTTGCCTTTGAACATGCTCATCCAATTCCCTTTTCATATATTATCTTCAGAGCTCAAGATTCTCAATGTGCTTTTTCTACTCTCCTTGATCAAGTCAATTCTCTTAGCAGATGTCTAACCTCCATGATATCATAGTTGCCAGTATATACAGATTTCTGTGATTTTGTTCATATCACTCTTTGATTCCATAAGGGCAGAGGTGATTTCTAATTCTGTTAAATTTTTATTTCCAGCATTATAGTTCCAGTTACAGAATCTTTTGAAAGGGAAGAAGAAATTTGGAAGGGGAGAGGGTCAGAGCTTTGTGGATATGATGAAAATGGCTAGCTGTCCACCACAATCCATCTTTCCCTCCTACAGAGTAGAACCGTTGCTAGGAAACAATCTTTGGATCAGGTGAGGAAATGTGATTAGTTCTTGGCAACAGAATGTAGGCAAGACTGTTAAGTGTCAATTATAGGCCCAAGCTTTTAAAAAACAGATATGCCTTTTCCATATTCTCCTTCACTGCTGCCATGTGAAGAAAATAGCAAGACACTAGGGTAAGGCAAAGCACTAAGGTAAGTCACTTCACAGAGAAAATGGCCGACAGATCAAGGGCACCCACAGTCTAATTATGTCATTAAAGACTGCATTTCTATTATTGTTAACATCTAGATTTTAGAGGCTTATTTGTATAATGAATAGCATTACTCCATGAACCCAGAAATTGGTATTTTAATATGCTAGCCTTAATAGAAATCTAAATATGCTCAGGATTATCAGTTAGGAGCAGGCAGAAAGGAACAGTTATTTTGGGATAGAAAATTTAAGATCTATGTAATGCAGTGGCAAAACATTTAATAAAACTATGGCCTGGAATAGCTTGGAAAATACACTGCATAGCTTTCGAGCTTTTATCTCTAGGGAAATAGCTAGGGAAAAATAAAATGTAGCACTGTATGTTGGCTTTTATTTGTATTAACAAGGAATCCCAAGAAAGTGATGAACTTATATGTAATCAACCTGTCCATTGATGCATGAATGGACAAAGAAAATATGACATATTTGATACAAATCCGACCATTTGTTCAGACTTGAACAATGGTCAGCTATGTGGGAGTCTAGTGTCTTCACCACTATGCCAACTGCTGGCCCCAAGATTTTCCTCTTTTTAAAAGCAGAGTAAGTATTTCATTATATACATGTGTATATACATAAGTTCTGGATCTACTATACAGCATGGTGACTGTAGTTAATAATGTATTGAATGCAGTGATATACCTCATAACAATGTTTAGGTCAATAACAGGTTATATGCACAAGGGTGATTCCTTAAGATTAAAACTGAGTTAAAAAATTCTTAGCACCTTGTGACACTGCAGCCATCATGATGTCATCGTGCAATGCATTGCTTATGTGTTTCAGATGATGCTGGTGTAAGCAAACCTAGTGCACGGCCAGGTGTGTAAAAGTACAGCACACACAGTACATGATACTTGATAACGAAAATAAGTGACTATGCAACTGGTTTATGTATTTATACTACTATACTTTCTGCAGTTCCATCATTGTTTTAGAATGTATACCTTCTACTTACTGAAAAAAAAGTTTTCTGAAAACAGTACGCTGCTTTACATCAGCAGCAATAAGACATGAGGCTCCCAAAACACAGCCACATGTTCCACATGTATTTTACATTTTGTCTAAGCTAGTTGTGCTTCTCAATTCCACTAAGATGGTTTCCTATCTCTCTTAAAGAGATGTAAGGCCTCTTCAGTTCTGAAAATTCTTTTTTTTTTTTTTTTTTTGAGAGATTTTCGCTAAGGGCGCGTGCGCTTGCCAGAAAGAGAGAGACAGAGAGACAGAAAGTGAGAAATCACCCCCCAGGGGGGATTGGTCATGCCGCAATCCCTTCTCCTCCATTCTCCTCTCGGGATCTTGGGCACGCACGCACATGCGCCCGGCGTGAGTTTTAAGCCACTGGGTCCAGGACGCAAACCACAGTCGACTACGTGGGAGTCCAGTGACATAGCCATTACGCTAACTGCTGGTTCCCGAGTTCTGAAAATTCTTATAAAACTCACTTTCCCTAAATATTTTAGGGGTAATAAAGAAGAGGGAGCAATGTTCACTGGAAGGATTAGCAGGTGGAAGGAAAGAGAACAGGAGCAACAGCAACACAGGGAGGCAGACCGAGTGCTACGTTCAGTTTTGTTCTTCAAAGAGCACTGCAGAATCTGCTTTTGCACCATTTACAGTTGGAATAAGTGGCCCAGACAATGATGCTCTGCAAGGCAATCCAACATGGGAGAGTTCCTGGTTCAAGTCTGGAGACCTCCGTGAGTACGCAGGCCACATGCTTGCTTGTGATCCAGGGCTCGCTGAGGCTGGAGGGTACCTCAGAGCATTGAGACCCTGCTGGGGTGCTGTCTGTCTGCTTCCCTCTACTCTCTCTGTCTCTCTTGCTCATGGAAGAAATTAACTTTGGAAAAGAAAAAAAAATGGGGACAAAACTTCTTGCTTAATGTATACGTTCGCGTATAATCCAGTGATATAATCAATATTAAAAAAGCTTTAAAGTGAGAAAAAACATAGGTTGATTTTACTATGTTTGTAGCCAAAAGAAATTAAAAAAAAAAAAAAAAAGAAAGAAGGTATTCATCTTACAAAGAAAGAAAAATAGAAGAAAAAAATAGAAGATCACAGAAGGGTTGGAGAGAACAGAAGACAACGAAGGGCAGTTTCATCAACAGCTGACCAACGTCCTCCTTCACAAGGCAGAAATGAAAGAAGTCACATACATAAATGAAAGGGAAGAACTGGGTTGTCAGGAAAGTCATGACACAGTTTTATATATTTCTCTATGTAAAAATACATCATGACTTTCCCAACAACTCAACAGAGTTCAATAAGTTTGGATGGTGCTATAGAATCCACAAGAGAGGGACCAGCAGTTAGCATAAGGGCTATGTCGCTGGACTCGACCGCGGTTCACATCCCGGACCCGGTGGCTTAAAACTCACGCCAGGCGCGTGTGCGTGCGTGCCCAGGATCCCAAGAGAATGGAGGAGAAGGGATTGCGGCATGGCCATTCCCTCTGGGGGGTGATTTCTCGCTTTCTGTCTCTCTGTCTGTCTCTGTCTATCTGGCGAGCGCACGCGCCCTATGGCAAAAACCTCTCCCAAAAAAGGAAGGAAAAAAAAAAAAAAAAAAGAATCCACAAGAGAACAAAATGATTATCAAGCATCACTGAAGGCTAAATTGAAGAGAATGGATATATTTGTAAAGATCCAGGTAAAATGGGTTCCATAATTCTTTCCAGAAGGACTCTATTGTTATTAGCTATGCATGAATTCACCCATTTGCTTACAGATACACATGACATTGTGTCTCTCCAAAATTCATATATTGAAACCCTAGCCCTCAATGTGATGTTATTTGGAGTAAGGAAATAATTAAGGTTAAGGACAACAGAGAGCTTAATCTCTCCACTACCTCAGGACACAGAGAGAAGACTGCCTTCTGAAAACCTGGAAGAAAGCCCTTAACAGGAATTGAATTGGCCAGTGTCCTGATCTTGGACTTGCAAGTCTCTAGAACTGTGAGAAAATAAATTTCCATTATTTAAGCCACTTAGGCTGTGGTATTTGTTATGGTAGATGCACTGAGGTGGATACCTCCATTTTAATAACAAGTGTGTTATATTGCCCTCTTCTATAATCTGATATGAAATGTATTAAAAAATGTTACCTATATCTACACTTCCACTACAATTTAACATACACTTCCCAAAAAAGTAATCAATATACTGTCCTAACTGGAGTATAAGGAGAAGTAAAAGGAAAGTAACTTAAAGTGACTTATAATATGTAATGTGTACTTCAACATACAAATGCTCAAGTATGACTTCTCTAGACAATATACTGTTTGCTTGTACTGGCTTATATAAGTAAGTTTGGAGTTAAAATATGGAAGAATTTTAAGAGATATTATACACACACACACACACACAAACTCGGGAAAAATAGAAGAGCACAGATAATTCATCATGGTGCAAAGTTTTAAACAAAACAAAGTATAATCTTTATACAACACTTGCATTCCTATAATATGGTATATCTTTTTAAAATGTAAAAATACTTGGGACCAGCAGCTGGCGCAATGGCTATGTGGCTGGACTCCCACGTAGTTGACCGCAGTAGCTTCAGTACCAGACCCAGTAGCTTCAAATGATGCCAGGCACATGTGCGTGCATGCCCAATATCCCAAGAGGAGAATAAAGGAAAAGGGACTGTGGTGTGGCCATCCCCCCTGGGGAGTGATTTCTCACTTTCTGTCTCTCTGTCTCTCTCTGTCTTTCTGGTGAGCACATTCACCCTATAGCAAAAAACCTCTCAAAAAAAAAATATATATAGTAAAAATACTGTATGTTTTACATAGAGTTAGATTCTAGGTTCTAATCATTACAAAAAATTTTTTTCACCTCCATAATATTTGATGAGACTACTAAAGGCCATATAAGATACAAATGAGATAGTTATACGTTGTTTGGAACTGTCCACAAGAGTACAACCCCAAAATGACTGCAAAAACATAATGTTCCTTTAAATGTTTAAAATGTTCCCTAAAGGATGGTGCAGTATCCACTAGGATCAATGCATTAAACGAATGTATTGTTAATTTTTTTATTATTGTATTATATTCAAGAGTATAATACATCCAGGATAAAGAGAGCTAAGTTTGGTGCTAGCAGGTGGTATGGTCAATTAAGGTGCTGACTCTCATATGGCCAGCTGCAGTTCAAATCCTAGACCTGGCGGCTTGAAAATCACACCAGGCATGAGTATGTGTATGTATGCCCAAAATCCCAGAAGGGGAATGAAGGAGAAGGATTGCAGCATGGCCCTTCCACTTCATCCCTCTCCCAAGGGTGATTTCTCACTTTCCCTCTCATTGTCTCTGGCGAACACACATGCTCTATGGCAAAAACCTTAAAAAACAACAACAACAACAACAACAAACTAAGTTTGACCTAAAGAAGAGGTAAAGACTGAGAAGTAGAAATCTTAGAAAAGGAGACAGAAGGTATAACAGATATGGAGAAGTAGAAAAGGTAGAAAGCAAAGAAAAGTAGTCATTATCCCTTAATGTAAACCCCTCCATCTGAACCACATTAGCAGTTTTTCTTTTCTCCCAGGACATTATACTTATTCCAGACTCCAAGACTTCTTTGTGTTGCTTTCTTTCTGGAGATACTGTTCTCTTGCATATGTAAAGTATATTTCTCAGAGAACTCAGGCAAAGTCCCACTTTTGTACATAATTTTATCTGCATACTCCCAACATCATGGTTCCTTTCCTTGCAGAAATCCTTTAGTATTCCACTACTTGAATATTTATTAGCCAAATACTATGTGCCAAAAATAAAACATTCCTTTATTCTTTCAATGGTCAATGCTGTGGCTGTATTTCTATGGAAACCTAACCGTAGAATACAAAAATAATTTTGTCAGCTCACTACCCACTGCTCTCCTTCTATGGAAGTCATAAAAAAAAAAGAATCTAGAGATGGAAGTAGAAGGGAATTAAAGATAGGTTGAAGTGAAGTTCTTGAAATTCATTCGAAAAGAGGACTTTTTACAATTATCTGTATATGAACGAGTCAATTTATAGCTAGCTTATAGTTACTTTAGGATAAAGGTTAGTGTCCTATAACTTCCTTTCATACAATATTACTTGTTTTCTCTTAATAATCCACTTCCCTAATATGTCAGACAGTGACATAGGTACTAGCAGTTATCAATAAACACAATCAATAAAGTACTGTCATCTTGGTACTTATGGATTAAAGAGAGGAAGACTTTTTAAAAAATTAAAATAAATATTTAAGTCGTATAGTACTGCTAGAAGGAAATGTGCAAAAAAAAAAAAAAAAAAAAAAAGATTTTTTTGTTTTAGCTAGAACAACTAAGGGAGGCTTCCCTGGCCCCATGCAGGACATGAAACGCTTTTTTTTTTTTACTTTGGTTTGTACACATATGCATCAATCTGTGTCTGAGTGTGTGTTTGAATTCTACATAAGGTGAGCCTGGCCTCTTACCAGACCTACGCTACCTTAGGGGAAACCTTAAACAAGGCTCAACTTGTCTGGAAGCCACAATAATTATTCTGTAATTCATTCTACACACCTTATAATCCTTGGGTCGGTAGCAGCCAAGGTGAGCATGATCTAAAAAAAGACATACAAGAGAATTCAAGTATAAATATTTCAAATCAAACAAAAAAAGAAAGAAAATTTGGTTTCATCATTGATTTTTGCAACTATCACTGTTTGTATCATTGTAATTCGTACTTCAGATTTCAGAAATAGTTTAAAACTCCTTCAACAATGCTATATAATCAAAGATGATAAGTCTATCAGTTAAAATTATATCAGTTCTTTGGCAATCAAGTGATTTTACAAATACTATTAATATATATATATATATATATTATATGTATGTATGTATATATATATTTAGCTAGTTAGTATTTACTATAGGGTTGCATGTATGTGCTGAAGACAGGCAGATACATGGAGAGAAAGAATGTGAGAAATCCAACACCCCCAACCCAGGGGATGGCCACACCACAATCCCTTCTCCTCCATTCTCCTTTTAGGATTTGGGGCATGCATGCACAGCCACTTGGCATGTTTTTCAAGACAGTGGGTCTGGGACTCAAACTATATATTCAACCATGTGGGATCTAGTCACCTTAACCTCCATGCCATGTGCTGGCCCCACAAATACTATTTTCTTTAGTGTAGTAGATATGTGAATGCAGGCAGAAATATCTAGTTAATGAACAAATTTGTCTACATGAAATGGATAATTTTTCATTGATAAACCTGTTTATGATGAAATATAATTTGCATTTATAAATTTGATAAGTATCATCAAACTATAATACATATGTTCCTATTCTTTCTTTTTTTTCCTAAGTTTTTGACATAAAGCACATGTATTTGCCAGAAAGAGAGACAGAAAGTAAGAAATTACTCTCCAGGAGGAATGGCCACACTGCAATCCCTTCTTCTCCATTTTCTCAGGACGCTGGGGCATACACACATACACGCATGTGTGCCTGGTGTGATTGTCATGCCATGGGGTAAACTCCACACCACTCGCTGGCCCCCATGTGTTCCTATCCTTAAAGGCCCTGTTAGCATCAGGCTGGCACAATGAAACAGGACCAGCATTAGAAGGAGGGAGCATACTGTTATATACAGACCATGCTGACAAGATCTGCAGTACGTATTTCAGGCCCCAGCACTGACTGTATGACCTTGGATACCTTACTTAAATTTAAGTCTTCGATTCCTATTCTGACATCCTTGTTCCTCATATTGTTTTTACCATTCATTATGTTAGGTATTAAATATAAGACACTAAAATAAATGTTGACTATTATTACTAATATCATCATCAGTATTGCTACTATTTTTTTTTTGAGTGGTTTTTGCTATAGGGCACGTGCGCTCGCCAGACAGACAGAGAGAGACATAAAGACAGAAAGCGAGAAATCACCCCCAGAGGGGGATGGTCACACCACAATCCCTTCTCCTCCATTCTCCTCTAAGGATCTTGGGCACGCACGCACACGCGCCCGGCGTGAGTTTTAAGCCACCGGGTCCAGGACGCGAACCGTGGTCAACTACATGGGAGTCCAATGACATAGCCATTACGCTAACTGCTGGTTCCCAGTATTGCTGCTATTGAGTTCTAACACAAACAAGCCTGGGTTCTACTGTATGCAAGCTTTGAAAAACATTGTATATAAGAACAATGTATGATTATATATAAACCAGAAATTGCAACCCAAAAAACAAGCCTGGGTTTGATTTTGAATCCTGTCATTTAGATATATTGCTGTTCTGGTCAAATTATATAATAAACCTGTCATTCTTCATTTTAAGAATATAGAAACAGGGCTGGCCCTATAGGCTAATGATTAAGAGGGTCAGATACCACATGGCTGACCACAGTTCAAACCTTGGCCGTGGAGGCATGAAAAACATGCCAGGTGCTTGTGTATGCATTCCTCAAATCCCAACAGGAAGGAGAAATGGAGATGGAATTGTGACATGATTATGCCCCATTGGAGGTTGCTTTCCCCATCTCTCTTCCTTTCTCTCTGGTATGTGCATATACACTCTAGGGGGGAAAAAAAGGAAATAATACTTACGTCAGAGAGTCAGAGGGTTAAATTGCATGACTTGTGAAAGTCCCTAGCACAGTATGTGTTACATAGTAGATTTTAAAACTAATTTTAAATCTCTCCCTAAGATAATAACCATTATACTGTATATACAAATTTGGGGCTTGACACACTACTTAATTTTTTAAGTATTATAATCTGTTGTATTAACAGTCAAGAAAACCAGAACCGTAATTTACAATTCTACTTCCTCACTCAGACCTTCTGATGAAAAGCACTTTAAGAGTCAATAATGAACCTTAACAATCCACCTTACCCAGAAAATATAGCTATATGGATATAGATCTAGGATAGTCTGTTAAATTCTTTACCTCTCCTTTTATGGTTCAAGATGTTGTTTGTTTTATAGGTGCCCTGGATCTTACCAGAAGGCAGCTGAAATATTAATGTCTTTCATACAAGGCCAACTTCTCCATTTAATATTACTAAAAGTCAATTTACTTCAAGTGCTTTTCAAAGTTAAAAATAAAAATAAGGGCTAGATGGTAGTGCAGAGGCAAAATACAGCACTCTGCAAGCCGACCCCCATGGCAGAGTTCTGGATGCTCGTCTGGAGAACTACCCAGGACCCGTGTCACGCACATGCTAGAACAAGACAGGGTTGCTTGTCAGGACCCTGCCAGGGGTGCTGCCTCTGTCTGTCTCTTGCTCTATGAATAAATAAATTAATAAACTTTAAAAAATAAAATAAAATTTAAATAAATAAAAATAAATCTCAGTTCAACACCTCTCCTGTACAAGTCTAACGTACAACATGGCCATGAAAAACAGAAGAAATGGACAAGGACATACTGAACCTAATTCTTCAAAAATGCTAACTTCAAAAATTAAGGTAAAAGTACTTGGCAGTGGTATTTATTTGCTGGCAGCTAGTATAAAATTAAAAGTTTCAGTACAGTAAAACACTGGTAGGTCTACTTTTCCACAAGCCACTTTTAAATTTACCCTAATTTGAAGAGGCCTATAATTTTCTTTCATTTTTACAAATTAAAATATTACTTTGATCTGGGGTTTCCCAATGTTCACATTTAATCACCCTTATCAACAATTAGGCACTAACTATATTCTAAATGTAGGAGATAAGTCATGGCCCATGGCCCTGAATCTATTTCGGTTAAGTTATACAATGTTGGATAACAGCAGCATAAAAGAACAGGCTGAAAGTCAAAGTGGTAGAGACAATTAATGCTATAAAAAGCCTTATCAGAGAGCAATCCCTCAAGGTTGAAAGCAATGAGAAAAATTTCCTAAAAGTGGAGACATTTGAGCAGGACACAATAAATGGGTCAAGCTTAACAAAAGTATGAAGGAAAAGAAAGAGCTAGTTCAGATCTTATATGGTAATTCTAAACTTAGATTATTTCTTTAATCCTCAGGTTCTTTACCCATACAGTGGAAATATATTGGGTCATCAGGAAAGAAGCCGTGTCACATTTTTGCATTGGAAAACAAGGAAATAAGCAATGACTTTCCAAACGGCCTAATACAATAGCCTCTAAATTTCATGAGGTTAGTACAATTAGTCTATGCAATATAAGTGATGTATTTAGCGTAGCAGGTGGCAGAAAACGCAAATTCAATACATGTTAGCTATTATTTGATTCTCAAATAACCTCCGATAGTAGGTGTTATGGACTGAACGTATTCCCCCCAAATTCCTATGTTGAAGCTCTTATCCCCAGAGTTATAGATTATGCAGATGGGACCTTTAGGAGGCAATGAGGTTAGATGAGGTCATTACAGTATAGCCCTCATGAGAGGATCAATTTCCTTATAAGAAGAAACAGAGAGCTTGTTATCTCTCTCTGTGTGTCTCTCTGCCTCTTTCTCCCCCACAGCTTTACATGCAAAAAAGAAGTCATGTGAATACATGGCAAGATGGTGGCTACCTATAAACCATGAGAACAGACCTCAGAATGAAACCTACCTTCCCATACTCCAGAAACACGAGAAAATAAAATTTGTTAAGGCATGCAGAGGCCTATGATAGTTTGTTATGGCAGCCTGAAGAGGGTAGGACTGATCAATATTTCTACTTTACATTTCAGAAGAATATTCAGAAGAATATCCAAGTGAGGGAATTAATGTCTTCGGTTAGTCAGTGCTGCTTCTACTAATATGAGAATATAAGATTTCCTTATTGTAAAACAAATAGGTAAATGTTGCCAGTCTCAAAATAGCATCAGATTATACAGAAGATTTGTGGGACCAGCAATTAGTGTAATGGCTATGTCGCTGGACTGTCACGTAGTCAACCATGGTTCGAGTCCCAGACCTGGTGGTTTAAACTCACACTGTGCGCATGTGTGTGCCCAAGATCCTGAGAGGAGGATGAAGGAGAAGGGATTGCAGCGTGGCCATCCCCCCCCCGGGGGGGGGGGTGATTTCTCGCTTTCTGTCTCTCTGTCTCTTTCTGTCTCTCTGGCGAGCACATGTGCCCTATAGCAAAAAAAGACCTCTCCAAAAGATTTGTTAACCAAATGGATGTGATATATAATTAAATTAATCAAGTGCCTATTAGTGATACATATGAAGGGACTTCAAAAGGTTCATGGAGGGGCCAACAGGTTGCATAGTGGTTAAGGCACTGGATTTCCACATGGCCGACCACATTCCGAGTACCAGACCCAGCAGCTTGAGAGTTACCCTGGTTGCGCGTGCATGTGTGTCCAGAATTCTGAGATCAAAATTAAGGAGAAGGGATTGTGACATGATCATATCACCCATGAGAGGGGTGATTTCTCATTTTCCTTCTCTCTGTCTCTCTCCGGCAAAGCACACATGCCTATGGCAACCTCCACCCCTCACCCCCCCCCCCAAAAAAAGTTCCTGAAGAATGGAAGGAAGGAATTTACTTTGGTGTGAAACAGTTTTAAATCCTGGGGCTAGCAGATGGCATAGCAGTTACATCACTGGACTCCCACATGGCTGACCATGGTTCAAGTCCTGGACCCAGTGGCTTGAAAATTATGCCAGGCGAATGAGTGTGAGTGCCTAAGATCCCAGGAGAAGAATGGAGGAGGAGGGACTGTGCAATGGCCATCGCGCCTGGTGGGTAATTTCTCACTTTCCCTCTTGCTGTCTCAGTCTTGTCTCTCTCTCTCTCCAGCGAGGGCATAAGCCCTATGACAAAAACTGCTGGGGGAAAATATCTTTTTTAATCCATGCAAAGTTTTCTCATAACACACAATTCCAATAGACTTTTTTTTTTTTAAGAGGTTTTTGCTTTAGGGCGTGTGCGCTCGCCATAAAGACAGAGAGAGACAGAGAGACAGAAAGCGAGAAATCACCCCCCAGGGGGGATGGCCACGCCGCAATCCCTTCTCCTCTATTCTCCTCTCGGGTTCTTGGGCACGCACGCACACACGCCTGACGTGAGTTTAAGCCACCGGGTCCGGGACGCAAACTGCGGTCAACTACGTGGGAGTCCAGCGACATAGCCATTACGCTAACTGCTGGTCCCCCAATAGGCTTTTTAAGGACTCCTCATAATGTTTATTAAAACCCAAATATGATGATTAGTTATGAAAACATTTCCTTAGTAACCACCTATTAGAAAAACTGAGATTCACTTTGTCCTAAAGTCACCGTTCACACTGAGACTAGCCTGACAACTTGGAGCTTCTGCATCCTTCCTCCACTGACCTTCACCCAGGCTCAGATATGACTCAGTCCCCAAAAATCTACCCTGACTTTGAGCAAGAAATTAAGGATCTTTCATCTGAAACTCAGCATCTTTCTATATCAATTGTCTCATTTTATCAAAGTAATTATTGAGTCCCACTCTGACAAGTAGAGCTAATATGTGTTCTCTACATGTCAATCTCTATTTTGGCAACTTTCACAGTATTCTGCTATGAAGGGAACTACTGTCTTCCTTTTTCATGACTTCAAAGAAGTGAATGCTATCTGGAAAGAAGCAGAATTTACTGCAGAAATTCCCTAATGTTGAATGTGTGCCTTCCCTAATGTCGAATGTGAGTCTACCCAAACCTTCAAATAATATCTGCCCCTGGCCCAGCCACGGTGGCACAGCCAGTCGAGGTTTTGCTGCATGATGCTGGAAGCCATGTGGGAAGGTTCTGGGTTTGCATACTGGGTCTACCAAAACATGCCAGGGGTGCCCATGTGCACACCCATGAAACAGCTGCTGCAAGCCTGGGGGCGGGACCGCAAATAAGGATCCTATACTGGGTACTTGACTGTCTCTCTCTACATATCACACACACACACACACACACACACACACATGAAATAGATTTCAAGGGGCAGGGAGACGTGGCTCCCTGGTCTGGTGGTTAAGGCAATTGTATTCCACTTGGCTAGCCAGCAGATGGAATCCCAGATGTGGGCTTGAAAAACATGCCAGACTCGAGTGTGCAAGTGCCCCAAATCCTGGCAGGGTGGGATTACAGCATGGCCACTCTGCTGGGGGTTAGGGGGCTTTCTCCCTCTCTCTGTTCTCTGTCTCTCACCACACACACTTTCTGGCAAATTAAGAGAGAGAAAAAGAGAAAGAGTACCTGCCTGGTAACCTTTATCAGCTCTTTTACCCATCTTATCCCAGCAACAACGCAATGTTCTAAGGATGGCCTCACCTTTCCTGTGAATATTCACAATGAAAAGGCCAATGCTTTTGCCATATGTCAATTCCTATAACTAGAAGAAAAGTTAGGATATTCAGCCATATAAAATAAAATCAGGGTTTAATAGCTCTCAGGGGACCCTATTTTCTAAAAAGAAAAGGCATATAGGCAAAGTGCTTCCTATCTGTTACTCACTTGTGCTACATTCACCTGAAACTGTTTAATCTGACTTCTAATATATTTTATTCTCATTCCTGTGACTATTAAACATATAAGGTGATGGGGAACCAGCAGTTAGCATAATGGCTATGTTGCTGAACTCCCATGCAGTCGACTGCGATTCAAGTCCCGGACCTGGTGGCTTAAACTCACGCCGGGTGCGTGTGCATGCATGCCCAAGATCCCCAGAGGAGAATGGAGGGGAAGGGATTGCAGCATGGCCATCCTCCCTGGGGGGTTATTTCTCACTTTCTCTGTTTCTGTCTCTCTCTGTCTCTGTCTTTCTGGCAAGCACCCTATAGCAAAACCCTCTCAAAAAAACACATAAGGTGATGGAAATGTTCTAAAATGGATTGTGGTGGTGATTTCACAACTGTATAAGTTATTAATTGTTCACTTAAAACAGGTGAATTTTATGGCATATAAATTATACCTCAATAAAGTTGTTAAAAATGTTAAGAGACCAGCAGATGGAGGAATGGTTATGTCATCGGATTCCCATATAATCGACTGCAGTTTGAGTCCCAGATCTGGTGACTTAAAACTCATGCCAGGCATGTGTGTGCATGCCCAAGATCCCTAGAGGATGATGAGGGGGATGGAATTAAGGCGTGACCATCCCCCGTGGGGATGATTTCACGCCTTTTGACTCTCTGTCTCTCCAGTGAGCTCACACACCCTATAGCAAAAATCTTTCTTAAAAAAAACTTAAGAAATAAAGAAACTAAAAAAATTTCTAGAAATTGACACTGTTCAACTACTACTGCTATATAAGATGAGAAGTCAAAAGAGGAAGGGCATATTTAAATGGAAGCAGAGACAAGGAAGATCTTTTGCTCAATTATGTACATGAATACTACATACCGTTTTGTTCAGAAAATTTTAAAATTATATCATTTATTGCTGTCCATTCAAATATGACATATTAGGATTTTGTGTATTATTTCTAATTTATTTTACTTTACAACAGTAACCTTTAAACAAAAGGACTAGTGAGAGTTTGTAAAAAAAAAAAAAGTTACAATCTTATACAGAAATGAAACTCATAAAAGAATCTTCAAATGGAAAGATTAAGAGAAACAATTTCTTCTCAGGGGTGGGGATGGAGCCTAACATCTTTTTTCCCCTGAATATCTAAAGTAAAGAATAATAATGATAATAACTTTTCAAATGCAAAAATAACTGGGTAAAGCTTCTCAACATTCTTGCATTATAAAAGGGACTGAGTTTCCTCAGAAGGACCGCACAAAACAATCTGAGTAATATACCATGGTCTTCCAGATAGAAATAAGTATATTTGAAAATTTTAATTTAAAAATACACTTCAAGGAGACTGGCAGAAAACAAGGAACTAGGGGCAAAAAGATCTTGATTCCAGAAAGCTTGACCATTCTGTAGCACTCCAACAAGTCAACTACTTCTGCAGGCCTGTGCCATATCTTTGTCAAATAGAGCAAATTCATCTTCATATGATTATTATCAGGACTAAATGGGTCAATACCGGTCAGTGTGGCATCCTATAAAAACAAGAATTATTAGGAAAGACAATTTGGCAAGAACATGTTCAAGAATAACTTCTACTGGGACCAGCAGTTAGCGTAATGGCTATGTCGCTGGACTCCCGTGTAGTCGACCGTGGTTCAAGACCCAGACCCAGTGGCTTAAAACTCACGCCGGGCGCATGTGCGTGTGTGCCCAAGATCCCAAGAGGAGAATGGAGGAGAAGGGATTGCGGCGTGGCCATCCCCCCTGGGGGGTGATTTCTCGCTTTCTATCTCTCTGTCTCTGTCTGTCTGGCGAGCGCACGTGCCCTATAGTGAAAACCTCTCAAAAAAAAAAAAAAAAAAAAAAAAAAGAATAACTTCTACTAACGATCACAAGTAAGGGCTAGCTAAGCTGCATGATGGTTAAGGCAGAGGGATCCCACATGGTTGACTGCAATTTGGAGTCTGAGACCCAGCTGCTTGAAAAACATGCTGGGTACATGTGCATGTGTTTCCAAAATGGAAAAGGAGGAGAAGAGAATGGAGGAGAAGGAATTGTGGCATGGTCATCTTTCCTGGGGGGTGCTTGTTCAGTTCTCTCTCTCTTTCTCCCTCTCCCTCTCTGGAAAGCACACATGCCCTATAGGGAAAAAAAAAAAAAAAAATCACAGTGAAAATTCACTGTGTTTAAAACATCATACCATAAGAAAATCCCTACATGTATATGATAGTTAATAAGAACCCAAAATAAAATTGCTCAGCTGTCAATCCAAAAGAAGTAGTCAAAAGAATATGGACATTAAAATTAGAAAAAGAAAGAAAATCCTAATAGTAGGAAACCAACTAATAAATGTAATTGAGAGTAAAAGAATTTTTAAAAATTACTATGTGTTAAACATCACAGCAACAAATTTTGTGATGCTGTGATGTTTCAAGCAAGGGTGGATGATTATGCTAAAATGGTTAAAGTGGAGGTGTGATAGGATATTATATAGTCTCAAAGCATCTCACCAAAATTAAAAAGGAAAGGAATAGTAACTTTATGATGGCGAGACCTAGCAGACAAAATCTTAATCAAGTGAGTAACAAACATCACCAGTAACAAAGCAGCACTGTGTACCTCCTGACATGGTGCACTGAGAGTAACACATCCTTTCTGATGTCTTCTAGGTAAAAAACGAATACTCTAATCATGAGAGAAAATCAAACAAACCAAAATTGAGAGACTTTCCACAAAATAACTGGTCTGTGCTGTTCAAAATTATGTTATTAAATACAAAACCTTAGGAATATATATGTATATATACTATATCTATATATATATATATAGTATATATATATTTTTTTTGAGAGGCTTTTGCTATAGGGCATATGCGCTCATCAGAAAGACAGAGAGAGACAGAGAGACAGAAAGCAAGAAATCACCCCCGTGGTGGGGGGGGGGGGGGAATGGCCACCCCACAATCCCTTCTCCTTCATTCTCCTCTTGGAATCTTGGGCATGCACACATACGTGCCCGGCATGACTTTAAGCCACCGGATCTGGGATTCAAACTGCGGTCAACTACATGGGAGTCCAGCGACATAGCCATTACACTATCTGCTGGTCCCAGGAACCAATCCATATTAAAGAAAAATGCAGAGTCTTTACAGCTGAATGCTGTGCATTACATGAGATTTCTTTTGCTATGAAGATATAATTAAGACAACTGGCAAAAACTTATTTTGGTTATATATTAGTTATTATCATGATATTATTAATTTCCTGCTTCTGATTAATTACATCACAGAAGAAAATCTCTGTAATTAGTCTGCCATAAGAAAATACCATAGACTAGGTGGCTTAAATAACAGAATTTTGTTTCTCACAATTCTGGAGTATAGAAGTTGGAGATTATGCTGTGAACATGGTTAGATTCTAGAAAAAAATCTCTCTTTCTAGGTAGCAGATGATCATCCTGTAGCTGGGTCTTCTCATGGTCATCAGAAATGTGAAGACCTCCTAAAGACCCCTTCTCTAAATATACATTTAGGATTAGTGCTCCTACATGTGAATTTTTAGAAAATACAATTCAGTATTAGGCAAGCAGGTGGTGTGGTGGTAAGGTGCTGGATTGCCACATGGTTGATCATGGTTTGAGTCCCAGACCCGGTGGCTTGAAAATCAGACCAGGTGCGAGTACATGAGTGCCCGAGATTCCAGGAAGGGAATGGAGGAGATGGGATTGCAGCGTGGCCATTGTCCCTGGATGGTGATTTCTCATTTTCCCTTTAATTGTCTCTCTCTGTCTGTATCTGCCATGTGCACATGCCCTCTGGCAAAAACCTTAAAAACTATACACACACACACATACACACACACAAACCGACCCTGAGGTATATATATGCAGAGAGCAAGGCAAAGAGGAAAAACGAAAGAGGGGGGGGGAAAGGACATTCAATATTATGATTTGTAGACTCTGAGTAAAAGGTATATGGGGATACTTTGCACTATTTTTACTTCTCTAAGTCTGAAATTATATCAAAATAAAAAATTTAAACAAAAGCACTCATTACAATCTCTCTGATTATACCTAGACATATCTATATAGATAGAGATAAATAGATATGGTGTAGACCTTAGGCAGCTGACTCCTTCAATTAAAAGTTATTAGAAACCATAAAAGTTGTGCTGACTAATATGTAATTGCCAAGAAAAATCAGATACTTAAGTACTCAAAAATTTTTTTTCAAGGAACTATCTGGATATTGAAGTTATTTTCCATTGGCTTGTCCTTATAGCTCATTTTCCATGTCACAAGTTTCCCCTCTTCCAAGAGGGAAAACAGAATGTAACATCTGTTTCTAATTTCAAATAACCTCCTATTCTGGATATAAAAGACTTATTGATTACCACATCCTTCTCCCTGATACTAACATTGATCTCTATGATCACAAACATTGCCAGTGTTAAAAAATAAACAATAAGCAAGCACAAGCGCTGCACTTACTCAGAAAACAGTGTTTCAGTTCTTCATTTTAAAAAAAAGGATTACATTATACTTTAGAATCAGAGCTCACTACATGTTATGATTTTTTTTTCTCTATTTCATTTTCCTTCTTCTCTGGTTTTTTTTTTGATTATATTAAATCAACATTAAAGGCTGCCAACAAAATACCGGATGAACTCACTAGCCAATGTCTACAGATATTAACTCAAATATCCTTTATTCTATACTATTAAACTTTCTCCATAAACAACCTCTTCCTATTGAATTTAAGAAGCAACTTACCTAACCATAAGGAATGGGCTAAAAATGAAAAAAAAATATAATAAACTAAACCTAAAGACTACTATCTTTTCATAAATATAAATAACAATAATTACTACAATTATTACACAATGACAGCTGCTATTTATTGCATTGTGTGCTAGGACATTTTATTAACACATGGTAACATTTGCCATGTTATCTTTACTCTTTAATAAACAAATTTGTTATCAAAGTAGTTAAAATTATTTGTTCAAGAATGCCAAGTTTTTTCATGGGTGACAGAGTAAGTATGCTAATAAATGTCTAAATATACAACCCTGAACTCTTTTCACTGTGGTAGTTCTCAAAACCTGTTCCAAAAACTAACATATGTTAAGGTGAGAAAAAGGGTCCCATCATCCAACAGTTTGGAAAATGTTGAGTAAAACAAAATTAATAGAGTTATTTTTTTACTCCAGGGTATCACAATCTGTAACATGCTCGTATATGTTCTTGAATTTCAGAGGGAGAGATGGTTTATAGCAGCACAGAAATTGTATTATATTTATAGAGCCCCTATATGGATGCCCGACAGATGTAAAAAGCCACACTAAACTGTGTTTTCCAATAATAGAGCAGAGATTCTGTGTTTGTTAAGCAATGCCAAGGTAGAAGCTTGTTTGTGCTGTGAGCAGGTAAAGCTGTAAGAGACAGGACTTCTAGCTTACCATTGTGCATCCTGGACCATCCATCTCTTTCACAGTCTCTGCCAGAACATCCAAATAAAGCATCAGCCCTGGGACTTGGGGGATCAACCTAGAAGAAGTAGGGTTTCAATATAAAAGACAGCTTAAATATTCCCAGTTCTTCAATTTCATGGCACCAGGAAAATGACTAGCACACACAGGTCACATATCATAAGGTTAACATGGTAGTGCCCATATGGCTGAGGCACATTCTATGTCAGAGTTAAGTATTTTCTGGCTGATTTTTACACAAAATTGAAATTAGTTTTAGACTTTTTAGGAGATTTTTTGCTACATGGCACATACACTCTCCTGAGAGATAAAAGTGAGACAGAGAGATAGAAAGTGAGAAATTAACTCCCAAAGGGGATGGCTACACTGCAATCCATTCTCTTCTTGGGATCTTGGACACACACATACATGCACCCAGCATGAATTTTAAGTTGCCAGGTCCAAGACTTGAACTGTGGTTGACTATGTGCGAGTTTAGTGAAGTAACCATTACACCATCTGCTGGCCCCAAAATCTAGACATTTTAGAAAATGGCTGATGGAGCTAGTAGGAGGTATGGTGGTTAAGGTGCTGGACTCCCAAATGGCTGAGTTTGGCTTGAGTTCCAAATCCAGGTGCTTGAAAATCATGCCAAGTGGTGTGTGCATGTGCGTGTGTGTGCGTGTGTGTGTGTGTGTGTGTGCGCCCAGAATCTCAAGAGAACAGAGGAGAAGAAACAGTGTGGCCATCCCCCGGGGGATGGGGGTGGGGTGGTTTCTCACTTCCCCGCCTTCTGCCTCTTTCTTTGGCAAGTACATCCTCCCTATCGCAAAAATCTAAAAAAAGAAAAATAGAAGCAAAAATGGTAAATCTTATGTGTATTTTATCAAAATAGAAAAAAAATCATATTCTGCTTAAATGGAAAAAACCGTTTAATGCTTCTAGAATAGTCCTGCCAGTTTATTGGAAGCAAACTAATTTCTTAAAACAGCTTCCTGACCCAGCCATGGTGGAGCAGGAGGGAGGGAATTGCTGGGAGATACTGGAGCCATAATGGAAGGCCTAGAGTTCACATCCAGGTCAACCTGAACACTCTGTGTACATCTATGAGTCCACAGTCTTGACTGGCTGGAAGGCTGGGAGGAGGATCACAGTGTGTCAAGATCCTGTCAAGGGTGTGTGTGTGTGTGTGTGTGTGTGTGATAAAAAAAAAGAAACTTTTAAAAAGAAAATAGAGAAAGCTTAATCACCTACAAAATGAAATTGCTTCTTACTCTTTAAGATTACTTTTCATACCATGTATGTAAACAGAATGTGTTTCCTAAAAGTATTAACATTTTATATGTGCATATATTAAGTTAAAAGTTTGTTTGGTTACCAATTTGCTAAGTAGTTTTAAAACATGAATGGCTATAGGGGAATAAAAACATCCTTAAGTATGTATATACAACTGGAAAAATCCAATTTTCTATTCAATAATGTAAGTAATTTTCTAAGTAGGCATTTCTGTTTATATAAAAGGAGGAGGTGTGGGGAGGAACCATTTAAATAAAAAGCAATATTAGAATTATTACATTTTGAACACTGGCATGAGAAATAATAACAGAACATTTATGGTAGTTATTTTCCCAAATAATTTGTAGGTAATTAATCTCGATAGTATTTCTATTTATCTTTGTAGATAGGTATTTAATTAAAATACTACTCTTCCTTCGGATTAGAATACATATCCTTTCTTTTAAATTTAATTTGTAATTGTCAGCAGACATAAAATTAAAGGCATCCTAAAATTGTCGTCAAACATACAAGTAAAGCATTAACAGGATATTGTTCAAACAAACAATAAAATGTGATCAGAACTTACAATCAAACTATATAGAACTAAGACAAACTTAATTACAATAACCTCAGTAAAATACTACCACTTAAAAGTATCTGTTACATTATGAACTTTTTAATAATAAAATAGTCTATTACTTTAGGTCAAAAAGGATTCATTAGTCACAATATAACACAAAAATAAAATGAAACGCTGCGAATGCACATTTAAATTGTTTTAGAAAGGATATCCAAGAAATCTGAAATTTCAGATGCTGGTATATGTTCAAAAGTATTAGACCACCAAAGGGGTATATTTATCTGCTGTATTAATTCATTTTATAATTTAGAAAAAGTGAATTAAAGACATTACAGTGAAAAATATTTTTGCAGGGAACCAGCAGTTAGCGTAATGGCTATGTCACTGGACTCCCACGTAGTCAACCGCAGTTCGCGTCCCGGACCCGGTGGCTTAAAACTCACGCCGGGCGCGTGTGCACGTATGCCCAAGATCCCAAGAGGAGAATGGAGGACAAGGGATTGCGGTGTGACCATCCCCTCTGGGGGGTGATTTCTCGCTTTCTGTCTCTATGTCTCTGTCTGTCTGTCTGGCGAGCACACGTGCCCTATAGCAAAAACCTCTCAAAAAAACAATAAAATAAAAAAAAATATATTTTTTTGCAGATAGCTCTAAAACTTGTTTTGCTTCAATAGATATTTAAATCCTATCCCAAGGGATATGTGTGTGTGTGTGTGGGGGGGGTTATGTATACATATATATGTATATATTTATTTGTGTGTGTGTGTGTGTATTATTAACTATTATTTTAATCAAGTTTTAAGTTTTTGGTATGGAATTGTTTTTACAGTAAAAATACTTTATAAAAATTTAGGAAACTACGAAGATTCTAAGAAAGTCCTTTATTAAATATTCTGATTAAAAACTCTTAAACTTAGCCAACGTCTATTTGACTAACATAACACAGACACAAGACTCTAAACTTAAACCATATCAAATGTAGGCTTCTATAAAGAAAGATTAGAACTATGCCACCCTTATGTTAACTCTCCTCACTTTCAAAGGCCTTCCAATAGCCATCAAATGATTTGCTTCAAAGATCCATCATGTAAAGCTTACCCAAGGGACAAAATTTCAAAGGAAACTTACTTTCCATTATAATTTTTTAAAAGGCTGGGGTGGATGAGGGTCTTCCTTTTCATAAAGAACATCTGGTTCTTTTTAAAAACCCTTTTCTGCCATTTTAGTACTAATGTCAATTATAACCAAGTTCAATTTGTACAGTTATTACACTGTCCACTGTACAAGAAGAAAGTAAATGGGTACTTAGAGGATTTAACATGGCATTCGTAATGGAGCTTGATCTCTGTCAGGCTTTAAAGACTGAAAAAAGTATGTTCTTTTATTCTAAGTTAATTTTCCATTTTAGATTGGTAGGCCAAAATTCAGGAAAGAAAAAAATGTTAATATAAACTAGAAGTTGAAAGACAGGTCAGAATAATATTTAAGTGGAAGAACAGATTTGATCAGTTTCAAATGGAAATGCTTAAGAGAACACATACATGTCTAATCACAAATGGAGGTTTATCAGTTTCTTTTTTGAATTCATAAGGTCCCAGATTTAAATGGGCCAGCCGCCGCCTGGTGTCTTCAGATAGCTCACACATACGTCTTTTTGTGTAGGGAGATGGAGAGTGTGATTTTGAAGAAATTGTAGGCTGTTCGTAGTTTTTTGCATTTATGCAGTATTTATTTCTCTCAGGTGTCTTGGATTTTTTCTTTTGTGATCTTGATGTTCTGCTTTGCAGTCTGCCGTGTGATTTTTCAACTGGAGCTGGATGGTAAATAAATTTATCCTAAACATAAAAAAAAAAAAATTAACTTGTGCAGAAGAGATTAAAAAAACAAAAACCTACAAATAGAAAAAAAAATTCAAGTAATTTAACTAACAAACACAAAATCTATCAAAGCCAACTAGATTAGTCCTTCCTACTTGTGCTGATCCTGGGAAAAGTAAAATCTATATTCTCCTGAATAACTAATAAGGTATATTATATGAGGGTCACACAACAGAGCAGCAGTAAAACATGAGCTCTGTGCAGCAATCCCGTATGAGGAGGTTCCTGGTTCAAATCTGGAGATCTCCCTGAGTATGCCAGGCACATATATGCCCATAATCCAGAACTGGCCGAAGTTGGGGGTTGTGGTAGTGACTCTCTCTGTCTTTCTCACTAATGGAAGAAATAAACCTTGAAAAAAATACATTGTGTTGAACTTTCTTCTGAATTCTAACAAAGACTTTATGAAAATTAGGGCACAACATTCTAGCATTTGAAGAATCTAAGAAAGTCAGAAAATATTATTCTTCAGTATAATAAAAAGTTAAAGTTTACCGATTATTTAAAATATTGAAATTGGCTATATAATTTTTTCTATGCATATGTAGAACATGGAAACCTGAAGAACAACTCTGAAATGTATTATTTGGATTATACAAAGTGAATAAGACTTTAAAGTTTATTCTAAGATATAACAGTACAGTTTAATGATAGATAACCATACCATTTGAATTCTGGTTTCAAATTTTTATAAAAGCAAAACTGTGCAAGATATATTATAAACTTTAATAACTGGTACTATATCTTCTAATAAAAATGGCTAGCAGCCTAAAAAAAATAGAGATTAAAAAACAAGTTTGATATCTCTGATTTTCTTGTAAAATAACAATAAAATTTTCATAAAGTCTCTTCCTCATAAATACCTTAATAGTGTAATTACAAGTAAATAATATTTCTTGATGCATTACCTAGAGTTACAAGAAACTTTTCAATTAGAGAAAATGGATGGCTGAGAATCTTTGAATATCTTCCTAACTTTAATCACTTCTAAAAGTTACCAGTCCTAAATCCTTTCTACTTTTTCAACTCCTCTCCCTATCTGTTAAAGGCACCTAGGTAAATAAAATAAAATAAAATGCAAATAGAAGAAAGAAGAATCAAATTTTTTTTAAATGCATACAAAAAAAAAAAAAATGTAAAAGAAAGTAAAAAGAAAAATTTAAGGAATCTTTTCCTAAACAAATATTTTGGAATGTTTCTTCTTGTTTGGTGGTTTCACATTTCAGTCTTGAACTTAAGTCAATTTTTATATATGGTAAGAGATCCAGTTTCCCCAGCACTATTGAAGACTGCCTTTTCTCTACTGAACAGTCCTGAGACTATTGTCAAAAATCAAAAATATATACACAATGGAATACTAATTAGCCATAAAAAAAATAATGAGTTCACAGCATTTGAAACAAAATAAATGAACTCAGAAGATATAAGGCTAAGTGAAAAAAGTCAGGCTATGAAAGACAATACTGCATGGCCTCAATAAATACCAAGAGCCCTCACTTACTAGCAGAAGCTAAAGGACTTGCCAACATGGAAGTAGAAGAACAGTAGATATTAGATACTGACTGTGGATGGGGCAGTGAGAGGAATGAATGAGATACTGGTGAAGAGACACAAAAGTGCATGTAAATATTTGGAATAGGTTTTGGAACAGTGTACCTCAGCAGAGTAACGAACATCAGTGACAAAGTAATATATATACGCCCAAAAATACATTAAAGTGATTTTCAGGTGTGCATAACACAGTGTGGGGTTTAATGCCGGGGATGATGATGTGCTTACATTCTTGAATGGATTGTCACACACTGAATACAAGCTTTAAAAAGCCATACTGTACCTCACAAAGATGTTAAACAGTTATATATAAATCAGAAATTATAATATTTTTTTTTTCCTAATTGGTAAAATAAATCTGTGAGTTTCATACTTACCAGTAGCATCAGATTATTTCATCTTTCTTTCTTCTATAGTTACTAATATGCTCCTGGAACTTCTCCCACCTTGTTCAATGACTTCAATAAGTAATTCGGAATTTTTCTACTTTACCCATTTCATCCAGCTCTATGACATCACACTGACTCACAGCAATAGAGAATGTTGGCACTAGAAATAATCTTTGAGGTTTACTAAAACTCAAGCAATGAATCTTTCCAAGACCTTGAAATAGAGTTTGTATTTCTCAGCTTTAATTATCTTTTTCTACTGCATCCTGGATAGACAGATCCACTGCATCCCCAATTCTGAAAATCCCTTGCTGATTAAAACTTCTTTCCTCAGTCTACTCTTTTATTCTTATCGAACTTGTTTCCTGCTTTCTTCACCTCTTCAGTCCCTTGAACTCTTTCTCTCAGTGCTTCATACATTTTTTTTCTTTTTTTAGATTTTTGCCATAGGACACATGCTTTCACCAGGAAGAGAGAGAAAGAAATTACTCCCCCCAGAGGGGATGGCCATGCAGCTATCCCTTCTCTCTCTCTTATTCTCCTTTCAGGATTTTGGACATGCATGAATGCAAACCCAGAGTGTTTTTCAAGTCACAAGATTTGGGACTCAAACAGCAGAGTCATCCATGTGGGATCCAATGCCTTAACCATCACACCACCTGCTGATTTCTGTCACATGTTTTTTAGTATCTCTGACCTCCAGACCAATTGAACAGATTATCGTCCGTTTCAGCAATGCTGTAAAATTCCTTCTTATGTATCTCTCATTAGTATAAACTGTAAATTAATTCCATCTTCTTTCTTCATTAAAGTTTTTGAATATTCCATATTATTAGCAGAAGTTATCAACTACACAGTATTTACTAAAAATGCATGTTATCTAACCCCACTTTCTTTCTTTCATTCATTCATTCATTCATTCCATAATAGAGTGAGAACCAGGTCTTTACACCATGATCCACCCTGAGCTTCAGTGATCCAAAATCCCAGGCACACGTGAGCATTTCCAGTGTACACACGGAGACCCTGGAATGTAGCCCAAGCTCTTCTTTTTAATTATTTTTTTTTTGGAGAGGTTTTTGCTATAGGGCACATGCGCTCGCCAGACAGAGAGAGACATAGAGACAGAAAATGAGAAATCATTCCCCAGGGGGGATGGCCACGCTTCAATCCCTTCTCCTCCATTCTCCTCTCAGAATCTTGGGCACGCACGCACATGCTCCTGGCGTGAGTTTTAAGCCACCGGGTCCGGGACGCGAACCGAGGTCGACTACGTGGGAGTCCAGTGACATAGCCATTACGCTAACTGCTGGTTCCCACCCAAGCTCTTCTTAGATGGCTTTGCCATTGCAGAATGCTACATTACTAGAGCTGGCCTTGACTCTTTTTTTTAATATAACCTTAATATAACACGAATAAAACAAAATAGTGGCTGTGGTATATTGTTTATAAGATGACTGCCATAATTTCCCTTCCTGTACCTCCTACAGTGACTTTAGGTTTGGCCATGTGAACACCTTTGGCCACACAGAACAACTGTACATGTTACATAAGAAAAAACCTGAAAAGTGCTCATCCCTATTCCTGAAAACCAACCTGCCACCAAGTGAATGAGGATCCTACTGATAATTAGAGTGGAGACATTTCCCTGGGTGATCCAAGCTCATCACTAGAAACATAAGGTCTTTTCCTAGCCAAAACATCTGCCAACATCCAGACACGTAGTGAAGCCATTCTATTTCATTAAGCCCTAGCCAGCCAGTCCAGATCAAAAGAATCACCATTTAGATCCATAGAATGGTGAGAAAAACCTGCTACTTTAAGCCACTAGGTTAGTCATGTTTGTTATACAGTAGAAGCTGCATGACACAGCAGATTAACAAATTTATATTAATAATGTTACTATTGATATTTAGTTTCTTAAACATCAATTCCACTTTGCAGTAAGTAGAAAGAATAATTGAGTAAAAAAGAAAACTAGCTATATGCTGGAAAAAAAATCACAACTTGCTTAATTTTGTAGTCCATTCATTTGGTGATAAAATATCCAATTTCAAATAAGTACCAAAGGGAATAAAGATCATTACAAATATTTTTAATCCTAAATAATTTTATAAAGTTTTATTTTCTCAAAAATCAAAATGGTTTTGTTTTAATTTTATCTTACAAACAGAAAATGCTACATCACAGCAATTACATTTTTAATTGTAACTAATATTCACTTGAAAAAAAGGAGATTTATCACCTTCTTAAATAAGATCTAGGACTGTGAAACATTCAGAATTTTAATGTAAGAGTGAATAATCTATTATGCCTACTAGACAATGTTTTCTACCTTATATTTCAACTACTTTGTTCTATATCATCCCCAATTATCTTAATTAAAAACAGACAGCCTTATTAACCACTGGTAAATTCATTAATTATACGTTATATGCCAGGCTCATTAAATATATTCTTTAATTCAATCTTCACAGAGGCTAATGGCCTTATGAGAAATTTGAATCTAGACTTATTTATAATGCATATTTTCTTAAACACTGTTAACACCAAAGTCTATTCACTTACCTCTCTGTCCAATAAAGATCAAAATCATTGAAATTCTTAGTTAAAAAAAAAATGGAAGAGTATTGCCTAAAGTTTACAGAAGAAAATGTTAGTTTGTAAGTACAATGAGATGGGTGACAACATTTAAAAAAAGAGCTCCCGCTGAGCTGTACACTTAAATGTACTTTTCTGTGTGTGTGTGTGTACACTTCTAACAAAATGTTAAAAAAAAAAAAAAAAAGACATATCTAGCCATCTCATAGAAGAGCATACCCCAGTGTGAACAAAACAACTGACTGAATCCAGGCAAAGAATTTCTAACAATTTCCAAATGCGCACAATGTATAAGTCTCAAAGTATAAGTATCAATGTTTAAGTCTCAAGATTACAACATTAAATCTCTCATAGCTGTGTTTCAGCTTGCATTTAAAAAATAATACATTCTGACTCTAAAATACTAAATATCCTGCTAAACAAAGTAAGAATAGTCCCTTCAATAACTCCGTAACTATATTTTACCTTTCTTAAGCTTAAGTGAAGGTTATCATTCTCAGCAAATGCAGTAAATTAATATTTCACTTCTTCCATGATAGGCCCAGTCTTGCCCTGTTTGAGCCCTCTGGGCTTTATATACCACTGGCTCTTCAACACTGTCACTGTTACCTGGTCACAATGCAACTGCACATGAATGATGCCTACACATTATTACATAATCTATAGACAACGTAGCAAGACCATCACTGTAACTCAGCAAGAAGTCAGACCAGAGAGAAAGATTACATCAAGCTATTTGAACTTACTATTGGCATTTTTCACATAGAAGGCGTTTTGGCTGAAATACCTGAGCTTCCTTGATCTGACAGCACCAATATGGCCACCAAACTGAGAAATTAGAGACACTCAAAAAACCATACAAATTCAACACTGATATCCCAGTCTGAGACCCTCTGGTCACATTTGCTGAAAAGGTATTTGATCTTTGAACTTTTTACAGTAATCTATAATTTCTGTTGGATCATTGGAAAAGCCATGACATATATTTTTGTGTGTGCAGAAATCCATCATGACTTTCCTAACACCCCCAATATAAGATTCACAGAAGTATCCTTATATATGAGAAGTCTGTGGAACTTGTTGATCCCAGCATCTTTCTAGCAGCCAGATTTCTGTGCATCAAAATAATAATAATAAGTAGACCAGCAGTTAGCGTAATGGCTATGTCGCTGGATTCCCATGTAGTCAACCATGGTTTGAGTCCCGGACCCAGTGGCTTAAAACTCACGCTGGGTGTGTGTGCGTGCGTGCCCAAGATACCGACAGGAGAATGGAGGAGACGGGAGTGTGGCATGGCCATCCCCCCCCGGGGGGTGATTTCTTGCTTTCTGTCTCTCTCTGTCTGGCAAGCGCACGCACCCTATGGCAAAAACTTCTCCAAAAAATAATAATAATAATAATAATAATGTAAAAAAATTAATAAAGAAAACATAAAAAGAACTGCAGCCAAATTAAAAGAATAATGTTTGTCAAATGGCCATGAATATGAACAAATAAACAATTAGATGATTTAAATAAATTATTTTAACCTGAGCGCGGCACTTCCTTGAACTTATCAGACATTCAGTGATCACCGAAGTTGTAGAAAATTCCAGCTTTGGAGCAATTCCCTGAAAGAGAAAAATAGGTTGTTATTAGACATTTCCCTTTAAAAAGTGGTAATTATTACTGATAAGAAATGACATAAAATAACGAATACTTGTCAAGGTTCAGCTGCTGCATTTGTTAGTTTGAACTTTAGTAAACATAGACAACATAATAATGCCAAGTGTTAGTGAGAAAGTTTTATTGCTCATGATTCAGGTATAAGCGTTTATGTTACTTTTATGAAATCATACTTTGTTTTATTTTCAAGCATTTCCCTGTCAAACTGAAGATTTCTAAACTATGCTATGGAATTATAGTCATAAGTATATGGACCGACTTAAAAGAGTTCAACACTTCTTACTACTACAATTTAAGACATATTTGACTATACAATCATGAAATAATTTGTTGATTAGCTTCATTTAGACATTCTACAATGTATGCATATATAAAAATATGTTGTATAAATATATATAATTTATGTTAATTAAAATTTTTTAAAAAGTAATATTTTGAGCAGTCTCTTCATTTTTTTTAAAAAAACACAGGTTTTGAGTATACAGTTTCTAAAAACAGAAGAGACATAATTCTTTGCCAGTCAATTTCTTTTTTTTTTTTTTTAAGAGAGAGACTTTTGCTATAGGGTGCATGTGCTTCCCAGAGAGACAGAGAAATGACCTCCTAGGGAGATGACCATGTGAAATCCATCCTCCTTTATTCTCTTTTTGAGATTTTGGGCACACACACACACAAACACACACGCACACACACACATATACATACATGCCTGCTGTGAGTTTAAGCCACCAGGTCCGAGACTCGAACTGTGGTCGACTACTTGGGAGTCCAGCAATGAAACCATTGCGCCATCTGCTGGTCCCACTTTGCCAATTCGTTTAACATCATTTCCTGTAATGCAGCTTGCATTCAGATCTAGGAATGAATCTGGCTTCTATTTCTAACAACATTTCAATCATTACTTTGAATGCTGTTTGAGATAAGGGAAAACAAATGGAGTTCAAAAGAATAGTCACAAAGTAGCTGAGAAAATATTTGGAAACACACGAATGATGCATTCACCAACATGTGAAAGAGCATCACCTGAGCCCAGAGCAGCTTCACCCTAACAGTCAGACATCGACCCAGGTGCTAACATCTGGCCTCTAGCAAACTCAGCCTGTGACCAACTGTCTTAGTCCACTATCGTGTGGATTACAGAAATACCTGAAATTGGGTGAGTTATAAAGAACAGAGATTTATCTGAGTCCTGATTCTGGTGGTTGGAAAGCCCATAGGTGAGGGCTGGCATCGCAACACAGCCGAGAAGCAGAGATGATGGAGGCGAGTGCAGAGAGACCTGGGGGCAGCCCCTTTCCTTTAATAGCAATGAGTCCTCAGGAGAACTAACCCCTTTTCATGAGAACTACAACTCACCGGCTCTTGTGAGACATCATAAATCCTTTCATGAGAGTGATGCTTCCAAAGTCTGATTATCCCTACTAGTCACTACCTCTTACTCCCTACCAAACCATCACCCTCTAAATTTCAAAACTTCGACGTTTGGGGGACATTAACCAGTCCGAAACATCAACTAAGTATAAAGTTTAAGACAGCACACATGTTGCAGAAAATGTAAATATGAGTCGCCTAAGAATGAAATGAAATATTGTTTTCCTGCCATGATATCATTTTGAAATCATGTATCTATTCTGCCAGCTTTTAGTTATCGACTGCTACATATTACCCAGCACCTGGCAGTGGAAAGCGTCAGTAAACCCTTATCCCACATAGTTTCTACGGTCAGAAATCTGACAGAGACAGAGCTGGATGTTTCTGGCTTAGACTCTCTCAGGAGACTACAGTCAAGATGCTGTGAGATGCAGTGAGCTGAAGGCCTGACAGCGGCTTGAGAAATTGCTCCCCAAGAAGGTTTATTCACACGGCTATTGGCTGAAGGCCTCAGCTCCATTCCAGTTTTTGAAAACAAACAAACAAATAAACAAAAAACAAAAAACCAGCTCCTTATCACATGAATCTTTGCACAGGGTTGCTGAGTGTCCTCATGTTGTGGCAGCTAATTCCCCCAAAGGGGGTGAGCCAAGAGCAAAGCAAGGAGGAAGCCACAATGACCCAGCCTCGGCAGTCTAACCGTCAGTCACTGCAACCACATTCTATAAATTCAAGTCCATCCTCAAGGACAGAGGGGAGAGGCTATCTTTCCAATGGAAGAGTATCAAAAAATGAGTACGCAGATTTTAAAAACACTGCACTGTGTCCTCTCGCCACAAGTTACTTACACTCCTTTGACATGCGAAGAACACTTGAGTCCTACACCAAAGACAGAAGGAAAAAAGAAAAATCTCTCCTTCTTGTACAACTTCAGTTTCAAATCGAGCATGCTGGCATCTAAATCAAATGCTGCCATAGCTAAGTGTCCTCAGGGGTAGTTCTTTAAGAAGAGCCCTGCAATATAGTCCCTCACAATTAGAAGAACTATGGACTAAAGAGATGAGTTACCTGCTCCGCACATATGAAACACACACACACACACACACACACACACACACACACGCAAGCACGCATGGCAGGCACAGGTCAAACGACTGCACACATCACAGTTCACAGAGTGAGAAAGCAGGGGGCAAAGAGAAATCACTTTGAAATACAGCCAGGGAAATGTTCAAAGTTTCTTGAATAGGGCTTAATCCTAATTCCTGCTCAAAAATAACTATGTGTGGTCCTTGGCTCACATTCTGAGCTCTTGCTTTCGTTCTTTAAATCATAATTCCTTTGCAGTAAGAGGTACACTGTTTGGACTTGTACAGTGTTCTGAGCTTGGATCCTATCAAAAAGTCTTTTCATTTTGACAAGTCTCTTTCCATTTCGGATGAAGCTGGTGGTAGTTCTGCCCATTTAATGCTTTTATTTTTGTTTTTGTTTGTTTTCGTGTGAACCATGTTAGAGTTCACTCTGTAATACAAAACACCCTTTTCCCTAATGAGCTTGCTGAAGGCTGCTGAGGAACAATTCCTTAAAGCATCTTAGAAAATAAATATTTAGTTAAATGATTTTCTAAGGCAACACGTTATATCTGAGGTTTTAATGAAGGATTTTAGTCATACCATTGGTTTACTATCAGACCATAATTTCCTATAAGTGTTCTGGAATGATTTTTGCTCAGAAATAATTTCTTAATTTCGCACTGTGCACCATTGGGAATAGCTGAGAATCATCAGAAACACTCAGTTCTAAGTCCTTTTTGTTTAGCCTTTCCTTTTGTTTCTTTCTCCCTTCACACCGGGCTATATAAGGAACACAAAGAAACCAGGTCACCCCTCTAAGGCTCTGTTTGAAAGTCTCCTTAGACACAACACCCATTTCATTAGGTATTGTTTTCTAGCATGCCACATCACTGCAGGTGATTATGATGTTAAACTCTCTCCTATTATGTAATGCAATCCATATTACAAAGGATCCCCTTTTCTGCTAATTCCCAGTAACACTAATCTCACTTTCCTGCAAATGCTTACCTGAAAGTTTCTATAAGAAACTTCAAGCTTTTTTTTTTACTTTTTTTTTTTTGGAGAGGTTTTTGCTATAGGGCACGTGCGCATGCCAGAAAGACAGAAAGTGAGAAATCACCCCCCAGGGGGGATGGCCATGCCACAATCCCTTCTCCTCCATTCTCCTCTTAGGATCTTGGGCATGTATACACACGTGCCAGGCGTGAGTTTAAGTTATCAGGTCCGGGACTCGAACCGCGGTTGACAACATGGGAGTCCAGTGACATAGCCATTACACTAACTGCTGGTCCCAAGAAACTTCAAGCTTTCACAAACATTCTAGCAAAGCCCTTCCAGCTCAGCCTCTGTCTACAGAGCTGCTGGACTGTCCTCATTCATCATAGCTGACTTATACCAGAGTAAGGGATACAAGAGAAGAACCCCAATGTTTTTCATGACTTAGTATCAAGTCTTATAGCATCTCTTCACCATATTATATCTGTCAGTGTCACTAAGTACACTGAAAATAGGAGTGCCACTAGCTCTGCCTTTGGAAAAGAGGGGAATCAAGGGATTTCTGGACATAGAATTACCACAGTCTAGACTGAAACTTAGCACCTTACTCTTCCTGTTAGTCACATAGGAAGTACTTGATTAATGTTTTCACCATTATTTTTACTGATCTTCAAATCCCAACTATATCAGTCAGAGTTTTCCAAAGAGATATAACTCATAAAATATATGAGGGGTCTTCAAAAAGCCATGGAGAATGCATATTACGAAAAAAATCACTGGCTCACTCACTCTGCTAGAAGCCAGCTGTTGTGTGTGATTTCAAAATTGTTTTGCACCAAAATAAACTTGTACTTTCCTTCCTTTTGTCCATGAACTTTTTTGAAGTTCCCTCATATGCATAGAAAAGAGAGAGATTGATTTTAAGGAATTAGTTCATCCGACTGTTGCAGAGGGCAAAAACAAAATCTACAGGGTGTGCTGGCCGGCTGGAAATACAGGAAAAAGCTGAAGTGAAACCTTTGAGCATAAAATCGTAGGCCAGGCCAGCAGGCTAGGAACTCAGGAAGGACTTCTGTTACAGTCTCCTGGCAGAAGGCCTCCAAACACCTTTCGCTCTTCAGGTTTTCAACTGCTTAGGTAAAGCCACCCACATTTTCAAAGTAAACTGATTACAAATATTAATCCTATCTCCCAAATCCCTTTATAGTAACATCTAGACTAGTGTTAGGTCAAACAAATGAACACCATAACCTAGCCAAATTAACATATAAAAGTAATCATCACATCATCTCAAATATCAGCTCCTCTATGACAGCTCCAATAAGATGTAATTCATTCATTTGATTCAATCGAAGAGCATTTACTAAGTACCTACACCATCAAGGTACCAAGCTAAAACTTAAATTCAAACTAAGGAAACCACAATTCTCTTTCTATGGAATTGTCTAAGGGAGAAAACATCATTATGGCATCATCACTACCATGATGTACACAGCTATCATACGTCACTAACATTTGAGTGTCCCTATATGCCTGTCACTGCTATCATTATTTAAGTTTACATTAATCTATCCAACAATTCTGTCTCCATATTAAAATGCTTTTCTCAAGATTACTCAGTCCTTGTTAGTGCCAGAATTCGAGCCCAGATGTGGTCTGAATCCTTACCACAGTGAAGGGTTCAGAAGGATAGGTTGGAACTCACAGATATTTCCATAGAATGGGGTACTACTACTGCCTGCCAGGACCACTAACTACTGATTGGAGCAATTTTTCCATTTATCTTTAAACATAATTAGGTATGGCTGGATTTATCCCTGCCATCTTGCTGTTCAATTTATATATCTTCCATGGCTTTTTGGATTCTATGAGTCTTACCTACATAGGTATAGTTAAGTGGTCATCTAACCTGTAAGGGTTCTGCCCTCTGCTGAGTATCTGTGTTTGAGTTAGAAAATATATTCAGGGAACCAGCAGTTAGCGTAATGGCTATGTCACTGGACTCCCACGTAGTCGACCGCGGTTCGTGTCCCAGACCCAGTGGTTTAAAACTCACGCCGGACGCGTGTGCATGTGTGCCCAAGATCCCAGGAGGAGAATGGAGGAGAAGGGATTGCGGCGTGACCATCCCTGCTGGGGGGTGATTTCTCGCTTTCTGTCTCTATGTCTTTCTCTGTCTGTCTGGCGAGCGCACGCGCCCTATAGCAAAAAAATCCCTCCTCCCCCCAAAAAAAAAAAAATATATTCAACACTAAGCCAGGACTCCAGTCTCTGTTGGTTTTTATTTCTGCTGGGTTCTCACTGTCCCCCTACAAATGCAGGGTTTCACAGACACAAGAATGGGTACAGAGCATATCTCAGGTATTCTGTTTTTGTTTTGGCTCCCTTACTTCCAGGCTCTCCCTACCAATCCTCTGGCTGGGTGTTGCTTGTTCCAATTAGAACTGGAATTAGCCTAGCAAAGCTGTGGAGTCTCTTCCTCTGCTTCCAACTGATCTACCAACTTAGCTAGCATGGCCTCACTATTTGTGGTGTGGTGGTTGAGGCACTGGACACTCCCACATAGCTGACCACAGTTCGAATCCCATACCTGTGGCTTGCTTTCTCACTTCCTCGCTCTCTCTCTCTCGCTCTGTGTGTGTGTGTGTGTGTGTGTGTGTCTATCTGATCACATTTTTTAAAAAATAAATAATAAAGTTAATTAAATAATTCTTTTAAAATAAGACCCAAAAACTTCATTGTCTAATCTTTGTTGTCACTTTCCAGTGACCTGAAAGTTCTTTGTAACATTCTTGTTCAGTTTTAGATGCATTTTGTGTAGAAGGAAGAAGTGCCAACCTCTTCATGTGCCATTACTAGAAGTCCTATTATTTATTTGTTTAGTTTTAGCAATCCAACATCTTCTGAATATATGTAAGAATAACACAAATGAAATGATTTTGAATGAATCTCTGATACTGGTCAATATTCTTGAGTTTATATTGCCATCTTGAAATAATACAGAATTTTAAATTACTTTTAAAAGACCATAATTTTAAAATATATTTTTTCTTATTGCAGGTTTCCACACAGTGCTTTTTTTTTTTTTTTTTTTTTTTTTTTTTAAATAGTGTGGAAGTTAGTTAATGGACACTGAAAATATCCCAAAGGAGGCATATTTTCATAGACTTGCTATTTGGTTAACTTTTATACTTTCAGCAAGATAAAGCTGCCATTTCTATGAATAGGGCATAACATAAACCAAGCACTACAGGACAAATTACTTTATTGACTATATTGGCTCATATCACCCAACTTTGCTTATTCAGACTACTCTAATAGTTTATAAAATTAGTGAAAAAAATTTGTTCAGATAATTTCAACCTAGACACTTGTGCTTTTCCTCCTTTAAAACAGAACAGGCTTCTCAGTTTTGCTCAGTGGAGGATTCACTTTACAGGATAAAAAAATATTTTGAGGGACCAGCAGTTGGCATAACGGCTATGTCACTGGACTCCCAAGTAGTCAACCATGGTTTAGGTCCTGGACTCGGTGGCTTAAACTCACACTGGGCATATGTATGTGCGTGCCCAAGATCCCAAGAGGAGAATGGAGAAGGGATTGCGGAGTCGCCATCCCCCCGGGGGTAATTGCTCGCTTTCTGTCTCTCTGTCTCTCTCTCTGTTTTTCTGGCAAGTGCATGTGCCCTATAGCAAAAACCTCTAAAAAAAAAATGAAAGAAAGAAAGAAAGAAAGAAAGAAAGAAAGAGAAGAATAGAATAGAAAAGAAAAGAAAAGAAAAGAAAAGAAAAAAAAGAAAAGAAAAGAAAAATATTTTGAAAATATTTTGCAGAACTTGAATGAAGTTGTAGAAAAGGATGGGAGACTAAGCTGTCACTTACTGTAGCTTTTAATTTTGAGTGTATGAATATTGTTTTTACTCCATGAACATTTTACAATTAATCTATCCAAACTCCTGCCAACAAACATTTCAATTATTTCCAATTGCTTTATTATGAACAACACTACAAGTGAGCATTCTTAAGAAAAGTTTTCTAGAGAGAGTATATCTCTAAGATATACACTCAGGTCATAAGCTTTGAGAATCTTTGCCTTTACTAAATATTAATAATTCTAATAATGCAGATAGCATAGCAGTTATGTCACTGGATTCCCACATGGGCAACCACAGTTAAGAGTCCCAGACCAGGAGGCTTGAAAATCATACCAGGCACGTGTGCATGTGCCTGTGTGCCCAATATCCTGGGAGGGGAATGGAGAAGAGGTTGCAGCATGGCCATCCCCGCAGAGGGGTTATTTCTCACTTTCCCTCTCTGTTTCCCTCTGGCAAGCACAGATGCCTTAAGGCAAAATCCTCTAAAATAAAAAAAAAAAATTCTGAATTGTAATTAATCCAGTTTATGTGGAATAGCAATATACATGAGTTTCCAATGTCTCATGTCTTTGATATTGTCAATTTTATTATGTTTTTGTACCAATCTAACAGCTGTAAAAATGAAATCACATGGTTATTTTAATTTGGATTTCCATAAGTGCCATGAGATTTTTTCAAATGTGCCGTGGTCACTCCTTAAAAAAGTAAAAGTGTCCATAATATTTTTAGTTTAAAATATTTTGTGAATCAATAAAATATGGGAAAAATTTTAGTACGGAAGGGAGGGGGGAAGGAAAAAAGTAAGAGTATGCTTAATTGACAAAAAAAATGAGAAGCTATTTGCAGATAAGTTATAGAGTAATATCTTTGGCTTGACTGACATGCATAGTATCTGTGCTGAAAAAAGAAATGTTGTACACTGTAAAGATGTGATTAAATAGAAATAAATTAATTAATTAAAAAAAAAAGAAACGTGAAAAAAAGACAGACAAATGGGATGGGAATGGGGCAGGAAGAAGAATGAGGAGATGAAAACAGACCAGAAGAATATAAGGCAAAATAACAACTATGGATACATGCATGGGTTTTATTACATTTTCATTTGCATTTCAGTATGTTTTACAAAATGTGGACTAGCAGATGGCGAAATGGTTACATCACTAGACTCCCATGTAGTTGACCCCCGCCTTCGAGTCCCAGACGCAGCAGATTAAAACTCAAGCTGGGTGCACGTGTGTGTGTTCCCAAAATCCCAAGAGGAGACCGGAAGAGAGGGGACTGCAGTGTGACCATCCCCCCTGTGTGGGGTGGGGTGGTTTCTCAGTTTCTGTCTTTTCAGCAAGCACACACACCCTATAGGGCTATAGCAAAAACCTCTCAAAAAATAAATAAATAAAAATAAAACCACAATTTTACAAGACAATTAAGCTTTATACCAAATTAAACTTTGAATTAGTTCTTTACATGTAATATGTTGAAGGTTTTGTGGTGGTTTTGACAATGAACATGCATCAAAAACTGATTCAGAAAACAGTAAGCACTTACTCGAAGGCCAGAAATCCTCCTCATGGTAACCTGGCGGTTTGAATCATGGTGTCCAGAAATTTGATTTGGACCCGGGAACATGAAATCTCGTGTATTTTCATCATATGTAGACAGTGTTTCACCCACTACAAGAAAGATATCCTATGATTCAAATTGTAACAAAGTATTTTGCTTCTAAATAGAAACAAAGATGTCAAGTATGACATATATATTTCCTGACGCCTTATTGAATTCTTGCTTCAGAGTCATGCTTATTTTCTATGAAAGGAAAATTAAAACAGATTATTTTAAGTGGATTAACACATTTGCTTTTTTGAGAAATAGACAATGTGTTAGTAATTCTCATCCCCTTAAGAATGGGGATATCCATGTAAAATTAGTGAGTACCTATGAGTCCCTGGGGGAAAAGAAATGTCTTTTTAGAAATATCACGTTGGTCGGCCAGCCCTGCAGTGCAGTGGTTAAGTGCTGTGCCTTGGCAGCCAGATCCCACAGGAATGACCATAGTTTGAATTCCAACCCTGGGAACCTGAAAAATACATTTGGTGCAAATGGGTGCATGTCCAAAATCTTGATGGGATGTAGAACAGGAGGAAAAAGGATTGCAGAATTCCATGGGAGGGTTCTCGCTCTCTCACTCACTGTCTCTCTCTCTCTCTCTCCAGTGAGTGTATGCATATCCTCTGGCAATTTACAAAAAATAGATTTCTTCTATAATCATAGAACTCAATATCAGAAGTAAAACTATCCTTTATATTTTAACTCTACCTCCTCCAGATATCTGTAATGTTTAGTCTATAAGTAATATTTTATTTCCTAGAACCAGTAGGTGCCATGGTGGTTAAGGTGCTGGACTCCCACATGGCTGACCATGGTTTGAGTTCCAGACCTGGCAGCTTGCTTTTTCACTTTCCCTATTTCTTTCTATCTCTCTCTGATTAAATTAAAAAAATAATAATGATTATAAATAAAATTCAACAAATAATTTTAAAAGATTTTATTTCTCTCCATTCCCATAGCCCATGCACAGAAATAGAGATAACTATTTTATCAATAAAAAACATATAGTATTAGGAAAAAAAACTTGAAAGTCAATTTTTATGACTATCATAAAATATCCTAGAATGATGTTATTTTCCAATTTTAATTATCACTATTTATTCAGTTTCAGAATAATGCACTCAAGTGACACCTATGGTAATTTTTCTTTATTATGCTGCTCTAATACTATCTTACACATAGCAAATCTATTGTAGAAATTATATCTTGTTCTTCATTTAGGATAAAGAGGGAAATATATTTTAAAAAAAGAAAACAAAAATTCATTGAAACGATTTCCCATGTAGATTATCAATATTTAATACAGTACCTGGTGGAACTAGCTGTATCAACTCAAACACTGCCGTATCATCTGAAAGTTTAAAAAAAATTCTTTAAATAAACAAAATAATAATAAACAAAAATTAGTTACTTCACCACAGAAGACTCTAAAAGCCAATGTATTCAGTACACTAATATGGAGACCTCACATATCTTAATAGATTATGTACATATTTATAAATACAAGTCATACTGATTTCTTAAGCACAGTACTATGTACAACTAGGAATAATATAATACTCTTATACTTTTACTGTGTCTTAAATATTTAATAACAAATTTATAAAAGTAGGAATAGAATTATGCCCTTTCTACCTTCTACAAAACCATGACAAGACCATAATCTCCTTTAAATTTTGCCACCCGTGGGGTGGAGGCATGTAGTGGTAAAGTCTACACTCTAGGAGGCTGACCCGCATGGGGAGGTTCTGGATCTATGACTGGACAGCTCCCTGAGGACAAGCAGAATATGCACACGCCTGTGTGATCTGAGACGGAGTCAAATGCTGGGTCAAGACCCTGTCTATTAAGTTGTTCACCCTCTCTCTTTTTCTCTAACTTTTCCTCTTACCTCTTATTCTCAGAAGAAATAAATTAACTTCAAGAAAAAAGAAAACTTCCTGCCATTTTCATCCAATGGAAATCTCAATCATTTAACCTTCTACCTATATATTTAAACCATCACTACTTCTTGTAGGCTTTAACTTGGGGCTGTATACAGAGAAAAGATAGATATGGCCCTTTTTCTAAAGTAGCTTAACAATAAGTGAAATAAAAACACAATTATATAATTACAAACTACAGATATAATTAAGACATTATAGCTAGTGCCATGAAAAAGTATAATAAAAAACTTAATCTAGTAAGGGAATCAGTAAAGGCTTGTCTGAGGAATGTTCTTCAGGAGCATTCCTAAATGCTCCTAAATAATGATCTATGGCATGAATAGGTTTTGAAAGTTCAGGAACCAAGAAAGTAGAATTTTCAAAGCAGAACAGCACTTAGAAAGACTTCAAATAGGACACAGCAGAGTAATCTCAGATTAGGTAGTTCAAAAACATACTTTTTGTTAAAATCAACTGAAGACCTAACAAGTTTAAAACTTCATATAAAAAAGGAACCCTGAGAGATAAGACTGGCATTTAAGGCTGTTTTTCCTTGCTGTTATCTGATAACGCTAATAGAGGCAGCTAAGAGATTGAGAAACAGAACAGTTTTTGTAACTTATGAAGTAGAGGAAAATAATTAGATTATAGCTTTGAGAAGAGAAGGAAGGGAGATCTGAAGACAAGGGGCAATGCTTTGGTGAGTGGCTGAGCTATAGGTGTGGATCATTGATCAACTATAACAGTAATGGGAAAACTAAGGGCCAAATTTGTCATGACTTTCCCGACAACCTAATAGACTTCCAGGAACTAAGGGCCAAATTTTAATCACTCCAAATCCTGTCTGAATTAAGATGATCCAGAATTACAAATACCCCATAGCAATCTGCTTAAGAATTATAAATCCTACCTAAGGCTTTGAATTATTTCTAAAATTTTTACAAAGTCTGGCATTTAAGCAAAACCAACAAGGTATACAGAAAAAATAATAATTGAAGTTTTTAAAAGAGAGAGAAATACCAGGAAATAAAAGTAGGTCAATGAAGATCCAGAAAACTGAATGATCATACAAAGATCTAAAACACACCTAATAGGGTTTCCCATTTCTGGCCTGGCATATAAGGAGGTTAGAAGTCTTCATTCCATCCTAACAAGTAAAAAGCTGAAATTAACTCTTTTTGAACCATCAGAGAAATGAGGTCATAGGACAAACCACTGCCCCAAAAAACTGGAGAGGCAAATATCTTACCAGTGCAGAAATGCACAAGCACGAACCTCTGTGAGAATCAATGGCAGGATAGTTAAACTTGAACTGTATTTGATAAATTGCTGTAGGCTAGAGACCAGGAAATGACATTAATGGTTCCATTATTAGACTCCCACATATCAACCGTGGTTCAATTCCCAGACGTGGCAGCTTAAAGCTCATCATGCCAGGCATGTGTGCATGAGTGCCCAAAATCCTGAGAGGAGAAGGGATTATGTGGCCATTCCCTGGGGAGTGATTTCTCACATATTGTCTCTGTCTCTCTCTGTCTCTCCAGTGAGTACATGCACCCTTTAATAGCAAAAATCTCCCTTTAAAAAAAAAATGCTGGCGGCCGAGTGTGAACAGGCTAGGAGATAAAAACTCCAGAGTGGGACAAGTAAGTGGCGTGGTGGCTAAGGCAGCTGGATTCCACATGGTCAACTAGGCAATTCAAGTCCTGGACCCAGAAGCATGAAAAACGTACCAGGGACATGTGCGTGAGTACTCAGAATCTAAAAGTAGAGAGAAATGGAGGAGAAGGCACTGTAGCATGGCCATCCCCATGAGAGTTATTTTCTCATTTTCTCCCCCACACTCCCATCCCTCTGTCCATCTCTCTCTGGTGAGCACACGTGCCCTCTGGCAAATAAAAAAAACAAAAACAAGAACAAAAGCTCTAGAGTGACCCAACTACACAGGGACTTCACATTTTTGTAATTCTTACCTCCTGGACCTCTACCTGGTCCTCACTATAAATATCGGGAAAAATCCCCTCATACTTCTAGCAGAGAGTGAGGAAAGAAATCACTTGGAAGTAGGCCAGACCGTCCTGTTTTCCTAACAAGGCTTGCCCTCAGAAAAAACTCTTACTGCAGCTTAACCTGCTGGGGTTGTACCAGAGCCTAAACTACCTGGGGAGGGAAAGAGCCAACTGCAGCCAGCCGTAGGCCTGTATGTGAGGAAGCAAAGCACCCAATTCCAGCTGCCTTTAGTCTTTTCCATGAGAAAAGTGAAATAGCCAACGACCTCCCAGTCTAGTTTTCCACACTGGGGACCGTCCAGCTCCTTTTAGGCATTCTGTCCTAACAAAGGGTTCAAAAACTAAGAAGCACTAGTGAAGTTCACAATCCAAGGACAAAGGCTTACCAAAAGACGACGGGACACTCACGTCTCCTCACATCTGACCCATGCATTTCTACCAGAGCCCCTTTCCTACAAACATGTTGTCTTGCTTTCAGCAAATAAGTACAAAGCAGGCTAAAAGTCAATGAACACAGTTTGAAGAAACTGATCAAGTATCAGAGCCAGAGTCTGATATGGCAGGAATGTTTAAATAATCAAATCAGGAATTTAAAAAATAAAAAACTGTAATTTGCTAAGGAACCTAAGGAGGAAAATTAACAAAATGCAAAAATAGATCATATATGTAAAAAGATGAAATTTTTAAGAAAAGAGTTGCAAAGCTTGAGGATATGACAACAAAAACGTCCAAACTAGAAAGAAAAAAAAAGACTAAATAAAATAAATACAACAGAATATCCAAGAACTGTGGGTCCACTACAAAAGGCGTAATATGGACATAATTAAAATACTGGAAGGAGAAAAAACAAAGAAACAGAAGAATATTTGAAGCAGTAATAGGGAATTTCCCAAATTATTATCAGACATGAAACCAAACATACAGGAAATTCAGAGAACACCAACCAGGATAAATGTCCAAAAAATTACACTTAGGCATATCATCTGCAAGCTTCAGAAAATCAAATATAAAGAAAATGTCTTTAAAAAAAACAGAAGAGAAAAACACTTTATCTATAGGAGAAAATAAAAATTATATCTGACTTCTCCTTAGAAAAGATGCAAGAAAAGAACGGAGTGAAATATTTTAAATGTTAAAGAGAAAAAAAAAATCTAGAATTCTGTACTCTGCAAAATTATCCTTTAACAGTTATTTGGCACACAAACAATAATTAACCACAGCCTAGTAGTGAAGAGAGCTGGATCTCCACGGCTGACCGCAATTCAAATTCTGGGGACCAGCCAGTGGCGTGGCATTTAGGGGCACTGGACTCCCTCATGGCTGACCACAGTTTGAGTCCCAGACCTGGTGGCTTGCTTTCTCATTTTCCTCTCTCTCTTGCTGTCTCGCTCTGTCCCTCTCTGTTCAAATTAAATAAATAAAGCTTAATAAAATAATGATTTTAAAAATTTCTGGCCCAGTGACTTGAAAAACTGACTGGGGACATGGCTATGTGTGTCCCAAGTCATGACAAAATGAAAAAATGGAGAAGAAATTGCAGTTTGATCATACCCCACTGGGGGTGTGTGGTGCTTTCTTCCTCCCTCTCTCTCTCTTTCCCTCTCTGTTTCTCTTTCTCTGGCAAATGAACACACCCTCTAGCAATTAAAAAAAAATTGAGGGACTTGGTTTTCAGAAGACCTATCCTGCAAGAGACATTAACAGAAATTTTTTTCAGAGAGAAGGAAATTGATATATTTAGATCAGAAATTAAGGTCCACAGGCCAGCCTGTGGCATGGAGGTTAAGGTGCTGGATTCTGACACGACCAACCATGGTGTGAGTCCCAATGCCACCAGCTTGAAAATCATGCTGAGCACATGTACTTGTGTGCCCAAAATCCCCAGAGGAGAATGGAGGACAAGGGATCATGGCATGCCCATCCCCCAGGGGGTGATTTCTCACTTTCCCTCTCTGCCTCTCTCCAGTGAGCACACACCCTAAAGCAAGAACTTAAAAAAAAAAAAAAAAAAAAAGGAAAGTGGGAGAGAGAAGGAAGGAGGGAAGAAACGAAGGAAAGCAAGAAAGAAAATGTAAAATAAAACCAGTATCACTCACTGCAATGACTAAAATTTAAAATGCTGGCAATGTTAAGTGTTGACAAGAATGTGGAGAACAAGAACATTATCAATGGTGGGGAGAGTGTGTGTTAGCAGAGCAACACTGGGAAATTGTTTGGCACTATCTACTCACATTGATCTTCAGATCCAGCAATCCCACTTCCTGGAGTGCAAGCACGTGGGCACCAAATGTCCATAGCAACATTATTCATAATAGTAAGAACCAGAAATAACCTAAATGCCCATCAATGACTATAAAGGGCTAGGTGGTGGCATAGTGGTTAAGACAGCTGGATCCCACATGGCCAACTGTATGTTTCGAGTCCTAGATGCTTTGACTTGAAAAATGAACTGGGCACGAGTATATACGTACCCAAATTCCCAAAAGGAGGGAGAAATGGAGGAGGAGGGATTATGACAAGACCATTCCCTGTAGCAGGTGCTTTCTCACTCACCCGCCACCCTTTGGCAAATTTAAACACATACACACACATATGGAATAGATAGATTTTGGTATAGTCACGTGAAGTATACAGCAATACAGATGAATGAAGTGCAGTTACCACAACACAAGAATTTCTTAAACAAACAAAACACTGAGCAAGAAAGTCAGGCACAAAAGAATGCACATTATGATTCCATTTATTCCATGTTCGAAAATAGGCAAAAGTAAACTACAAAATTAGGTATTAAGACAGAAATTTTTTTTGTGAGACAGAGGAACAGAGAGGCAGTGTTAAGGAGGCTTTCTCTAGTTCTGGCCATGGTCTACTTCTTGACACAGGTGTGGTGACACAGGTGTTCAGTTACAGTCATCAGTCGACATGGGGGATAGGCTCCATGACGGCCAGTGGATGTCTGAAACCACAGATAGTACCAAACCCTCTATACGAACGGTCTCCGACTCACAATGGTTTGACTTGCAAGCTTTTGACTACCTGATGGTGTAGAAGCAATACACAAACAGTAAAAACATACTTTGAATTTTGACCTTTCCCAGGGTTAGCAGTGTACTTATGCTATTCTCTCACAGTGCAGTGGCAGCTAGCTGCAGCTTCCAGTCAGTCACACCACCACAAGGGTAAACAACCAATACTCTCGACTGGACACATCACCAATGTTTCTGGATATAATTTTGCTCACTGCAGGCTAATGTAAGCATTCTGAGCATACATGGGTTCACTGGGAACATATAACCCCATAATAAGTTGAACATCTGCAGATACATACCTATAATAAAGTTTAAATATAAATTAAGCACAGTAAGAAATTAATTCAACCGAAACAAAAAAGACTTGCATGAAAAGTAACATAAGAGGGACCGGCAGTTAGTATAATAGCTATGTCACTGGACTCCCATGTAGTCGACCGCGGTTCACATCCTGGGCCCTGTGGCTTGAAACTCACGCTGGGCGCGTGTGTGTGCGTGCCCAAGATCCCGAGAGGAGAACGGAAGAGAAGGGATTGGCGTGGCCATCCCCCCTGGGGGGTGATTTCTCGCTTTCGGTCTGTCTCTCTCTGTCTGGCGAGCACACGTGCCCTATAGCAAAAACCTCTCCAAAAAAAAAAAAAAAAAAAACAAGTAACATAACAGGCCCAGCCCAGTCTATATGGGGGAGACCTAGCACTGAGGCTAATTGGAGGGCACATGGGCTGAAAAGCTGAATGACCTAATATTGACATCCCCTGTAGGGAAGGAACATGGATACCGGCAGCAGCAGAGTGACCAATCAGAACAGTACCAGTTTCGAACCAATGTGACTGCTGCTTAAGATGACCAATCAGAGCTGCACAGGCTTCAATCCATCCAGGGGCACAGGATACACAGACCTTGCTAAACACTTGAATGGGAAGTACTTTTTGTAAAATCCCTCCCTGGGCCACCCAGGGGCACAGTGGTTGGGAAAGTTGGATACCATATGGCCCACTGCAGATGGACTATTGGACCCATTGGTCCGGGGGGCACCCTGAGCACACAAGCTCATGTGTATGAATGCCCAAAATCCCAAGAGGAGAATGGAGAGGAGGGGGCTGTGGCATGGCCATCCACCCTGGGGGAAGAAATGCTTTCTTACTTTCCTTTTCTCTCTTTCTCCCTCTGGTGAGCACATGTGCCCTATCATAAAAAATAAATGAATTTTACAAAACTATTCCCAAACACATGTGGGGAGACAGCCTTTTGAGCAAACCTAGCAGTCTCCTGAATGACATAACTCATAATAAAGTAGGATATTAAATGGACAAAATGGATGTGAACCTGTTTTGAGAGCAAGTAGAAAACATATGAGAAATATTTAAACTCTCACTTTCTATAATGAAAAGTAGAAATAATATCTAAAACTGAAAAATCAAAATGCTGCAGATAAGATAAAACCATGATAGATATTAAGGTGAGTACAAAGAAAAACAATTTCTTAAAGGTCATAGGGCGTGTATGCTCAACAGAGACAGAGATCAATGAAAGAGATAAAATGAGAAATCCAGCTCCTCCAAGGGGAGATGGCCACACTGCAATCCCTTCTCCTCCATTCTCCTCCTGAGATTTTGGGCTCACACACACCCAGTATGATTTTTTAAGCCAGGCCCAGGACTCGAACCATGGTTGACCATGTGAAGTCCAGCACCTTAATAAACCATGCCACCTGCTGGCCCAAAAACCCAATTGTTAAAAATTGAAAAGTAGTTTCTGAAGGAGTGGGAAATCGTGAAGGAAAGGGATGTTACAGGACTGCTATTTTCTGTAATAAGCTTTGTAGATAATTTATAACTCTGATTTAAAGAAAAATAACTATGATTGAAAATAATATAATTTCTATATAAGTAGAAAGTGAATTTTAAAATGTAAGGGACCAGCAGATGGCATAAAGTTTCCATTGCTGGACTCCCACGTAGTTGACCGCAGTACGAGTCCTGGATCTGGCAGATTAAAATTCACACCAGGAGCAGGACTGCAGATGGCACAGTTGTTATGTTGCTGGACTCCCACATAGTTGACCACAGTTTGAGTCCTGGACCTGGGGGCTTAAAACTCATGCCAGGGCCCTGTGTGTGTGTGCCCAAAATCCCAACAGGAGAATGAAGGAAAAGGGACTGCAATGTGGCCATTCCCCTAAGGGATGATTCCTCTGTCTCTGGCAAGTGCATGTCCCCGATAATAAAAATCTCTCTCAAAAACAAAACAAAACAAGGGAACCAGCGGTTAGCATAATGGCTATGTCGCTGGACTCCCACGTAGTCGACCGCGGTTCGCGTCTCGGACCCGGTGGCTTACAACTCACGCCGGGCGCGTGTGCGTGCGTGCCCAAGATCCCGAGAGGAGAATGGAGGAGAAGGGATTGCGGCGTGACCATCCCCCCTGGGGGGTGATTTCTCGCTTTCTGTCTCTATGTCTCTCTCTGTCTGTCTGGCGAGCGCACGCACCCTATAGCGAAAAAACCTCTCCAAAAAAAAAACAAAAACAAATAAACAAATAAACAAAACAAAACAAAAATCTCATGTCAGGTGCGAGCGCATGCATGTCCAAGATCCCAGGAGGAGAATGGAGAAAAAAGGATTTCAGTATGGCCATCCACCCCGCCTTGGGGTGGGGTTGGGTGATTTCTTGCTTTCTGTCTGTCTCTCCCTCTCTCTCTGGCAAGCGAATGCACCTTATAGCAAAAATCTCTCCAAAAGTAAAAAAAAAAAAAAAAAAAAAAAAGTAAGGCAATAATACTTGTGTGTGTGTGTGTGTGTGTGTGTGTGTTTGTGTGTGTGTGCGTAATCTAGTCTGGGAGATAGTCCTATAGAATAATACGTAAGGCAAAAATAATTTCACAAAGAAAGACTAAGAATAAAGCCAAGGAAGAGAATAGTCCTTTTACAAAGGATTTGAGCAAAAAGAAAGTACTCCACTTCAGCCAGAATCATTCAAAAGGAGCCAAACACATAGGCAGAACATAACCAATAAAACATTCATCGAAATAGATGAGGGCCAGTGGTAGCATGGTGATTAAGGCAGCTGGATACCACATGGCTGACTATGCAGTTCATGTCCTAGTAGGGCAGCTTGGAAAACAGGCCAGGAGCATGTGTGTATGTATGCCCAAAATCCTAAAAGGAGGCAGAAATGGAGAAGGATTGTGGTGTGACCATACCTCATGGAATGTATTTTCTAACTTTCCCTCTTTCTCTCTTTCTCTCTCCAATGAGCACATGAGCCCTCTAGCAAAAACAATGTTTTTAATTAGACAAGTATTTCATATTCTCAGATGTCATTACTGAGAAGAATTTATAGTGGAAAAAATAAATGTAGCTATTAAAATATTTCCAAATATAACTACTTCTTAAATTCCCATGAGTTTGCTAAAAGTAAATTTAAAATATCAATGATCTCTGAAGGAATATAATACGTTTTAGGAGTATAACATTTTAAAAGAAAGAGTTTAAATAAAAAACAAATTTAAGATTTGTGTTGATATACCATACACCTTCTGAATTTATCGGCAACATGATAAATAAGTCATGCAAATTGAAGTGATGAACTGAACAACATAGATTACACTGTAAATGAAATTCTTCATCTGCAAAGAACTGGCCTAAAAATTAATTACCTGAGTTTGTAAGTTATTACATACAGATTAAGAGGGGGAGAAAAAGGAAATGTTCTAGTTTCTTTGAGCAATATTCCACCCCTTTAAAAAATATATTTTAGCAAAAAATATTTCAAAAAGGAGATAATTCTGGGAAGATGTCAGAGTAACAAGCACCTCAAATCGATCATCCCACCTAACAACTACACTGGCAAAGTCTGTCCGGTGTACTATTTTGGAGCACTGCAGTCTATTGAGGACTTACAAGTACCAGGGGAAGGCTTAATCTATAAATTACAGTCAATTTCAGTTAGCTTCAGATCCTAGCACAGTAGCCACCGCCCACCCCGACCCCTAATCCCTAACCCATAGCAGATAGATGTGCACTCCTTCTAGGAGCAAAGTGCACACACTTACAGAAGCCAGGGTGGAAAACAAACAAACAAAAAACCCTATCCTCCAAATATTGAGGATCTGTCTGATTTCTGCCTTGGATTACAGAAATGCAGAAAAAGAAGTTTGTTACCATTACTGCTGAAACTCTCCCCCAATTGTGGCAAGACTGCCCTCCCCACTCAGGCTAACATGATTTCCAAGAGATTTAAAGGGCCAGCACCACCCTCCCCTTCATTTTTCTCTATTTCCTCTTTTGGGAAGTAGGTATTAAAGACAAGGACATTCAAAATCCACTGTATCTTCAGGGACAATTATAAAGTGACCATATGTGCACAGTGAGAGGCCCAAGATAGACTGGAAAGAATATATTATGTATAAGGATGCACTAAACAACTATTTATAAAAGTAAAAGAATAGGGAAAAAATGTGCCTCGATAGGAAATTTTTTAACCACCATTGAGTTTGACAAATCTATTGTTATTTTAGTAAAGACATTCATCTCAGTTGTTTTTCTCTCCCACCTTGACTTTAGGTTAATATTTCATTTGGGTCAAGAAAATAATGTAGAAGAGGAATGTTATTTTAACACATAATAATATGGACAAAAATGGACAGTTTGCTACATAAAAGTTAAAGTTAAATTCATGTATCTAGATATAATTAAATCATGTAAGAACTAATAGTTATATACATTTCCATTGTTTTACTTGGGGCTTATTCTAAACTTAAACGCAAGTGAACAGTGTTAGGAATATACACAGGCTGCTTCTCTGGATTTACTACCTATTTTAAAAGCTCAGTGAGTAGTTACCACCAATGTAATGGTCTGAAGCTGTCTCCAAATTTCACATTGCTGGAATTTTCAGGGAAATCATTATACACTGTATGTTTTAGTCTGTGACCATGCTTTTAGAGATGCATATAACTGTCATATTAAAAAGAAAATTCACATACAATAGAAAAATACATAAACAAGAGCCCTACAATACACAAATCTAATAAGCATATATGGTGAGAGATTCCATAAGATATGTTTGAAGACGCATTTTCTTTCCATTTTTGGTACCTAAGGTGTGCTTCTGAGAGGCCACTGATCAAAACATATATATGTAAAATAAGTCATGTAAGTGTACTAAAAAAAATTGCACCAAAATAAACCTGTACTTAACTCCATTTTTCCATCAGCCTTCTAAAGTACCCTCATACACATATAATGAAGTATTATTCATCTTTAAAAAAATAAATTCTTGGGACCAGCATATGGTGCAATAATTATGTCATTAGACTCCCATGTAGTCAACTGCTGTTCAAGTCCCAGATCCAGCAGCTTAAAACTCACACCAGGTTAAAATTCATGCATGTGCATGCATGCCCAAAATCCCAAGAGGAGAATAGAGGAGAATGGAGGAGAAGGGATTGCAGTGTGGCCATCCCCCCTGGGGTAGGGGGTGACTTCTTACTTTCTGTCTCTCTGGTGAGTGCACATGCTCTATAACAAAACTCTCTCTAAAAAAAAGAAAAGAAATTCTGACATATGCTAAACATAGATGAAAAAAATGATAAATACAGTATGGTTCCATTATAAGATATGTAGAGTATTCAAAATCATAGACAGAAAGTAGAATGGTGGTTGGCAGGGGCTGGAAGGAGGGGGAAGTGTTATTTTAGTGGGTACAGAGTTTCAATTTTATAAGATGAAGAATTATGAAGATGTGTGGTATGAAAAATTATGAAGATGTGTGGTGGTGATAGTTACACAAAATTACAAATGTATCTAATACCACTGAACTGTACACTTAAAAATGATTAAGGTGGCAAATTTTATGCAATGCATATTTTATTGCAATAAAAAATACTTCAGAGGAAAAGACATTAAATTATTAAAGGGAAAGCTTTATAGAGAACTAATGCTGCTAGAAACCTACCAGTAACTTAAACATAAACTACAGCCACTGGAAAACACAGTATAATTAATCTCGTTTTACAGCTGTCCTTTATCTTATAAATAAGGACAATTTTCCCCCTTCCTCTGTAAAAAATAATCTTGTTTTCTCATGTACTTTTAGTGAGTTACAAATGAAATGTACTATAATACTCTAGAAATACTAGTTACATTTAGCAAATCAAAAAGCTATAGCAAATAAATACCTTATAAGAAAAAAGAGGGTCAAGGTACTGTTTACTCTTTGTACAAGTAAAACAATTGCTATAATAATTTCCTTTAAATGCCAATTTGGAATATATTTGCTATTATGGATTTAAGATGGAACTCCTGGTTCCTACCAGCTCTCCTGAGGATTAAGTCAGGAATATTCTCATTCACAGAGTTGGAAGGATTTATTATCAGTCCTCAGATCATCACCCAAAAGTATTTTAACTAGCCTATGGGAACCAGCAGTTAGCGTAATGGCAAATGTCGCTGGACTCCCACGTAGTCGACCGCGGTTCACGTCCCGGACCCGGTGGCTTAAAACTCACGCCGGGCGCGTGTGCGTGCGTGCCCAAGATCCCGAGAGGAGAATGGAGGAGAAGGGATTGTGGCGTGACCATCCTCCCTGGGGGGTAATTTCTCGCTTTCTGTCTCTATGTCTCTGTCTGTCTGGCGAGCGCACGCGCCCTATAGCGAAAAACCTCTCCAAAAACAAAAAGTATTTTAACTAGCCTAGACGTCAGGTAAGCACTAATTCCTAGAAGCTGAGAAGCAGGAGCTCTAATGAAACTGCTACTTTTCCACACAGACAAGAGATCTCAATAGGGATACCCTGCAATATACTACAGTATAAATAAAAATCTTATCTCCTCTTTATTCAAATGTTGAAGGGAATGAGGTCAGAACAGCTATTCCATTATAAATTCTTATATACAAAACTTATTTCCTAATCAAGGGATTATAACACCACAAACATCGGTCTCAGTAGGATAGTCCCAACAGTCATAAACACAGTAATGAGAGGCAGTTATATAATATATTTATGATACTTTATTTAGCTCCTTGGATAAATCTTTGTGTGGGCCAGGCACTGCTATATGCAGTAGAGACACAGCTGTGAAAACAGGAAAAGTCTCTGCTCTTATAAGACTATCATTCTAGTGAGATAGAACACAATAAAATCAGAAAAAGAGGAGGACCATTAATACCATTTTGCCCTAGGTAGTAGCCTGTTCACATCTTTTGTTTTGGCAGAAATATTAATAGCACACCCTGTAAACTTTTTTTAAAATTTATCTCTTCTATGAGAGAGGAGAGAGAGAGAAAGGGAATGAAAGAGAGACAGAGAAAATCAAATAATCTCAGAAGAGTCTCATGCTGCTATTCTCCCCTCAGTCTTCCCAGTCAGTCGGGCCCAGGGGTACAAATGAAAATGGCGTATACAAGTTGAGCCAGGAACCAAACTTCTACCTACCATCTGGCTTCCAGGACTGCAGGGTGGCACACTAACACTGTGCCATCACAGCTGGGCCTAGAGCAGACTCTTTCACTCTTAAAATATCCTACTGTAGAAGACATCTCTAAGGATAATGGGACAGAGATTAAGACATGTTGGTAAGGGAAGGCCTCTCTGATTATGAAGATGAATTTGAAAAGTGATTAAATAAGTGAGCGAGCAAGCCACACACATGTCTAGAGGAAAAGCTTTCCAGGCAGTGTATCCATAGCAGCGCACATGTGTGTGTGTGTGTGTGTGTGTGTGTGTGTGTGTGTCCATCTGCTTATCTATAGAAGAGAATCCATCATAACCTCTAGTGGCAAAGGATGAAAATCCAGTTTGCTTGTTTGTCTGTTTTCATTTTCTTAAGAGAGATTTTTGCTATAGGGCACATGCACTCACCAAAGACAGAGAGAGAGAGAGAGAGAGAGACAGAGAAAGAGAACAAAAAATCACTCCCCCCGCCAGGGGAGATGACGACACCACAATCCTTTCTCCTTCATTCTCCTCTTGGGATCTTGGGCACCAGGTCTGGGACTTGAATCACAGTCAACTAAGTGGGAGTCCAGTGACATAGCCATTACACCACCTGCTGGTCCCAAAAATCCAGTTTTAAAAGAGAAGTCTGTGAAATAAAAATCCCCTTCATTCTCTTTCTTGCCAAAAAATGGTTCCCAGGGTATCTGTTAGGCATAACTAATTTTATTCTGGTAGATGCCAGGATTAAAGCCATTTCCCTGAAGAGATTATCTTCTCTATGAATATAAAACTGCTTTATTATGACTTAATACCATTGACATTCAGTATCATTTTATATATCATTAATAAATATTTCCCTAGAGCCTGACATGTTTCTGGATCTTTGGAGTTTCCTTAAAGGTACAGCTACAGTGTGAAATGGAGCTGGCGAGTTCTACAATGATACCAGTAGACATAACAGTAATAGTACAATACAACCAATGATAAACAAGGGACTGGGTGATTACTGAGATCATGATCTGGTTTTGTTTCATTTATTTTGAAAATAAACTCATAATTTAATTCCATCATTCCTTTTAAAAAATTGTTTTTCATTCATAAGAAAGTATGTGCATGTGAGAATAAGAGAAAAGAACTCTCCACAGGGACTGATCGTGCCTTCAGATCCTGGCACACACGTGCACATGTGCCCAGCATGTTACAGGTAGCCCAGGCCAGGGATCTGAATCACAGTTGCCATGTGGAACTTAGCTTCTCTTGAGCAGAGACCTACCACTGTGCCACACAGCCGGCTTCTGAGGACTGGTCTGCGGTCACTCAAGAATCTGACCATTTGTCAGTGTCCAGTTTACAGGGTCTCAGGAGCCCTGTGGGCATCTGGACCATGTTTAATTTGCTTTCAGTTGATGTATTCTTAAGTAATACATTTTGAATTTTAGACAGATAGACAAGCATACATTAGTTTTGTATTTTAGACAATGAGAAAAGATAAATATGACTTACAATTCCAGTAGTAGAACAGGTTCATTAAAATTCTGTTAGACTTTGGGACCAGCAGTTAGCGTAATGGCAAATGTCGCTGGACTCCCATGTAATTGATCGCAGTTCGCATCCTGGACCCGGTCGGTGGCTTAAACTCACGCCGGGCACGTGTGCGTGCGCGCCCAAGATCCCGAGAGGAGAATAGAGGAGAAGGGATTGCGGCGTGGCCATCCCCTCTGGGGGGTGATTTCTCGCTTTCTGTCTCTCTGTCTCTCTCTGTCTGTCTGGCGAGCGCACGCGCCCTATAGCAAAAACCTCTCCAAAAACAAAAAAAAATTCTGTTAGATTTTACATGGATTCAGTAACTTCCTTTACTTATGATGTCTTTCTTTGTTTCCATTAAGATAAAGCCACGCTACTTTACTTCTTTGGGCTCAAGTTGTAGTTTGTTTAAATAGGCTGTTTCTACCATTTCTCCTATCACTCTATGTTTATATTTAAAGGCTTAGTACTATGGAGGCTCGCTCATGAGGGACATCTGTGAGCTGCCTCTAAAGCATCCATTACCCTCTTTCTATCCATTAGAGATTGATGTGGCTCTTGGAAAGCTGACACAGATTTCACTTGAACCAAAGGTAGAACATGCGTAGACCCAGTCAGCAGCGTACTACCACCTCCTTCGTACTCTGATTGGGGATTGGATCTTTTTTTTTTTGGGGGGGGGGGTGTTAAGAGTTGGTTTTTGTTTTTTTTGTTTGTTCGCTTTTGCTATAGGGCACGTACACTTGTAGGAGAGACAGAGAGACATAAAGTGAGAAATCACCACCCAGAGGGGATGGCCATGCTGCAATCCTTTCTCCTCCATTTACTCTCAGGATTTAGGGCACACATGCACATGCATCCAGTGTGAGTTTCAAGCTGCTGGGTCCAGGACTCGAACAGTGGTGGACCACATGGGAGTCCAATGCCTTAACCACCATACCACCTGCTGGCCCCAAGAATTTGATCATTTTAAGAAAGCAGTTCTCCTCAAATCTATCTCTAGATTTAATACTGTTCCTATCAACACTATTTTCAGTTAACTTTTCACATCTAATTCCCAGGCAGCTTTTATGTAGTAATGAACAAGCTGACCTTAAAATGTGTATGGTATGCTATTCCGCTCCTGCGTGTCTACCCAAAGGACAGGAAAATTCTCAGTTGGAAAAGGGCTTGCACCACTATATTTATTGCAGCACTATTCACAATTGCTAAGACATGGAACCAATCCAAGTGTCCACAAATGGATGAGTGGATTGAAAAAGTGTGGCACATATTCTCCATGGAATATTATTAAGTCATAAAAAAAAAAAAAACAAGGCCCTTGAATTTGCTAGAAAGTGGATGAACATGGAAGATTTGTTGCTGAGTAAAGCAAGTCAGGCTATGAAAGAGAGACATTATATGTTTCCACTTAATATATACAAACTGTCTGCACTCTATGGTAGAGACTGAAAGACTGGAGGACATAAAGCATTAAAAATTGTTATAGACACTAGAGACAAAGTGGAAGGAGAGTGTGGGAGGGAAGAGTGCAGGAATGAAAATTAGGGGAAAAATGGAGAGATAAGATATGTGTGGACATAGACATAGTTCGTTATCTTTTAATGAGGATGTGTATAGTATTCTCAACTGGACTGAGATGTGTATCATGCTGGGTAAAAATCTCTTTACAATCTAAATGATGTACAGCGATTGAATGCATAAATAATAATAATAATCCTTTAAAAAAAAAGTATATGGCATGTAAAGGACCCAGAAATAAAAAATTGAAGGGCTTATACAATCTTACTTCAAAACTTACAAAAAACTAATCAAAGTAGTGGTATTGACATAGGATATATATAGATAAATGAGGTAGATTAGACAGTCCAGAAGTAAACCTTTACAATTATATATATTTTATTTTTGGAGAGGTTTTTGCCATCGGGCGCGTGTGCTCGCCAGACAGAGAGAGACAGAGAGACAGAAAACAAGAAATCACCCCCCAGGGGGGGATGGTCACGCCGCAATCCCGTCTCTTCCATTCTCCTCTCGGGATCTTGGGCATGCACACACATGTGCCCGGCGTGAGTTTTAAGCCACTGGGTCCGGGACACCAACTGCGGTCGACTACATGGGAGTCCAGCGACATAGCCATTACGCTAACTGCTGGTCCCACAATTATATTTCATTGGTTTTAAGCAAAGCTACAAAGATAATTCAATAAAGGAAAGGATGATCTTTTCAACACATGGTATCACAACAAATGGAGAGCCATCTTAAAAAAAAAAATAGACATCCTTACCTTGCACCAGACCTAAGAATTAACTCAAAATATATCATAGGCCTAAATGTAAGACCATGGTTTGAGACCCGGACTGGGTAGCTTGAAAATCATGCCAAGTGTGTGTGTGTGTGCACCCAAAAATCCCATGAGGAGAACGGAGGAGAAGGGATGGTTATGTGTGGCCATCCCCTGGGGGATGATTTCTCACTTTCCCTCTCACTTTCTCTCTCTCCGGCAAGCGCACACACCCTATAGAAAAAAAAAAAAAGAGAGAGAGAGAGAGAGAAAGAAACACTAGTATACACATACGCACACATAAAACTTAGATAAATAGCCAAATTATAATGTGTAAACCACATTTTTACTGGATTTTAATTTTTAACTGTAAAACGATATTTTCATGGGGCCAGGTGGTAGCACAGTGGAAATGCAACCTATGTGGCAAAGTCTTAGGCTCATGTCTTAGGACCTCGCTGTATGTGTCAGGCAAGTGCACAGGTGCCCATGATCTGGGCTGAGCTGGCATGAAAGAACGAAATCTTTTTTTTTAAGAGATTTTTGCTATAGGGCGCATGTGCATATCAGAGAGACAGAGAAACAGATAGAAAGTAAGAAATCACACCCCAGCGGGGAGGGCCATGCTGCAATCCCTTCTCCTCCAGTCTCCTCTCAGAATATTAGGCAAACACTTGCGCCTGATGTGAGTCCCAAGCCGCTGGGTCTGGGACTCAAGCCACAGTCAACTACGTGGGAGTCCAGTGACATAACCATTACACCATTTGGTCCCTAAATAAATAAACATGTGAGTCCCAAGACGCCACGTCTGGGACTTGAATCACAGTCAACTACAGAGGAGTCCGGTGACATAATCATTATACCATTCGGTCCCTAAACAAACTTTTTAAAAAGGACATTTTGTGAACAACTGGGGAACTCTGAATAATGACTACATATTTGATTCTTTTTTTTTTTTTTGAAAGAGATTTTTGCTATGGGACACATGCATTCATTGGAGAGATAGAGAGACAGAAAGCAAGAAATCACTCTACATTGGGACCAATTAGCATAATGGCTATGTCGCTGGACTCCCATGTAGTTGACCGCGGTTTGCGTCCCAGACCTGGTGGCTTAAAACTCACGCTGGGCGCGTGTGCATGCGTGCCCAAGATCCCAAGAGGAAAATGGAGAAGAAGGGATTGCGGCATGGCCATCCCCCATGGGGGGTGATTTCTCGCTTTCTATCTCTCTGTCTCTGTCTGTCTGGCGAGCGCACGCGCCCTATAGCAAAAAAAAAAAACCTCTCCAAAAAAAAAAAAAAAAAAAAAGAAATCACTCCCTGGGGGGATGGCCACACCACAATCCCTTCTCTTCCAGTCTCTTCTTGGGATCTGGGACATGCACACACATGAACACAGCCTTAGTTTTAAGATGTGAGGTCTGGTACTGGATCCGCAGTCGACTATGTGGGAGTCCAGAAATATAACCATTACGCCATTTGCTGGTCCCAGTATTTGATTTTATTAATAAATTATTAGCTTCAGGGGCCGGCAGGTGGCAGGGTGGTTAAGGGTACTGGACTCCCACATCACTGACCATGGTTTGAGACCCAGACCGGGAGGCTTGCTTTCTCACTTTCCCTCTCTCTCCCCCATCACCCTCTCACTTCTGCTCTTGCTCTGTCCCTCTCTGATCAAATCAAAATAAATAAAGTTAAAAAAACATTTTTTTTTTTAGAGATTTTTGCTATAGGGAGCATGCGCTCACCAGAAAGAAAGAGAGACAGAGAGACAGAAAGCAAGAAATCCCCCCCCCCGCCCCCCAGGGAAGATGGCCATGCCACAATCCCTTCTCCTCCATTCTCCTCTTGGGATCTTGGGCACGCACGCACATGTGCCCAGCATGAGTTTAAGTCACTGGTCCGGGACTCGAACCACGGTCTACTGCATGGGAGTCCAACGGCATAGCCATTATGCTAACTGCTGGTCCCAAAAAATTATTTTTAAAAAAAGAAAAAAATTATTAATTTCTTTTTTTTTCTTTTTGTGGAGAAGCTTTTCATCATTGTGGTGCTTACATTTATTTATATTTCATTGTCATATATCTTATGCCATATAATATAGTTTTTCAAAACATGTATGTAGTGTGTGATAATCAAATCAAGGGTATTATTATATACTTCAATTTCAATAGAGACCCTTATATTCTTGTGTCTGTTAAATGTTTTTCTGCAGAACCCCTTCCATTCCCCCACTAGCTACTACCCTTTCATACAGTCTCTGTTATCTACGCTTGTCTCTCCCTACTATTACGTCTTAGAATCTTTCAATTTCTGCCACAGAGTACAGACATGTGATATATATTGAGTGAAGGCATATCGTATTTGTCTTTCACAGTCTGGCTTATTTCACTTTGCATTTAATCTAGATTCATCCATTTTGAATCAAATGACCATCTTGCTGCTCTTTATGGTCTAGTATTATTCCACTGTATATATATGTTATGTATTTTTAATCAGTTATTGAGCACTTAGGTTGATTCCATGTCTTAATTGTGAATAATGATCCAATAAACATAGATGTGAAGGTGTATTTCTGACTTAGTGTCTTCTTATCTTTTAGGTACATACCAAGGATTGAGATTACTGGTCATATGGTAGTTCTATTTGTACATTTTAAGGAATGTCCTTTTTGTTTCCCCTACAGTGACTGTAATACTTTACATTCCCACCAGCATTTCCCTCTTTCATCTGATCGCATTGGCTAGGACTTCTAATACTAAGCTGAAAAGAAGTGGAGAAAGTGAAGAGCCTTGCCTTGGTTCAGTTTTAGTGGAAAAGTGGAAAGTTTTTTCTCATACAGAATGATGTTAGCTATGGGTTTGTCATACATAGCTTGAATTGTGTCAAGAAATCAATCTTTTATCCCTATTTTGTTGAGAGTCTTTAGTCATGAAGGGATGTTGTATTTTATCCAATATTTTTTCTGCATCAATTGATATGATCATGTGGTTTATCTTTCCTTATGTTAATATGATGTTTTGCATATGTTGAACCATCTTTGCATTCCTGTAATACAGCCCTATTTGGCCATGATGTATATAATCTTTTTAAAGTGTTGATAGATTCAACTTGCTAGTATTTTATTGAGGAGTCTTGCATATGTATTCATCAGGGATATTGGTCTGCAGTTTTCTTTTTTTGTTATGTCCTTGTCTGCTTTTGGTATCAAGGTGATGGAGATTTTATAGAATGAGTTTGGGAAGGTTCTTTCCATTTGGGTATTTTGAAATATTTTTCCATGCAAAAATGTGTCATGACTTTCCCAATGAGGAGACTTAGAATTAATTCTTTTCTAAAAGTTTTCTAGAATTCAAAAGTGAGGCTATCTGGATCAGGGTTTTCCCTTGTTGGGAAACTATTTATAATTGATTGATCTCATTGTTATTGGTCTATTCAGGCTTTCTATTTCTTTCTGATTCAATCAAGGAATATTGTTATGTATTCATAAATTTTTCCATTCCATCTAAGTATTCTACAAAAGCTTATTGGCATCAAGTTGCTCATAGTAGTTTCTTATGGTCATTTGTGTTTTTGTAATATCTGTTTCAATATTGCCTGTTTCATTATCAATTTTATTTATCTGGTTCATTTCTATTTTTCTTTTGTTAGTCTAGCTAACCAGATAAATAAAATTGATAATGAAACAGGTATTTCATCTAAGTTTTCTACAAAAGCTTATTGGCATAAAGGTGCTCAGAGGAAAAAGGGTTAGGATTACAGCCTAAGTAAGCCTCATTGGAAGGTCCTTACTCTCACTGTCTTACTCTCTCTAATGCATGTGCATGTACCCTCTGGTGTAAAATAAATAAATGAATGAAGATAGGATAGAGGAAGGTCAACTAGAGAAGGATACTAAAAAGTCAAATATTAGTGGCTGGATGGGTTTGACAGGTGGTTAAGGGAGCTAGACTCCCACATGGCTGATGGTGGTTCAAGTCCCAAACCTGGCACCTTTCTTTCTTTCTCTCTCTCTCTCTCTCTCTCTCTCTCTGGTCAAAATTAAAAAATAATGATAATAAATAATTCAGAGGTTTTTGCTATAGGGCGCGTGCGCTTGCCAGACAGACAGAGAGAGACAGAGAGATAGAAAGCAGGAAATCACCCCCCAGGGGGGATGGCCACGCCGCAATCCCTTCTCCTCCATTCTCCTCTCGGGATCTTGGGCACGCAACACGCGCCCGGCGTGAGTTTAAGCCGCCGGGTCCGGGACTCGAACCGCGGTCGACTACATGGGAGTCCAGCGACATAGCCATTACGCTAACTGCTGGTCCGATGATAATAAATAATTCTTAAAAAAATATGTATCAGTGGTTGGGAAGAGACCTAAGAGAAGAACTGAATCAGGGAAATCAGGAAGAAAGTTTCCAAATAATAATAACCACTGTGTACTCTTCTTAAAGTCCCCAAATTTCAAATCAAATAAGAAAAAAGCATTATTTTTAACAAAATGATTTAAAAATGAAAGAAATGATAATATTCATTTTATCTAAGATATACATTTTTTCCCAAATAACTGAAAAAAATAATACATACACCCACTGGTACCAACTAAACTCACATCCACCTAGTATACCACAGTGGAAGATCCAGTAAGCATCAAGTGGTAGAACAGCTATAAAAAGAATCAATAAGACACTGACACTGGCCATAAGAGTTCTCTGGAGAAGAGTCACCAAATTATAAGCTCCATGAAGATAGACAGTGGGCAAGTTCAGTTCCTCCTTATATACCCAGATTCTTTTTTTTTTTTTTTTTTTTTTTTTTGCTATAGGGTGCGTGCACTCGCCAGACAGAGAGAGACAGAGAGAAAGAAAGCGAGAAATCACCCCCCAGGGGGGATGGTCACGCCTCAATCCCTTCTCCTCCGTTCTCCTCTCGGGATCTTGAGCATGCATGCACACGCACCTGGCGTGAGTTTTAAGCCACAGGGTCCGGGACGCAAACTGCGGTAGACTACGTGGGAGTCCAGCGACATAGCCATTACGCTAACTGCTGGTCCCAATATATACCCAGATTCTAACATGCCTGGCACCATGCTTCTATATCTCTAGAGTCCCAGTGGGCAGGGGCACATGGCTTTTGAGCCACGGTCAAAGATTAGAGCAATCAGGTGATTCCAGAGTCCTTTCTAATTAGAAGGATAAATAACAGCCTTCCATTTCACATACGAGACTGAATAACTTAGTTCGAAGTGTGTATTTTTGCATTGCTGCTCTCACAAAGAGTGGATAGCTTTTTATAACTGTTCTCTACTTTTATGAAGAGTTTCCTATTATCCATTGTTTTGGGAAAAAAAAAAACTTTATCTCTTTCAATAATTTATTAACAAAATGAATGTAAACAAAATGTAAATGCAGATATATATATTTTAAGCTACCATTACTTTGATCGTCTATTATTCACTCTCTTAATTTTCAATACATTGAAGTTAAAGATATAATTTTGTTTTCAGGGCAAAGTCCCATTTACTGTGAATTTCTACACTTACATCACAAATATTCAATATCATCTTAATCAATAAAATGTCTAAATAAGTTTCTCTTTGTTTTCCATAGACCAAGGATAGAAAAAGGAGTCATTCCCAGCCTCTCGGTAGCACATATATTACTTTATTATTTCCAGGTATATTCTAAAATTCTAAAAACTGGAAAAAATTTCAGCTTGAGGTTTTTATAAGTGATTATTGTTTGCTTATTTGCCAGCTCAAGATTTTAAAAATGCCATCACTTTGATTTAATCCAGGATTTAAAGAGCATAAGGGTGATAAATTCTAAAATGTCTGTGAATCAGATAGTAAAAAGTTAAGGACTTACATTCAAGCTGTGCAACCACATCTCCAGGATCCACTGCTTCAGGGAACACCTACAGTAGGGCATGTAGCAGGAATCAGGATGGGGAAGAGGAAGGGAAAAGAAGGTATTAATTAGACCATCTTTGTTTTCTCCCTTTCATTCCCAAAATATCATTCACCAACCTAAGAAACTTCTTATATTATTGGGAATTGTCCCTTCCTCTCTGCTTCCCATAATCACTATGAAAAACTAAACAAACTTTACTGCTCGCTCTGCCTCTCTCTCTAGCTCCATCTGCTAGTACTCTTCCCCTTGTTACCATGATCATGCTGGACTTCTTGGTGTTCCCCCAACAGTGAAGCTTGTTTACAATAAGGTCTTTATTTTTCTATTCTTCTACTTCTAAACCTACAAATAACTGAAACTCTCTCATAATTCAGGCTCACCGAAAAGTCATTGCCTTTTCTGACCATCCTGGTCAACTCCCTGGAGAGTCCCCTAACCCCTCCCTTTATTCTCTTCATGTTCTTATCACTATCTAATATTAATCACAGACTATTTAGTCCTTGTCTCTTTCTCCTTTTACAAAGAAAGCTCCGAGAAGGGAGGATTTAGCCTTGTTTACCATGTATCCTCAATGCTTAAACAGTCCATGGAATAGAGCAGGTATTGGCTACTTATTTGTGGGGGGCAAAAAAAAGGAAAAAGGAAGGAGGCGGGTAGGCAGAAAGGGAGGGGAGGAGGATAAAGGAAGTAGGGAAAGATGGAAATAAAAGAGTCAGAAATATTATTGGCAATAATTTATCAAACGCAGCAGTTTTTAGGGAAAATTTTTTTTTAAAAAGTTAGCACAGACAACCATAGTAAAATGCAAAGGTCTTCAAAAAGTTTACGGGAAATGTGTATTATGAAAAAACTGTGCATGAATTTCAAGATTTTTTGCACCAAAATAAACTCCTATTTTCATTCCATTTTCCAGAGACTTTTTGAAATTGCCTTGTATGATATATACTTAACTATTAATGACATCTTTTTTTAAAATAGTTATTCAGAATTCAAGAAGCTATGCTTTACATAAATCCCACTAAGATACTTTTAGAAACAAGCTGATTCAGCAAAAAGAAAAAAAAGGCAATTTATTCAATGTATGATATAATGCATATTTTATTTTCATGCTTCCAGATCTAAGTTATAACTCTGCTTTTGAATTAAACCAAAGAACACAGTCAGCAGTAATAATTTGTGTTATAGGCTTTTACTGAAAATTTGGAATGATTTTCATTGTTTTGTTTGTTATTATTTATCTGATATTTACTTTTTCATTTTTTATTTTTGCCAGAGGGTGCATGTACTCATAGGAAAAAGATAAAGAGGAAAAAAAAAACGTGAAAAAGCACCCCAGGAGGGGGATGGTCATGCTGCAATCCCTTCTCCTCCATTTCTTCTTTCAGGATTTTGGACATGTATGCACATGCACCCAATGCACTTCTCAAGCTGCTAGGTCTGGGTCTTGAACCGCATAGTCGGTCATATGGGATCGAATTGCCTTAACCACCAGAGCACAGGCTGGCCTTGATATGATATTTGAACTCACCTTTTCAAACACCATTCTGGCATTGAAGACCAGTGGAAAGGTGGCCGGGACACATTGTGTCTTTTTGTATTGGCCAAACACACAGATGCTAAGATAGATGTCCTCTTTGTCTTTCAGCACCACTCCTGGACAAGTTACCTGAAAGAAATTAGACAATGCATATAACTCGGTTGCTTTATGAATCCCCTGAAGTATCCTGCTAAATGACTTATCAAATATTATGTAAAAGCATTAGTCTGCCAATCTAATAAAAACACAAGTAAAAAAGAAAGAGATTCCAGTGTTTACAGAGTTAAATGAAATGCCTTTATAACTTTCATCCCTCTGAGAAATCTACTATTTTCCATTCGGTTATTCATGCCACATTAGAAGTTCTATATACTGGCTCTTGGGACAGACACTAATAATCTTAAACAGTCAGCCTTAGGCTCCTACTTTATGCTGGATGCTGACATAAAGTTATTCAGCATCATTTAATCACAAAGGATTAACACTCAGCAGAAATAAAACATAGTAGAGGACAAAAAGAAAGACCTATAAAAGCACAAATCTGACCTCTATCACCCTGAACAGTAGCCTGCAGACGCTCACACAAAGCAATATGACAGCTTCAAAGCTTTCAAAGTTTCTAGCCCTAGAATTATTTTTTAAATATTAAATTGTACTTAACTTCTCTTCATTGAGATTGACAGAAAGTATAGTTGTAAAATGTGGAGTTTCTAAATAATATATAGCACAGTCTCTCCACTCCCTGACATACTCTATTGCCAGTGATCAACCACATCCTTAAAAAGATATTAAATGTTCTAAGATGAGTCTAACATAGATATATTACCTAATACTCCCTAATATATTCAAAGTATATTTTTATTGTTCTCTGAACACACATTGCTTTCTTGTCTCACATTCTCCCATTGTCTATATAATTTAGTGTAATGCAATGTAAAAAGTAGTAACTCTTTACCACTCTATTCCATTTCCACCTCATTTACTACTATCACCTGCCACAGCATACAACTGCCATCTTCTACAAAAACGCCTCTAAATTCACCAGTTATTATTCAATTCAATCTAACTTGAATATTTATTATGCAAGTACATACATTTTACATTCTCATACCATTTTGTAGTGATCTTACAGTCTAAATTATTGTCAACATGCATTTTAATCAATTGGGCATATCTCGTTTATAAATTTGATTTTAAGTTACTTAAAAACAAAAATTTTAATTTTCCTTATCATTTTATCTAAAGAAATAAACTCTAAGTATTAAGAATGTTAAAGATTATCTAGTATAGCTTTGGATGTTTTATATTTGAAAACTACAGGCCTTCAGAAAGGTTACATGATCTAGTAACTAAAGGTTACAAGTAAATGAGTTATAAGATTAAATGAATTGGGGAACCAGCAGTTAGCGTAATGGCTATGTCGCTGGACTCCCACGTAGTCGACCGCGGTTCGCGTCTCGGACCCGGTGGCTTACAACTCACGCTGGGCGCGTGTGCGTACGTGCCCAAGATCCCGAGAGGAGAATGGAGGAGAAGGGATTGTGGCGTGACCATACCCCTGGGGGGTGATTTCTCGCTTTCTGTCTCTATGTCTCTGTCTGTCTGGCGAGCGCACGCGCCCTATAGCAAAAAAACTCTCAAAAAAAAAAAAAAAAAAAGATTAAATGAATTAATACATTCAAGATGCTTAGAGCAGTGTCTGACACAATACTCAATTATTTATACTAGCTATCGTTGTTGTTAGAATGAAAACCACATAGGAGCTAGACAGTGGCACCATAGTAGTAAAACACAACTATATGTGAAGGCTCACCCACATAAAAGGTTCCAGGTTCATGTCTGGAGATATCATTGAGTACACCAGGCATGCGTGCGCCCACCATAGCGGGCTGCCTAAGGCTAGGAGTGGATCACAGTGTCGGGACCTCATAGGAGGTGCATTCTCTTGTATTTTCTCACTTCTCTCTCTCTTTGATGGAATAAATAAACTACTTCTAAAAATGAACAGGCACAAACACCTGTGGGACACTATCAAGGGCAGTAAAATAAATAGAAGAGCCCCAGAAGGAAAGAATGGGAGCCGGAAAGAATATATCAAGAAATGATGAATTTAAAACATCTGAAATTTAAAGAAAATCAATTAACACATTTGACAAGCTCAAAGAACTCCAAACTATCATGAGAAGAGAACCAAATAAATCCTAATCAAACTCTGAAAAGATGAGAATTGAGAGAGAAGTGATTCAGCAGATACCAGGACTCCTCAAAAAGGTTAACATTGATTTCTTATCAGAAAAATGAAGCCATTAGAAAGTGGAATGACTTACTCAAAATGCTGAAAGAAGAACACTTTGCAACACCAATTCAATAACCAAGAAACTTTTCCTCAAAAAAACAGAACTTTGCTCTATCTTATTTAAAAGAAAACTGATGAAGCAACAATTATAAAACTGTGCAGATGTGTAGACACACACACACACACACACACACAAAATGATGTATGACAATAATATAAAGAAGAAGGAATGGAACAGAATTGAAACACATTTTGTGTACCAGAAAATTAAATTGGTATTAACCCATACTATAATAGATTATCATAACTTAAGTTGTTAATTGTGAGCCCCAGGAAAACCACAAAGAAAATACTTCAGGCCAGCTCTGTGACCTAGTGGTTAAGGCACTTGGATCGCGCATGATCTACACAGTTCAAGTCTCAGAGTTGGCATTTGAGAAACACACTCAACGTACGTGCATGTGTGCCTGAAATTCCAAAAAAAGGAAAATATAAAGGAGAAGGAATTGCAGAGTGACAAGTCCCCATGGAGCAGTGCTTTCTCCTCTCCCTCTCTCTCTGGTGAGCACATGCATCTTTCAGCAAAACAAAATGCATGAAAATATATAAAAGAAACTACAAAGAAATTAAAATGGTACACTAGAAAATTGTTAACTCAAAAGAAACTAGTAATGGAAAGCTAGGGTGGAAAAAAAGCACATAAGACATATAGAAAACAAATAGCAAAATGAAGGGGGTAAGACCTACCATATCTGTGATTACATTAAAGATAAATTGACTAAACCTTTCAATCAAAAGGTAGAGATGGCAAAATGAATTAAAAATTATGATCCAAGTATATGTTGTCTACAAGAGATACACTTTAGATTCAAAGACACATGGGTTGATAATAAAAGGATGGAAAAAACATACTAGGATAACCAAAAAAAAGAGCTCCAGTAACATTAATATTAGACATTAAAATATCAGAGACAAAGAAAGACATTTCAAAAATATGTAACAATTAGAAACATATATAACGTATATGTCAAGAAGACATACAATTATAAATATACATGCACTTTGAACAGAGTTCCAAAGTACATGAAGAATAAACAGGCAAGCATCTCTCCGGAGAAGAAAAACAAATGAATGAGCACATGAAAACCTGGTCAACATTATTAGTCATTAGGTAAATACAAATCAAACAATGACTGTCTTTTCCTATCAACTAAGATGTCTATAATCAAAAAGATGGTTAAAAAAAAAAAAGTGTTGGAGAGGATTCAGAGAAATGAGAACTCTCATACGTTGCTGGTGGAAATATAAAATGATAAAGTAACTTTGGTTAAAGTTTGTCAGTTCCTCAAAAAAATTAATCTTATTATCTAAGATCCAGCTATTCCACTCTTAGGTATATACCTGAGAACACTGAAAGCATATGTCCACACAAAAATGTATACACAGATACAGCAGCATTAATGGTTCTTACCAAAAGATGGCTACAACCTAAATATCCATCAACTGATAAATGGACAAAGAAAAAAAAATTTGGTATATCTATACAATGAGATATTATTGAGTCATAAAGAGAAATAATATTCCTTTTACATGCTATAGTATGCTAGCATGTTGTACATGCTACACATAGATAAACCAGAGAAATATGCTAAGTGAAAGAAGTCAGAAGATACAAAAGGTCATATATTGTTGGAATCCATTCGTAGACATGTCTGGAATAGGGACCAGCAGGTAGCTTGGTGGTTAAGGCAATTGGATCTCACATGGCCAACTCTGAGGTTTGAGCCCTGGTCCCAGTGGCTTGAAAAATGGTTCTGATGCATGTGCATGCATGCCCCAAATCACTAGAGCAGAATGAAGAAGAGACTGCATCATGGTCAACACTCACGTGTGGTGATGTCGCACTTTCTCTCTCTCTCTCTCTCTCTCTCTCTCTCTCTCTCCCTCCCTCCCTCCCTCCCTCCCTCCCTCCCTCCCTCCCTCTCTGGCAAGCACATATGCCCTATGGTAAAAAATCTTAAATACATAAATAAATAAATGAAAGAAAGAAAGAAAAAGAATAGACAAATAGCAAATTCACAGACAACAAAATTAGAAAATGATAACCAGGGGTTGGTGGAAGGAGAATGAATGACTGCTAATGTGCATGGGATTTCTTTAAGGGGTGATGAAAATGTTCTGGAATTAGATAGTAGAGATCGTTGCACAACTTTGTGAATATACTAAAATTTATCAAACTAGATTTATTTTGGCATGAATTACATCTCAATTGAAAAAAGATGAAGACTAAAGGTAAAAGTAAAATAACAGAAAAGCTATACTGTGCAATCATAAGACAGGGGTGCCTTCTAAATATGATATAAAGTAGACTTCAGAAAAAAAGAATACAAAGGATAAAGGAAAATATTTCATGCTGATTAAAACTTTGACTTATCGGGACCAGCAGTTAGCGTAATGGCTATGTCGCTGAACTCCCATATAGTCAACTGCAGTTCGAGTCCCGGACCCTGCGGCTTAAACTCACGTTGGGCGTGTGTGTGTGCGTGCCCAAGATCCTGAGAGAAAAATGGAGGAGAAGGGATTGAGGCGTGACCATCCCCCCGGGGGGGTGATTTCTCGCTTTCTGTCTCTCTGTCTCTCTCTGTCTTTCTGGCAAGTGCACGTACCCTATAGCAAAAACCTCTAAAAAAATATTTTAAAAAATTGACTTATCAAAATGCTATTATACATCAAAACTCATTATATAGTATCAAATTAAATAAACCAAAAAATAATATAACTAAATTTCAACACTTTTCTCTTGGTAATTGATAAAACAAGCATGTAAACAATTATTAAAGATACAAAAGATATAAACAAAAAAATGATGATATAAACAAAAACATTCAATAATTTGACCTAATAGACATTTACAGAATATTCCAACAACCAAAAGACACACATTTTTTTTCCAAGTTCACATGAAAATATTCACTGAGATAGATACTGTGGGCTATAAAACAAATCTCGATAAACATAAAATATATAAAATCAGGGCCAGGAGTTGGCGTGGTGGGAAAGGTGCTGGAGTCCCACATGGCCAACCACAGTCTGAGTCCTGGACCTGGTGGCTTGAAAATCACACCACGTGCAAGTGCACGCATGCCCAAAGTCCCTAGAGGAGAATGAAGGAGAAGGGACTGCAGTGTGGCCATCCCCCTGGCGTGCGTTTTCTCACTTCCCTCTCACTGTCTTTCTCTGTCTCTGTCTTGTAAACACACATGCCCTATGGTAAAAACCTTAAAAAAAAAAAAAAAAAAAAAAAGAATAGTTATGAAAAGTCTAAATATGACTTAATGATTAAATGCTTGGCCACTAATACTAAACAAGAGTTAAGAATATCCACGTTCAACACCTTTTCTCATGACATCCTACAGCTTCTAGCTAGAACAAGTAAAAAATGGTATTTTTTTAAAAAGACATTTTGAAAGTCATGCAGATTTGACACTGAATATGTTTTCAGACCATTGTAACCTATTATAAATATGCTACTAGAAGTAACAAGGAAGTTTAGAGAAGTCACGGGATTTAAGATCAATATATTGTACAAAAATCTATTTCTATATACTACCCATAACAAATTATTTTTTTAAATATGATTTACAATAGTATCAAACAATATGATTACTTGGGTATAAAGTTAACAAAAAAATGTGTAAGGCATGTATATTGAAAACTACATATATCACTGAAAGAAACTGAAGACTAAATAAATGAAAAAATATAAGCATTCTTCACTTAACAACTGAGTTTCATTCCTTTGTTCAGGTCATTAAGCAAATCTGTCAAGAAGCTTAAAGATAGGTGTCTTATGGCATGTTCTGGCAACATAAGGTATGTATTTTTTAATAAATATCACACAACACACACTAGAATATAATGCCATCCATACAAAAAGCATACATTAGATAAGCACCAGAAAGTGACAAGACACCCGAGAACACAATAATTTAAATCCAGTGTAATCATTTTTTATTTATTCTAAATACTACTATGGGTGTACAATAAAGTACAAATTTATACACAAAATATGCAGTCTTGTGTGATTGAGAATACTTTTTCATGAATACAAACTGACTGCAGGAATAACACAGAGACTGAGAAGGGGCCTTCCTTGAACTGGAAAACTGGCCATAAATCCAAACAGTGATCAAACAGGTAGGTCATTAAGTAAGGCATGGTTATATACAAGATTCATGGCTCAAAAGATTTGATATTGTGGGACCAGCAGTTGGCATAATGGCTATGTCGCTGGACTCCCACATGGTCGACCGCGGTTTGAGTCCCAAACCGGATGGCGGTGGCTTAAACTCACGCCAGGCACGTGTGTGTGCATGCCCAAGATCCCAAGAGGAGAATGGAGGAGAAGGCATTGCTGTGTGGCCATCCCCCCTGGAGGGTGATTTCTCACTTTCTGTCTCTCTATCTCTCTCTGTCTTTCTGGCGAGTGCCTGCGCCGGATAGCTAAAAAAAAACCTCTCCTAAAAAAAAATATTTGATATAGTTTTCAATTCTCCCAAAATTGACCTGTAATTTCAATGTCATTCCAAGCACTGAGAAAAAAAATAAAAATAATAAACAATAGATAAAATCACTTTAAGTAAAAAGTAATTTGGGGTCAGTAGGTGGCACGGTGGTTAAGGTGATAGATCCCATATAGCCAACAGCAGTTCAAGTCCTGGACCTGGCAGCTTAAAACTCAGGCTGAACATGCATGCTTCTGTGCCCAGGATTCCAGGAGGAAAATGGAGGAGAAGGGATTACAGCATGGCCCTCTACCCTGGGGTGGGGGGATGATCTCTTACTTTCCCTCTTACTGTTTTTCTCTCTCCAGTGAGCACACGTGCTCTATGACAAAAACCTTTAAAAGAAAAAAAGTAACTTGTACAATCTGAGAATAATTTAAGAATTACTTTATTTTATTATTATTATTCTTTTAATTTGTTATAGGGCACATGTTCTCACCAGAGAGAGACAGAGAGAGGGGAAGGGAAAGTGAGAAAGTAAGCCACCAGGTTCAGAACTTGAACCATGGGTAGCCATGTGGGAGTCCAGAGCCTTAACCACTATTCCACCTGCTGGCCCTTGAAAGTAATTTTTGGGGTTTTTTTGGAGAGGTTTTTGCTATAGGGCACGTGTGCTCGCCAGACAGACAGAGAGAGACAGAGAGACAGAAAGCGAGAAATCACCCCCCAGGGGGGATGGCCACGCCGCAATCCCTTCTCCTCCATTCTCCTCTCGGGATCTTGGGCATGCATGCACACGCACCCGGCGTGAGTTTAAGCCACCGGGTCCGGGACTTGAACCACGGTCGACTACATGGGAGTCCAGCGATATAGCCATTACGCTAACTGCTGGTCCCTTGAAAGTAATTTTTAAAGCAGCATTAGATTCTCCGTTTAGAATAGGAAAAACTCCATGTGAGATCAAAAAATTATGAAATTGAGACAGATAAAAATACAAAGAACTGGCAACCAAATAAGAACCTTTGAAAATGTAGTCAGTGAGGGACTAGCAGATGGTGTAATGGCTACGTCGCTGGACTCCCAAGTAATCGACTGCAGTTTGAGTCCCAGATCCAGCAGCTTAAACTCACGCCGGGTGCATGTGCGTGCATGCCTACGATCCCAAGAGGAGAATGGAAGAGAAGGGACTGTGGTGTGGCCATCCCCCTGGGGAGTGATTTCTTGCTTTCTTGTCTCTCTATCTCTCTCTTTCTGGAGAGCATACATGCCTCATAGCAAAAATCCCTTAAAAAAAAAGAAAATGTAGTCAGTGAATTTAAAAACCATAATAGAAGAGATTAAAAAAATTAAATTAATAAGTAAATAAGAATATAGGGACCAGTCAGTGGCATGGTGGTAAAATGTAATCCTCAGAGGCTGACACACATGGAAATGTTTGCAGGTTAATGTGATCAGGTCTGCTAAAGCCAGGGGTGATCACACTATCAAGAAGCTATTGGGAGTGTTGTCTCTCTTGTCTCCCTCTCTCTTTCTTTTTCTATCTGGCTCACTGATGAAAGAAAAAAAGCTTTTTTAAAAAAGAGAAAATAATATAATAATGAGGATTTCATGAAAAACAAAAAGATAAACGTTACACAAAAAAAGTACTTATGTAACATGGTTTCTGAAAACTTCCAACATATACCTAACAGCACGACCAGAAGAAAAGACAAAACAGAAAAACAATATTAAAGCATATGATGATGGGACCAGCAGTTAGCGTAACAGCTGTGTTGCTGGACTCCCATGTAGTCCACCGCGGTTCGAGTCCCGGACTTGGTGTCTTAAACTCACACCGGGCGTGTGTGCGTGCATGCCCAAGATCTTGAGAGGAGAATGGAGGAGAAGGGATTGCGGCGTGGCCATCCTCCCTGGGGATTGATTTCTCACTTTCTGTCTCTCTGTCTTTCCAGCGAGTGCACGCGCCCTATAGCAAAAACCTCTCCAAAAAAAAAAAAAAAGTGAGGAAAAAACAAAAACAAAAACATATGATGGCTACAATTTTCCAAAACTATGGAAACCCATAAATTCTCAATGGAAAGCATACATATAGGGTAAAACAGAATGAACAAAAATAAATTCACAGATGTACAGACATAACAGTGCACTGCAAAATCTCACCTGTGAACACAAATAAAAGCTCCTAAATAATAATTTTTTTAAAAAATCAGTCAATCAAATTCAGCAAAACGTAGTTAAAAAAAAGTACATTTTTATATGTATGTGTGTGTGTGTGTGTGTGTGTATGTGTGTGTATATATATATATCACAGGAATGGGAATAGTTCAACATCAAAAAATGCAGCTTGGGCCCAGCCTAATGGCATAATCATTAATAACAGCAAATTGCACTGCAGTGCCAGAAGCCATGGCTGAGGGCAGGTTCAGGTCCCCTGGGGTTGGCTTGAAAACACACCAGGTATGTGCTCTTGTGTCTAAGATCCTGACTAGATGGAGGGCTGAGGAAAGGGGACCATGGCATGACAAGACTCCACCAAGAATGCTTGTCTCTTTCCTGCACATGCACACCTTCTCCATCATGAATAAAATAAACTCAATAAAAGGAGAGCAGTGGAGGCAGGCGCTGGTACAGTGGTGAAATGCAGTACTCTGTGAGGCAAACCCACATGCAAAGGTCACCTGGCTTGTACCTGGAGAGCTCCCTCAGTATGCCGGGCACACTTGTGCCCATGACCCAGGCTGGATTACGCTGCAGGTGGATCATGGTGTCAAGTGTCCATAGGGGTACAGTATCTCACACCTCTCTCTGTCCCCCTCTATCTTTCTCACTCATGGAATAAAACATTTAAAAAAAAAAAAACTTTTCAAAAAGTGTCCTCTTTTTGTAGAATATGGGCGCAATATCATGTAATAATTTCAATAGACTGAAAAAACATTCCAAATAATTCAATGTTGAGAATTTTTTTTAATTAGAAATAGAAGAAAAGTTGATTAACTCACTACAATACAGCCAATATTATATTTGGTTGCACTACATATGAAATTGCCAAGTTTTATTATTTTTTTTTTTTTTTTTTTTTTTTAAGTAAAAACGGTAGTGAATTAGAAGCAATTTCATAAGATTCAACCTAATATTTCCTGGTGAAACTCCAGAAGTATAATTAAAATTTTTAAAATGACAGAGTTACCTACTATTATTCTTACTATTTAACATTATACTGGGGGAACAATGTGAAGAAGCAGAAGAAAGAAGAAAAAAAAAAGGAAGAAAGAAGAAAGGAGAAGGAAGAGGAGAAGGAAGAAAGAAGAAAAAAGAGGAAAGGAAGAAGAAGCAAGAGTGATCCCCGGGCTGACCAAGGCCTGTGCTCTGCTGCATACCCTCCTCCGACACCTATGTCCCACTGTCCTTGCCACCCTGCCCAAGAGAAAGACTGAAGGGGTTGCTAGTGGAGATAAAGCCCAGGTGAAGGAAGAACGACAGACATCAAGGTCTGCAAGGTCTGTGAAACCTGCTCCTCCAAAGCCAGAGCCCAAACCTAAAAAGGCCCCTGCAAAGAAGGGAGAGAAGTGCCCAAAGGAAAAAAGGGAAAAGCTGATGCTGGTAAGGATGGGAATAACCCTGCAGAAAATGGAGATGCCAAAACGGACCAGGCACACAAAGCTGAATGTGCTGGAGATGCCGAGTGAAGTGTGTGCATTTTTGATAACTGGTGACTGTACAGTTTGAAATACTTTTTTAAATCACACTTTCTAAAAATGCAGAATTTTATCTTTTTTTTATGCTACGATGTTAGCACACAGAACACTTCATTGTTGTTTTTTGAGAGACTTCCTCGTGGCTCCCAAGAGGAAGGATTCCCTGCAGTTGACACCCTGGCACAGATGCCTTGTGGTATGGAAAATATAGCATTTGTTTTTATGTCCTCTCACTCTCTGCATTCAGCAGAGACTTAACTCGCTTAAACCAAAGACCTGTTGGGACCTGACCACAAAAATTGGCTACCAGTACATCAGGCAACCTGGACCTTCCAATGACATTAACATGGCATCTTTCAATAGAGTAGCAGTTCCTGGATATTAAGGTTGATAATTCTGCCATTTTCATTTCCTGAAAGTCAGAGTCGGCTTGTGAAACGTTGTTAAACAACATGCTAAATGTGAAATGTCAACCCTCACCTATAAACTCTCCCTGTCAGAGCATCAGATAGAGATTTCACTGGTTTTTATAGTGGCTTTCTGATTTTGATAGTCCACTGAAGAAGGGAGTTTGAAAGTTGTTGTATACTATTAGCAGGATTGTCTGCCCATGTCCTGCCTGAAATACCATGATTGTTTATGAAAAATATCTTCAGTAAAGCTGGGAACAGTTTGGGAAAAAAAATTATACTGGGGATTCTAGCCAATGATATAAGTAAGGATTTAAAAACAAACAAAAAAATAGGACAAAATATTGTACAGGAAAAACCAAAACTATCTTTATTTGTAAACAATATAATTTTCTACATAAAAATTCAGGTAAATATTGGAATTAATATGAGATTTCATCAATGATGTTGAATATGGAATTAAAATACAAAAAGTGCAACATAAATATGTATGAATAAAAGAGAATATTCATGGCATACAACTTGTAATATCCCCAAAATTGGAAATGATGACAATATTCAACAACAGTGACCTAACAGTGTTGGAGTCGGCAGGTGGCATGGTGGTTGAGGGCACTGGACTCCCACATGGCAGACTGTGGTTTGAGTCCCAGGCCTGGCGGCTTGCTTTCTCACCTTTCCCCCAATCTGTCCCTCTCTGGTCAAATTAAAAATAAATAGATAAATAAATAAATAAATAAAATAATAAATTTGTGTTGTATTTAAAAAAAAAATAATAAAAAGTGACCTAACAGTGTCATGGCTGTAGAATGTGACACTCTGTGGGGCTCACCATATAGGAAGGTTTCAGGTTTCATCTAAAGACCTACCTGAGTATGATCCAGGGCTGGCTGAGACCAGGGATGGGTTGTGGCATCATACATACATACACACACACACACACACACACACACACACTTGTGTGCATATATTTCTTGCTCATGGATATGCATACATCCATGCATACACACACACCTCTGGTATAAAGAAAAATAACACAAACAAAATAACGAAGAACTAAGATTATAACTGAAATAAACAAGAAAAATGTAGGAACAATTTACAATAAAATAAACATTTCTGCATTTAAATGTTCTGATAGGACTAGACTAAAAGATATGTTTGCACCTACACACAGAATCCATTGTACATGTGGAAGATAAACTTGCACCTAAATACAGAATTTATGTGAAATGGCTAATTTCAAATGTGGATTAATAGATGTCACATATTGGCATTTCAAACACCATAAGCAGACTTCCACTGGCATCATGATTTTCCAAAAAAAGTAAACTCTTAGCAGAGTTCCAAACAAAACAAAGTACACTCTTTCATCAATTACATAGTAACTGTATTCCTGGAAAAATTCACTGTAGTCTGAAACCTATCCCCAAACAGATTGTGTTTATACAAAAACAGAGTTCAATTTTTATTACTAATGAATTACTATTAAGTTATTAATCTCTAATAATCACAAAAAGGTTTTTCATCTACAAATTCAGTAAGATATACAAGTCATGAGAGGCACCAAACAATTTACACCAACAGAACTTCCCGACAATGGCAAAGGTAGCCCAACAAATTTCTGACCTGCTCCCTAACACAATACCCACCCTTGAAAACTAAAGCATAGATACTAGCGATATCACTGCAACATTGTAGGTAACAATTTAAAAAATGGAAACCACTAATATTTAAAAATCAATCAATTTTTGAGAAACAAAAATTATATCACTGCCATGTAAATACACAACATTCTACAGTAATTAAAGAAATGAAGGAAACTGGTAAGAATCAACACTGAGAAATTCAAAAATAGTGAGGTAGAAAATGTAGCCGTGGAAAGGATACATACAATATGAAACTATTTGTGTACCATCTTAAAAGAACAATAGTATAGGCACTACACAGACAAATACAATACAGGGTAAGTAGAGACAACTGAATGAAAATATGCTCCAACTTTAGGGTATGGGTTACCTTTACTCCAGGAAAAGAGGGAGGTAAGTGGAGAAATGGAGTTAGGAAGAGATACAAAGGAGACCTCAATAATAATATACCTGTAACATTTTATTTCTTAAAAAAAAAAATCTGCATTAAACATGTAAAATGTATCATATGTGAAATGATAGATTTTACACAGGCACATGCATAAGTATCCAAGATCTAATGGGCTGGAGGGAAGTCACTGTTATTTATATATCTATAAATATAACACGCAAACACACACACACACACTTTTTCTGTAAGTTGTTTTATAATTAATGTTTTAAAAATATTCTAGGGAAATTTACCACCAACTGTAATGTGAACGTGCCTGAGACATTATTCCATAGTAACCTAGATAAGGATCACAAAGATAATGTTCAGATGACTAGAGACTGAAAAAGATCTAGTTGTCTGCCTCAATGCCAGCATTAATTTGAGTTAGGTAACGAGGTCAAGTCCATATACAGAAAAACAAAACAAAACAAAACAAAACTGGAAATGATATAAAATTGAACTGACACTAGTAAAGTAAACAAACAAACAAAAACTTTGTTGCTTTCTCGCCCAGGTGTTGGGCTTTATTCTTCTATCTCCAATTTTTCCTTCTATTTTTCCAAAAAATCTATTAAAATTGAAATACTGAGTAACCCAAAAAAAAAAGAGAGAGAGAGATGAAACAGCAAAAAAAATCCTCCTTCACAACAATTAAGATGTCTCAGGGCTGGCTCCATGGTACAACAATAATGCACTCCTCTAAAAAGCAGGATCCCACATGATGACAATGGTTCAAATCCCTGCTCAGTAAGCCCAAAACAAGCCAGGCATGTGCATAAGTGCCCAAGATCTAACAGGCTGGAGGGCTGGAGGAAGGGGATAATGGCATGACCACTCCCTGGAGAAGGTTCATATTTCTCTCTCTGCCTCTCTTTCACTTTCACACATGCATGCACGTAGACTACCATGAATTTTTAAAAGTTTAAAAAGATAGGATGTTTCAAATATTAAAGCTACAAGTGATAGGAAATACAATTCTTTCAATGCTCTTTAAAAACAAGTTATTTGGAATATCATATCATTCTCCAACGATACATTGAGAAAAGTCACACTTTTCTCCCAGCAAGATATTTTTTCTTAAGTCATATGGCTCTGTTGGACAACACAAAATGTTGTGTTATACATCCAAACCTTTCATGTTTACTACATTTTTCACTCATACTACTTGTATTGCACATATGAGATTTCCACTAATATAAGACTACACCAAAAAAAAAACAAATATATAAGGGAAGAGAAGAATGGGGTACCACCATTTAGAAAGGCAAATAGAAATAAATATATAGGAACTAGAAACAAATTAAGTGTTACCACGTAGATTAAAAAAAATCAAGCAATTACACAACACAGACTATTTAATATCAGAGCTTGGTCTCTTCAAAAGGTAGTATCCACAAAAAGACTTTTACAAGAATGAATGTTCACATTAGTTTTATCCATGATACCTACAACCTGGAAACAACCCAAATAATCACCAATAAGATAACAGAGAGGGGCAAGCCCATGGTATTGTGGTTATGACAGCGAGATCCCATATGACTGACCAAGCAATTCACATTCTGGCTCTGGTGGCTCGAAAGACATACCAGGCACGTGTGCAGATATGAACCAAATTCTGATAGGATGGAAAAATGGAAGAGAAGGAACTGCAGCATGACCACACTCTACTGGGGAGAGGAGGAGCTTTTTCCTTCTCCTTAACCCTCTCTCTGTCTCTCTGGAGAGTGCACACATCCCCTAATCAAAAATAAATAAATAAATAAATAAGAGAGAGAGAGAGAGAGAGAGAGAGAGAGAGAGAGGATAGCATCAAACTAAAACGGTTCTGCACAGCAAAGAATATGACCAACTGTATAAAAAGGCAACCTACAGAATAAGAAAAAAAGAAAAATTGCAAACCATATATAAGAGGTTAATATGCAAAATATGTAAGGACTCAAACAACTCAATAAGCAAGAGTACAAAAAACCCTGTTTAAAAAGTGGGCAAGAGTAGTCCAGCCTGGTGGCACCATCCATAGAGTACTGAACTAGTGTTGGGAGCCACATGGTCAACTGCAGACTCAGATCCCCATGGTGACCTGAAAACATACACACATGCACACACACACACACACACACACACACACACAAGATCCTAACAAGCTAGAGGGTTAGAAAAGGGGGTAATATGGTGTGAGGAGAACCCACTAAGATTGATTTCTCTTTCTCTCTCTTTCTCATACTCATGCATGTATTATCATGAATAATACAAATAGCCAACAGGCATTCAAAAAGGTGCTTCCCATCTCCAGTCATTAGAGAAATGTAAATCAAAATCACAATAAGATTTCACCTCATATCTATTAGACCGAGTATTCTCTAAAAGATAGTAAATGGGAAAGTGTTGGTGAGCTTATGGGAAAAAGGAAACCCTTTGCACTGTTGGTGAGAGTACCAATCAGTACAATCATTATAGATAAAAGCACAGAGGTTCTTTGACAATTCAAATGTAACTGCTGCATGATCCAGCAATCACACTTCTGAGTATACACCCAAAGGGGGAAAAAATCAGTATGTCAAAGATAGATATCTGTACTCCAATTTCATTGCAGCCTTAGTTACAATAGCCAAGATATGGAATCAACCTAAGTTGCCCAATAGTAAATGGGTAAAAAAAATATGGTAAACACACACACGCGCGCGCACACACACACACACACACAATGGAATAGTATTCAGCCTAAAAAAGAAATCTTGTCATTTGCAATGATATTTGTGATGCTGGAGGACACTATGCTAAGTGAAATAAGCCAAGTACGAAAAGACAAATACTGTTTGATCTTACTACATATGAAATCTTAAAAATGCAAACTTACAGAAGCAGACAGAAGAACAGTGGCTGTCAGGGATTGGAAAATGGTAGAGAAATGAGATATTTCTTAAAGTTTCAGTTAGGATGCAAAGTTTCAGTTAGCATTAATAAGTTCTGAAGAATTATTATACTACATGGTGGCTACAGTTAATACCAATAACTACTTGAAACTACTGGGGCCAGCAGTTAGTGTAATGGCTATGTCTCTGGACTCTCATGTAATCGGCCACAGTTCAAATCCCGGACAGTGGTTTAAACTCACACCAGGCGTGTGGGCATGCATGCCCAAGATCCTGAAAGTAGAATGGAGGAGAAGGGATTATGGTGTGGCCATCCCCCCTGGGGGGTGATTTCTCGCTTTCTGTCTCTCTGTCTCTCTCTGTCTTTCTGGTGAGCGCATGTGCCCTATAGCAAAAATCTCTCCAAAAAAATAAATGAGTAAAAAGAAATTAAGTGTATGAGGTGACATACATGCTAATCTAGTTTAATTTACTCATTTCACATCACTTTGTTCACTGTAAATATATAGTATTTTTGTCAATTAAAAAAAGAGAGAATGGGGAACCAGCAGTTAGCGTAATGGCTATGTCGCTGGACTCCCACGTGGTTGACCGCGGTTCGCGTCCCGGACCCGGTGGCTTAAAACTCACGCCGGGCGCGTGTGTGTGCGTGCCCAAGATCCCGAGAGGAGAATGGAGGAGAAGGGATTGTGGCGTGACCATCCCCCCGGGGGGTGATTTCTCGCTTTCTGTCTCTATGTCTCTGTCTGTCTGGTGAGCACACATGCCCTATAGCGAAAACCTCTCAAAAAAAAAAAAAAAAGAGAGAGAGAGAATGGACAGACACGTTGTGCTATCCATATATAATAGACTACCACTCGAAAGGAAGGAATACTGATACATACAGCATGGATTAATCCCAAAAACATTCTGAACAAAAGAAGTTAGACACAAATTACACACTACTTGGCTCCAATGTGAAGTTAGAGCACTGTTAAACTAATTTAATGACAAAAATTAATAGTATTTCACTGTGTATAGTGTTTGAAGGAGCAAAAGGAAATTTCACAAGGTAATAGAAATGTTCTATATATGATCTTATCAAAATCCACTGGGAAAAGGACCAGCAGATGCTATAATAGTTACATCACTGGACTCCCATACAGTCAACCACAGTTAGAGTCCTGGATCTGGTGGTTTAAAACTCACATGAGGTGCATGTGTGTACGTGCCCAAAATCCCGAGAGGAGATTGGAGAAGGGATTGTGGTGTGGCCATCTCCCCACCCGGGGGTGAGTTCTTGCTTTCTGGCTCTCTGTCTTTCTCTGTTTCTCCAGCGGGCGCACATGTCCTATAGCAAAAAACCTCTCTTAAAAAAAAAATCCATTGAGAAAGAAAAAGAACACTGTGGGAATGAAAAGATTACTTTATAATAAAAAGAAATACAAAGACCTAGCAACCCCATGATCAAATGCAATATATAAACCGTGATGGGATCCCGGTTGAAAAAAATTAATCATACAAATCATTTTGGGGACAACTGAGAAGATTTGAATATGGACTAGATACTAAGAAATCACTAATTTTCAGGACCAGCAGTTAGTGTAATGGCTATGTCGCTGGACTCCCATGTAGTCAACAATGGTTCCAGTCCCATACCCAGTGGCTTAGACTCATGACAGGCACGTGTGCGTGCGTGCCCAAGATCCTGAGAGGTGAAGGGAGAAGAAGGGACTGCTGCAGCATGGCCATCCCCCCTGCAGGGGAGGGGGTGATTTCTCGCTGTCTGTCTGTCTCTCTCTGTCTTTCTGGTGAGTGCACGCACCCTATACACCAAAAACCTCTCCAAAAAAAATCACTAATTTTCTTAGGTGTGATAATGGTAAGGTGGTTAGGAATAATATAACACAATCTTTATTTTTAATGATGTGTTCCAAAGTATTTAGGGGTGGAGTGTAATGTCAAGTAAATTCAACAATTTACTTTTGAATTCTCAGCAAAAACACCTGTTTATTTTATACAGATGATGGAGACTTTGTGTGTGCAGGGGCCAGCAGGTGGTGTGGCGGTTAAGGTGCTGGCTTCCCCCGTGGCTGACCACAGTTCGAGTTCAGGACCTGGAGGTTTGAAAATCATGCTGGGTATGTGTGCATGCATGCCCAAAATCCTGAGAGGGAAATGGAAGAGAAGGGACTACAGAGTGGCCATTCCTACTTGGGGTGGCTTCTCACTTTTCCTCTCAGTGTATCTATCTCTCTGGCAATGGCACATGCCTTATGAAAAAAATTTTAAAAAGTGTGTGGAAAGATGGAATTAAAATATGAGCTTATGTTCATTCCAATTTTTTATATCCAAACATATTTTTATAATATACACTGTCAATGAAGATTTTTTTCAAAGTTTATTTCTATGAAATAGAAAGTGCATGCATGAATGCACCTCTAACAAGGTCTCCACACCATGATCCATTCTCAGTCTCAGCCAGCCCTGGATTATGCAAGTTCCTGGGGTATGTTGGAAGGTGTTGGGTGTGAACTTTGAACCTTCCCATGTATGTCAGCCTTGCTAGTGTCACATTTTATCACTATGCCAACATCTGGTCTCCATTGACAAATTTTTGAAGACTTCTTATACACATATAAATCAAAATAATAGTTTAACAACTCCATAGTTCATGGGGTACAGTTATTCATTGAGTTATTCTTACAACTGTTCTGCATATTTAAAATTTTTCACTTAAAAAATTGTAGAGAAATGAAGATGTTGATTTTCATACTTGAGAGATGTTGATATATTAAATTAAAAAAAAAAAAAACCCAAAGTACAGAGTTTATATAACATGATACCTACTGTGTATGAAAAGGAAAGTATAGGGACCAGCAGTTGGCATAATGGCTATTTTGCTAAACTCCCATGTAGTCGACCACGGTTTGAGTCCTGGACCTGGTGGCTTAAACTCACGCTGGGCGCGTGTGCTTGCATGCCCAAGATCCCAAGAGGAGAATAGAGGAGAAGGGATTGTAACGTGACCATCCTCCCGGGAGGTGATTTTTCGCTTTCTCTCTCTCTGTCTTTCTGGTGAATGCATGAGCCCTATAGCAAAATCCTCTCCAAAAAAAAAAAAAGGAAAGCATAAAAAAATCACATGCAGGAGAGAAAAAGAGCGAGAGTTTGTATATCTGTTTATATGACAACTAATAAAAATGGTTTTCAATAGCAGATGAGGATAAATGGGAAACAGGTTTAAGGAGACAGATCTTGCAAGATCTTCTCTAAGCATATCATTTTATATGTAATGGTTTTGATCTTTATACCATATATATGTAAAAAATTAACTAAATTAGAAAGAAAAATTAAAATCAAACAGAAGATGTTAAAAATATCTACAACATAATTCCTCCATTCAGTCAAAGCCACATTAATCAAGCTTGTTTAACTTGTAGGATTGCTAATAATCTTTTTAGCTCTTTCTGAGCATCTGAGCCATTTTAAAGGGTTTGAAACTGGGATCTTGTAGCAGATTTGTCCCTAAAAGTTATACAACCATAACCAATTAACTTGGCCATGCTCAGCCTCGATTTTCTCATCTATAATAAAGGGAACAAGTCCAACAGTACTTTTCTTAGAACTTTAAAGTTCTGTGACTAAAATGTTTGTTGAAAACAAGAAGATCCTTTCTCCTGCTTAGTTTTCTTTGGGTTTTATGAAAAATGCAGCTCCATTATAGTCATTCACTCTCTGCAGTACAACTAACACGGAGGAGGCAGGGTAGTGAAATAAAACGTACTTCTCTGAACCTCTTCTGACAGTAATCAGTTACACTCTCCCCACTTCCTCTAAGAAGGTTCGTTTTGGCAATGGGAGGGAAGGGAAGTGGCAGCCAGCCTGTCAGGCGGCTGCCCAGACCCGGTGGCTAAACCCCATTGGTTAGCAGAGATGGGAACAAACAGCCAATAACAGTCTGCTCAGGCTGAACTTGGAAGCAGATTTACTAACTGCCCCAGGCCAAGCTGTAGGAGGCTACAGGGAGTCTTCAGCTAAACAAACCTTACTTCACAAAAAGTCGCCCCAAAGCAGCTGTGGGTCGAAAACACAAAGCTAGAGCTATCGAGTTTCCGTGTAAAATCTCTGCAAGCCTGAACAAAACCGAGAGTCCCAGAAACTTTCTTCTCCTGCCCTACCTCACCCTCCGCCCCACCTAGGGTTCCTTTAAGACAGAACAAAGGATCTAAAACAGTCCTGTGACTTCCCTGGGCTTAGCAGCCTCCCAGCCTGCGAGACAGATGGAGAAGGGCAGGAAAGGGGAAGATGCAAGGAGCCAAGGCCTGCCTGCTGGAGTGCAGGATGGAAAATAGGAGGGCTTCTTGGCGTAGCACCCGGGAGTCCTGGCGAATATCTGAACACCCTCACCCCACAGTTTGCTGTATGGGATGACTGAGTTTTAAGATGGGAGGTTTTAGAGAGGAAGAGAGGGAAACACACTGACGGAGGGTCTGTATTTGCAGGGCTGTATTTGCAGGGCAAAATGAGGTGTGCAAAGGCTGAGGGGTGGCTTTCCCCTGCAAGAGATGAGCTGGAGCTTTAGTCTGGAGAACAAGAGGGCTCCCTAAAGAATGAAGGGGAGGGGGCGGGGTTTTTAAAACATGGAGAGGCCCAAGCCCCTTCACTGAGGTTTGTGTGGGGTTCTCTTAGCTGGATTTCCAGCGAGACTGGGGAAAGAGCCATCAACCAAGAGAGACCTGGTGGAGGGGCAGGTTTGGAGAGGGAGGAGCTGGCAGCTTTGTTAACTGGAAGGCGAAAAGGAATCCTTTCTCGGGAAGGGACAGAAGTGACTCCTGAGGCGTCAGGGGTTCCCCATGAGGCCCCGGGAGAGGCCGGCAAAGCAGTTGCAACGATGCCACATTTCAGTTCCTGGCCGTGCGGATTCTACCTCGAAGCCTGAGCCTCAAGGCCTCTCCAGGAGGGAAGCCTGGAAACTGGTCGGCAAGCGTGTGCCTGCAGGTCGGGGAAGTGGCGAGGCGGTGAACCCCTACCTAGTGACAGGGGCAGGGAAATGGGTACGGAGAGACCCCGCCCCCCAACGCACTGAAAGTTGCAGGCGCGGAGAGGAACTCTGGCGTGCTGGAAATGACTCGAAAGCACAACCTGGAAGTTAGGCTGGGCGAGGAGGGCGAGCAGCGCAGGGGCTGGGGGTCTAGCCTCTGCGTGGTGGACGTGGGAGGAAATTCGGGATTTCGAGATGGAGGAAGACCAGGGCCACGGCTCCCTAGGGGTGATTCGGGGCGTAAAGGAGGTTTTGGGGTGATTAGGGCTTTCGGAGGCGCTCGGAGGGAGGCGCCCCCAGAGTCGTGCCTGGGGCACAGGAGACGCCAGTACTCACAGAGCGGATCTCCAGCGCCAGGGCGCATTGCAGCGCCTTCACCTTCGGCATCCGCGCGGGGTGGGGCGGCGGGGAGGGACCCCGGCCGCGGGCCCGAGTGAGGCGGGGAGACGCGGGGTGGGGCGGGGACGGGGAGGAGACGAGGTGGCGGCGGCGGTGGCAGCTGTGGCCCCCAGGCCGGGGCCCGCGGTCCAGCCTGGGTCCCGCCGGAGCAGCAGCTGAGCGCGGGGCGCGGACTCGTTGTCATGGCAGCCCGGAGGGGCGGGGCCGGAAGAGAGGCCCGGCGGGGACGCGCCGCAGCCGCCGCGAGGGCGAGCGCTTGGGGGCGGGGCTCGACCAAAGCTGGGAGGGGCGGGGCTGGCGAGGGGCGGGGCTTGAGGGGCGTGGTGGTGGGGGCAGGGCAGTTCTTTTGTGACATCAAACTGGGACACCAAATCCTGACTTAAGAGACAGCAGCTGTTTGTATGAGATAGTGCACAGGTCAGAGAGCTGGACTGAGGAGCCCTGAGTTGCAATGTGCCAACAGCACTTTGGGCTAGTGGCATCCCCCTGTGGCCTCAGTTTCCCCAGCTGTAAATGAATACAGGCTCTCCTCCCTTAATGACTGAGTTCTCTTCCTAAGACTAGGTCCTTAAGGGATTTGGACCATAAGCAAGGAGCTTAAAGACAGATGTCTCCTGGTGTGTCATGAAGCTGTAGGGTATGTAATTTTCAACAGATACCACAGGACACCACACTAGAATGATGTAATTCTATCTATACAAAAAGCATACATTAGATAAGTGCCAGAAAGTGACAAGACACACAATACAATTAATCTGGCGTAATCATTATTCTTAATCATTCTTTATTCTGCAGTTGCACAATAAAGTTCAATTTTATAAATGAAGTATGTAGTCTTGCATGATTGTGAATGCTTCGTTTAATGAATACTAACCAACTGCGGGAACAAGATGAGGACTGAGAAAGGAGAGTCATGAAGGGGTTCTCCTGAGCTGGAAAACTGGTTGTGAGTCCCAATGGTTGTGAAACAAGTAGGCCATTAAGTGAGTAGTGGTTGTATAACAATTATTATTAGTCTTTCTATTGGAGTTTTATGGTACAGTTTTACAGATCTAACATGAGTAAACTGAGGAGTAAAGACTTGCTCAAGTCAAAGGCAGAAGCAGGACTGGAACACAGGAGCTCTCCAGTATAAGCCAGATCTCTCCATGAGAAGAGAGCTTGAATCAGATCATTGCAATTTTCTTCTCAGTCTCCTATTTTTTGATTCTCTCTTTGTCAGTGTGTCCATCTTTTCCTGCAAGATTTTTTTAAAGAATTTTAATTTTATTAATCTTTTTTTTTTAAATTTGCTATGGGACATGTGTGCTCACCAGAGAGAGAGAGAGAAGGTAAATGAGAAAGCAAGCCTCCAGGTCCAGGACTTGAACTGCGGTCGACCATGTGGAGTCTACACCTTAACCACCACACCACCTACTGACCTCCGCCGTCAGAGTTTCATAATGCGCCTGCATATATATGCCTCAAGGATATTACCTAAATTGAACAGAGAATGAGGGGCCAATAATAAATTCAGTGTGAAGGGCCTGACTGTAGACCACTGGAGATGACAAGAATCTAAGAGATGGCCCAATCCAAACATGTTAAAAATCATTTTTATCACAAAATATATTGTACATACAAGACTGTATAAAACCTCTTCATCTTAATGAAGTGAACAATACCTGTGCAATTAGCACCCAGTTGACAAAATGGTACATGACTAGCACTTTTCAATGCCCCAACCGTTGCACTGCCTTCCTTAGCCTGAAAGTAATCACTACCCTAGCTTTTGTTACAATAATTCAATTGGCTTTTGTCATTTTTGTATGCATTTCTAAACAAAGTATTAATTTTCCCTGTGATGTTACATAAATGGAATTCATACTGTATTAGTTTTCAAAAATTCATAAAAAAGGTGTATTATAAGAAAACTATACATAGATTTCAAAAAGGTTTTAAGTTCATATTATTCATGATAGAGCATGCATGTGCATGTACGAGACAGAAGCACATTTGACAGGGTCACATCATGACATGTTCCCCCTTCCCCAGCCCTCCAGCTGCTCAGGACCTTGAATATGCATGCACGACCTAGCATCTTTTCAAGTAAACCTGGGAATCTGAACATATTAGGCCATGTGCCTTTTGCTACAGTGGACTGCAGTCAACTTACTGCACCATAAGGCTGGGCCTCACATTTTTTTTGCACCAAAATAGACTTATACTTTAATTCCATTCTTAAAAAAAAAGTTTTCAAAAACTTTTTGAAGTCCTTTCATATTTTCTGTGACTTGTTCTCTTACTTAACATGTTAGGGGATTCACCCAGTATTGATGTTGTGGGATTGTTTTTGTAGAACACGTTTTTTCCCTTGTTGGAAAGTATTCCAATGTAGAAATAGATATTAATTTGTTTATTATTTCTGCTATTTATGGTCATTTACTGTTTCTAGTTTTTGCTATTTTTCCCTTTTATTACTAGTTGTGCTCACTGGAGAGTGAGACAGAGACAGACAGAAAGAGAAAGCACCACCCAGTGGGTTCTGCCATACCACAATTCTTTTTCCTCCATTCATTTATTTCATCAGGATTTGGGCATGCACATGCATGTGCCTGATGTGTTTCTGAAGCCTCCAGGGCTGCGATTTGAGGCATATGGTCAGTCATGCAGGACCTAGCTTCCAATGTACTGCATTTAACTGCTATGCTACAGGGCTGGCCCTTGCTGTATTATTAACAATGTTGCTACAGATATTATAATTCTAGTACATGTCTATTTATGCACATGTGGTAAAGTAGGAGTGAGTTGACTGAATATTAGTTTTGGCACCGGTGGGACTTTAATGGGTAATAATACAACTTTTTCCAAAGTGGTTGTATGGATTTATATTTCTGCCGTGAATGTGTAAGAGGTCTCATTTTTCCACAGCTTTGCCAACATTTGATGTTGTTTGGATTTTTAATTTTTCTATATTTGAATATGTAATCTAGGTGTCTCATTGTGATTTTTTTTTGAATCTCTGATTACTATTAAGGTTGGCCGCTCTTGTCTGATTTCATTCATCTTTCTATTTTTTCTCTGTGAACTGCCTAGTAGTTTTCTTTTTTTTTTTTAAAGAGATAATTTTTCCTATAGGGTGTGTGCACTCACCAGAGACAGAGAGAGAGACAGAGAAACAGAAAGCAAGAAATCACCCCTCATGGGGAATAGTCACACCACAATCGCTTCTCTTCCATCTCCTCTTGGGATTTGGGGCATACACGCACATATGCCTGCTGTGAGTTTCAAGCTGCAGGGTCAGAGACTCGAATCGCAGTCAACCATGTGGGAGTCCAGCAATTTAGCCACTATAGCACCTGCTAGCCCCATCTTGCCTGTTTTCCTATTGGATTGTTTCTCACACATAACACTCTTACTTATTTATAGGAATTCTTTATATATTCTAGATACTACTTCTTTGTTCTAATCTGTATGTTGCAAATATCCTTCCCACTTTGTGCTTGGTCTTTTAATTTTACATTTAGTGTGTGATGAACACTATAACACTATTATTATTACTTAATAATTAAGAGAGTATGAGTATTCTTTGTTTGACCAGATAATTCCACATTATTGCCCAGAATGCTATACCAATCTATATTCCCATCACCAAAGTTTACGGGTTACTATGGCCATACATTCATCCCAATCTTGGCATGGACAAACTTTCTTGTTTTTCCTGGTAAGTCAGATATAAAGTGTGATCTTATTATTGAATTTCTCAAATTACCAATGAATCTGAGCATGTCTTTACATGCTTCTGAGATTTTCTGCTACCATTAAGATAAATTGTCTACTTATGTCCTTTGCCTATTTTTCGATTGATGTTTGTGTTTACTGTGTATTCAAGTTATTAACTAGTTAATAAATTAATTCAGTTTTAAACATTGAAATAATCTTCTCCCTTTTACGTCTGTTTATAAACTTTGTTCGGTGTGTACTTAAGTTAATAGAAATACCTAACTTTGATGTAAGTCAGTCCTTTTTCCGTACTTGTGTTTGTGTTTCTGACATTTTGCAGTCTTACACATTTCCACATGACAAAGGTTTTTTGTTTGTTTGTTTTGTTTTTGTTTTTGTTTTTGTTTTTATCTATTAACTTTACAGTTTTTCCTCTCAGGTTTTAATGTTTAATTCACTGAGACTCAATCTTTGAACATGATGTTAGACAGTAATCCAGGATCCAGTTTTTTTTTTTTTTTTCTCTCTCTTTCTCTAGAGAATAAGCTACATTTCCCAATGATATGTACTAAACACCCAATGCTCCCCTTCATTGATTTGTGGCACCACGTTGATCATATATTAACTACTTGAAGTTCTTAACATTTCTATTCTGTTATAATGTTCTATTTGTCTATTTTTGTATAACAACACAGTGCTTTACTGCTGCAGCTTTTTTACAAGTTTGTTTACTTATTTCTTCCATGGGAGAAATAGACAAGGAGAGACAAAGTTGCCCCTGACAGGTCCTTACACCATGATCTACTAAGATGGAGAAGAGAAAGCACCCCCAAAATGAGGCTTGGTCACAGTGCAACCCCTTTTCCTCCATTTATCCATCCTATTGGGATTTGGGGAATGCCATGTACGCACATCTGGCATATTTTACAAGGATCCAAGGCCGGCACTCCAATCAAATGGTTGGCCAAGAGGAATCTGGCTTCCTTAACCACTATGACTATAAGGTTAGCCTCCTGTTATTTTTTAAGAGCCCTATCTTTCAAAAAGTTAAATGCATTAAAGTATTTATAAGTAAAATAGGATGGCTGAAAGTGGCAGTGATGGAAAATGGGCAAGAGTATGGATAAAATAAATTAACCATGTAATTGTTGAACCTTGGTAACAAGAGTGTTGAATAAAGTTGATTATACTACTTTTTCTAATTTTTTTATGTTTAGTTCCATATTAACACATGCACAAGTTAGGAGATAATGAACAGTGCTGAGTGCTCATTCTATATTGATTATCAAGATAATCACCTGAGCTTTCCATTTTAGCATTTTATTGAAGTGAATTACACTGATAGATTTTTCTTGTGTTCTTACAGTTCTATATTATTTTACCAATATGATTTTATATCGTCAGCTAATATTTTATTGGTTTTTGCATCTATATTAAGAAGAGAATTATACCTATAATTTTCCTTTTATTGCCCTCTCCTGATTTTGGAATCTAGATTACATCAGCTTCATAAAATAAGAACATATATTAGACCATTTGCTGTTTTCCCGCAGATCTCTGATTATTTTTCCTTCTATCATTTCTTTCCTCAGAGTCTTCAGATTGTACAATTTTTTATTTTTTAAGAGAGATATTTTACTTTAGGGCACGTGCGTTCATCGGAGACACAGAGAGAGAAAGAGAAATAGAAAAATCACATGCACCCCTCCCTACCCTCCAGGGAGGGATTGACATGCTGCAATTCCTTCTCCTCCATTCTCCTCCTGGGATTTGGGGCAGGAAGCACACGTGCTCAACATGAGTTTCAAGCCACTGGGCCCGGGACTCAAACCGTGGTTGGCCATGTGGGAGTTCAGCGCCGCAACTACTACACTTCCCAGTGGCTACCAGATTGTGTAATTTCTATTGATCTGTCCTCAAGGTAAGTTTTTCTGCTGACATCTCTAATCTATTGTTAAGCTCATCTAGTGAATATTCGCCCCAGCTAATGTATTGTTCAATTTTAGAATTTCCATTAGGTCTTTTATTTAGTTTCCATGTCTGTGGTGATTCCCTATTTGTTCATTTATTATTAGTACTAGTTTTTGCTTTACTCTTTGAACATATTTTTCTATAATTCTTTGGACATATTTACAATAGCTATTTCAACATTCTATATCCAGTGTCTACCATCTATGTCATGTTCAGTTCTATTTCTACTAATTACTTGTTTTTAAGACTATGAGTTGTATTTTTCTGCTTTTTTGTATGTCTGATGATTTCTTTATTGAATCTTGGATATTTGAAAGAGAGAATTAGTCTCAATACCACAGTCCTCCAACCTCCATAACTATGCCTTGAGGCATGCACTGTGACACCCTGAATTCTGTATATTTTGAATAACACATTGAATAATATTGGATTCTATTATCTTTCTCTGAAGAGTATCAATTTTTATTTTGGCAGACAGTTTAATTGTGGATCTGCACAGCTGTTGGGAAATTACTCCCAGACAAAAGACTAGATGATCTGGTGAGTTTATGAATCACCTTGTAAGGTTCCATGATCTCAGGGACCACAAACTTGTATTGCCTGTTGTTCACTGTCTGAAAAGTGTTGTCTCCTATATTTTATCCAGTTTTACGTTTATTTAAACGGAGAGAGCTAATCTGCCAGCAGCTGGTGGCCTCTTAATGTGACAATTAAACGAGTAGCATGTTTTTGAGTCAGTGTTTGTGTTAAGTCTTTCTTTCAAAATATGGTACTTTATAATATCAAAAATACTAACAAGGGGCCAGCAAATGGCATAGCAGTTATATCACTAACTGCAATATGGTTGACCATGGTTGACTATCATTCAAGTCCCAGAGCCAGTGCCTTGAAGTTCACATGAGGCCCATGTGCATGCATGCCCAAGATCCCAGGAGGAGAATAGAGGAGAAGGGAATGCAGTGTGGCCATCTCCCCTGGGGTGGGAGGGGGTGATAGCTCTCTCTCCCTCTTACTGTCTCTGTGTCTCTGGCAAGTGTACCTTTTCCTAAGGCAAAAACCTCTTTTTTTAAAAAAAATTATCAGGTCATAGTGTTGAACATTTCTAAATAGTTAGATCTAATTTTCTAACCTTACCATACACTTTTAAAAAAATTGAGTCAGAAATTCTGAATTAGAGTAATCATAAAATGACTCATTTAAGATGGGCCATAGAGGAAAAATAAGGTATCAAATTGTAAAAATCATTCAGAACTTCCAGCCCAACTGATCTGTTACTGTACTCTCACAACATCCTATTTTATCTGTTTCGTATATGAGGAGACTTCAAAAAGTTGGTGGAAAATGGAATTAAAATACAAGTTTATTTTGGTGCAAAAAGATTTTGAAATCTAGGGAACCAGCAGTTAGCGTAATGGCTATGTCGCTGGACTCCCACATAGTCGACTGCGGTTCATGTCCCGGACCCGGTGGCTTAAAACTCACGCTGGGCGCATGTGCGTACGTGCCCAAAATTCCGAGAGGAGAATGGAGGAAAAGGGATTGCGGCGTGACCATCCCCCCTGGGTGGTGATTTCTCGCTTTCTGTCTCTATGTCTCTGTCTGTCTGGCGAGCACACGCGCCCTATAGCGAAAAACCTCTCCAAAAAAAAAAAAAAAAAAAAAAAAAGATTTTGAAATCTATACATAGTTTTTTCAAAATACATGATTTCCATGAACTTTGGGAAGTCCCCTCCTGTTAGAGATTTTTATACTGGAGTCCCTTCAGATATCCAAGGAATTAAAATCTTACTGCTAAAATTTTTTAAAATATTTTACTATCTCACTTCACAGAAGATTGAAAAGATAAGATAGAGAGATTGGCCCAGCCAAGTGGCATGATGGTTAAAGTGGCTAGTTATCACATGGCCAATGTCACAGTATCAAGTCCTAAAACCAGTAGCTTGAAAAACATGTCCAGAGCATGTGTCTATGCCCAAAATCCCAAGAGGAGACTGGAAGAGAAGGGAGTGTGGCATGGCTACCCCCCCTGGAGAGTGATTTCTCACTTTCCTTTTCTCTTTTTTCTGTCTCTCTCTGGTGAGCACACATGCGCTATAGCAAAACTAGAAAAGAAAAAGAATAAAAAAGAGAGAAAAGAAAAAAAGATATTTAGAGGTCAGATAACTTGGCCTAGCTATTTTTCTCAAGACACATGCAGTAAACACTTTGTATCAGAGAGTTTAGGGGCCAACCTCATGGTTGACTGGTTAATTGGATCCCACATGGCCAACTGTGGTTGGAATCCTAGCTCTGGTGGCTTGAAAAACACACCAGGTACATGTGCTTGCCCCAAAATCTGACAGGATAGAGAAATAAAGAAGGGATGTCAGCAGGACCATGACCATTGGGGAATGCTTTCTCTCTCTGATGAGCACCTGAGCCTCCTAATAATTTAAAACAACAACAATGAAAACCTAGAGAGTTCAGTATGCAAAAGGTGCTGGATTCCAAATGTGTTGGATTCAATTTAAGATCTGCAGAAGAAGAGTCTGTACCTAAGGACCTCTTTGCCTTTTATAATTCTATTCAGTGGAGAAAGCTCAGTCTGAAGATCTGAAGTCAGTACTGCCTTTCCCACTTGCTAGCCACGTGACCTTGGGCATGTTGCTTCAACACCCTGAACCTCACTTCCTCTGGATGTACTCAGTTGTTGGGAAAGTCAGAAGAAAACATAGAAAAATATATCATGACTTTTCTGACGATCCAATATGTAGTCTACTTTACAAGGTCATGAAAACATGTGGAGTACCTCGCAGGCTCAATGACTGCATGTTCATGATCTTTTCCTTTACTTTCTCAGATAAACACTGCCCATGTCTGAGGCCTTTTGAGGTCCTACCTGATGTAGATCAAGTTTATCTTATTCTTTGAATCTTTGATGCTGTTCTGAAGCAGTGGGGCATGGACAATAAGATCTCATTCAGTGCAGACTCCTGCTTATGTATCATTCCTATCCCACATTATAACTAGTTTGAACATGTTCCTTCTGTCAGAGCTGTACAACTTCAGTCTCAAACAAAAGTCCTGGGCATAGAATTTGGTGTGAAAATTTGCCTAAATGGGAACCAGCAGTTAGCGTAATGGCTATGTCGCTGGACTCCCACGTAGTCGAACGCGGTTCGCATCCCAGACCCGGTGGCTTAAAACTCACGCCAGGCGTGTGTGCGTGTGTGCCCAAGATCCTGAGAGGAGAATGGAGGAGAAGGGATTGCGGTGTGACCATTGCCCCTGGGGAGTGATTTCTCGCTTTCTGTCTCTAATGTCTCTCTCTGTCTGGCAAACGCACGTGCCCTATAGTGAAAATCTCTCAAAAAAAAAAAAACAAACAAACAAAAAAAACTTACGCCGGGCGCGTGTGCGTGCGTGTCCAAGATCCCAAGAGGAGAATGGAGGAGAAGGGATTGCGGCGTGACCATCGCCCCTGGGGGGTGATTTCTCGCTTTCTGTCTCTATGTCTCTCTCTGTAATTTGCCTAAATTGCAGCATTGTGAATGGCACCGCCATAATTAATGAGATCTTGGGAAGACTGACGATTGTGGGTAGCAGATAAAAGCAAATACTTCTGCTTCTGCACTTCCCTTTCTCTTATCCTCTATCACATTTTATGGGAAAAAACTTCACTGCGAAATGTAAGCTCTTAATCTTTTCTAGAAATCCTACTTCATTTGATGAATATTTGAGGGAATAAATTAGGACTTTTTTTCTTTTATACAGTCTACTTTGCATTTATGAAGTCAGAACAGTAACTTAGAATACTTGACCAACTGAGCAAAGAATCAGAGGTGCCTTTTTTTGGGGGGGTAGAGGTTTTTGCCTTAGGGCACATGTGCTCACTAGAGAGCGAGAGACAGAGAGACAGAGACAGAAAGAGGGAAAGTGAGAATTCACTGCCCAAGAGGGATAACCAATTCCTTCTCCTCCATTTTCCTCCCACACACATGCCTAGGATGAGTTTTAAGCCACCAGGTCTGGGACTTGAACTGCAGTCGGCCATGTAGGAGTTCAGCGATGCAACCACTATGCCACTGGACTTTACAGGCATTTTTTTTTTTGAGTGATTTTTGCTCTAGGGCGCGTGCACTCGCCAGAAAGACAGAGAGACAGAAAGCGAGAAATCACCCCCCAGGGGGGATGATGGCCACACTGCAATCCCTTCTCCTCCATTCTCCTCTCGGGATCTTGGGCACGCACGCACACACACCCAGCGTGAGTTTAAGCCACCGTGTCGACTACATGGGAGTCCAGTGACATAGCCATTACACTAACTGCTGGGCCCCCTCAGAGGCATTTTTAAAGACCTCGATTGTCTTCATTTTGTCTCCATTTGGGAACTGATTTCCAACAAAGTCAGAGCCTACATCAGTATTAAAAATACATATAGTAATGGGACCAGTAGTTGGCGTAATGGCTATGTCGCTGAGCTCCCATGTAGTTGACCTTGGTTCGAGTCCTGGACCCGGTGACTTAAAACTCACGCCAGGCGCGTGTGTGTATGTGCCCAAAATCCCAAGAGGAGAATGGAGGAGAAGGGATTGCGGCGTGATCATCACCCCTGGGGGATGATTTCTCGCTTTCTGTCTCTCTGTCTCTCTCTGTCTGTCTGGTGAGCACATGCGCCCTATAGCGAAAACCTCTCAAAAAAAAAAAAAGAATACATATAGTAATAATAGCTATAATAACTATTCAGTGACTGTCCATTATATATCAGACATTGTACAAGCTACTTTATATACAAAATTGTGTACTTTACACCAGAAGTCCCCTACCCCTGGGCCATGGATCACTACAGTCAGTAACCTATTAGGAACCATGTTGCAAAGCAGGAGGTAAGCCATGGGCAGGCCACCAAAGCTTCATCTGTATTTACAAGTATTCCTCATGGCTCACTTTTAGCCTGAGTTCCACCTCCTGTCAAGTCACCAGCAGCATTAGACTCTCATAGAATCCACCAAATGGGACCATCTAGTTGCAGGAAAACAAGCTCAGGGCTCCCCCTGATTCTGCATTTTGGTGAGTTGTACAATTATTTCATTATATATTAGAATGTAATAATAATAGTTATAAAGTGAAAAATAAATGTAATGCACTCAAGTCATCCTGAAACCATCCCCCCTAACTCAGTCTGGAAAAATTGTCATCCACAAAACTGATCCCTAGTGCCAAAAAGGTTGGGGACCACTGCTTTATACAATGCTACAGATAAATATTTGCATTCATATTTAACAAGTAAGGAAGCAAGCTCAGAGTAAATTAGCTTGCCCAAGGTCTCACAGTCCCCAGTAGGGCAGGAATTTTTTTTTTTTTTTAGGTTTTTCCATAGAGTGCATGTGCTTATTTGAGAGAGATAGAGAGAAACAGAGAAAGGGAAAATAAGAACTTACCCGCTAGGGGGGATAGCCACGCTGCAATCCTTTCTCTTCTATTCTCCTCCTAAGATTCTGGGCATGTGTGCACATGTGCCCGGCATCATTTTCAAGCCACCAGGTCCAGAATTTGAACTGTCAATCATTAGGGAATTCAGGGCCTTAACCAACAAGTCATCTTCTGGCCCCATAGAGCAGGAATTTAAACCCAAGTCTGCCCTACTCCAAAGGCAGCCTACTTTCTGATATAAAATGTTGCCTCTCATTAACATATATTGTTTTAATATTATCAATACCAAGCATACCAATTAGTTTAAGGCCCAATATAACCAAATAAACATGAAGACAACAGTAATTATTATATTATTATAATAGATGTTATCTCATCTATTATTATGGTCTTACATTTGAACAGACATTTGCGTTTCTGAAAACATAGTTTTGCCATCTAAGTTGATGGCTCTGTGTTTTAAAGTAGATTGTATATTTTGAAGTATAACTATTTCTAAACCTCTAACATTAGATTTACTTATCAGCAAGAATCGAATGAAAGATTTAAGAGTAACAAGACTTATAATTCCTGATGTAGTTTGGAATGAAAAGATAAAGCCAGAATCATGCCACAGTAAGAATTTTCTCGTATAATACAATATGAATTGTACACGTTGGAAAAAACATGTATTTTGGAAAAAATGTATTATGCAACTATAATAGTATATATCCAGAAGAATGTAGTAATCTTGTCTCCCTAAGAAAGATATGCTAGCTAAGTCAATAATAATTCGATTGTCATTTCTCTGGTTGAGTTTTAGAAACTAGTAAGCCAGTGAGGAATCACTTTTAATTTCTCATATGACAGCTTTGGAGAAAATGGACAAGTAACAGGTCAGTTTGCCTTTAGAAAATTAAAAGTGGGAATGGGAGAACACACTTTGAAATTCCAAGCCCTGGTTACCAACCATGTCTGCTGGAATTGGGGATTACTTCTCCCCTAGCAGAGAGCCGCCTGAGTGAGACTCACCTTCCTTTCTCTATTACAGGAATGATAAGGTCCGGCACAACTACAGAGTGTTCTCCAAAGGGTTGTTAACACTGCATCAACCATAAGTCATATTTTAGGAGAGTTTCCGGATGAGGAGGATCTTCTGGGATTCGGGTTAGGAAGTCATTGAGGGCAGGAAGATTCTGAAATAGGTACCCTTTATTTTTAGTACACAACTACCAAGATTAAAGTATCAGAGATATTGAGAACCTAAGGTAAATGGATTAACGGCCTCCCAAAAATGTCTGCATCCTAATCTCTGGAACCTGTCAATGATAACTTTTATGGCAAAAAGGGAATTTGTAAATGTGATCAATGATCTTGAGACAGGGAACTTAGCCTAGTTTATCCAGGTGAGTCCAATGTCATCAAAATGGGAATAGGAGGAGTCAGAGTTTTTTTTTTTTTAAAGGTGGGGGGAATGTGTGGAACCAGCAGATGGCAAAATGGTTACATTGCTGGACACCCATGTAGTTGACCATGGTTTGAGTCCTGGACCTGGCGGCTTAAACTCATGCTGGGTGTGTGCACATGTGTGCCCAAAATCCCAAGTGAGGAAGGGAGGAGAAGAGATTGCAGTGTGGCCATCCTTCCCTGAAGGGTGATTCCTTGCTTTCTGTCTTTCTGTTTCTGTCTCTCCAGCAAGCGCACACACCCTATAGCAAAAATCTCCTTAAAAAAAAAAAAAAAAAAAAAAAAGGTGCTGTGATGATGTAAATAGATGGAGAAGAGATGATGATGGTTAGTAAGACCTAAACTATCTGGTCCCATTGGGAGTCAATTAAATCAGAGAATGAGGCCTTTTTAAAATTTGTCTGCAGGTGATTATAGTCAGGATCAAGAATCACTGGTTTAAGCTAGTCATGAACCCTATTCCTGGCTCAATTTTAAACACCAGTGTAATGAGATGAATTGTGTCTCCCCCTAAATTTGTAGGTTGAAGCCCTAATCCCCATTAACCAGAATGTGACTGTACTTGGAGACATGGTCTTTAAAGAAGTAATTAAGAGTAAATGAGGTTAACCTTAAGGTTAATGAGGCCCGGATTCGAATCCACAGAGAAGATGGCTACCTACAAGGCAAGGAAAGAAGTCTCAGAAGAAACCAACACACAAGACATGCTGGCGTTGGACTTCAAAATTTCTATTAAGTCATGTAGTCTGTAATACTTCATTATGGCCACCCTCCCAACCTAGTAAAACCAGTATGAATTTGTATCTCAGTTCCACTGAACATTTTCATGGTAGAAGTACTCATTTTCTGAACTCTGAACTTTAACAAAGGGCTCTTTTTATTTTTTTCAAGGGGATAAAGAAATTATAATAGCATTCAGCATAGGAAAATACCAAATACTCAGGTGGATTACTTTTAGTTGCAAATAGGAAACTCAATTATTGTTGGCTTAAGAAATAAAGATATTTAGTTATCTTGTATAACACGAAGTCTAAAGGTGATCAGATCAGAGGAGGTATTCTATAGAAACTCATCAGGTTTGAAAGCCCAGCCCTTTCTATCTTTCCATTTCACTGTCTTTAGCCTACTTTGGGGTTTTATTTTGTTTATTTGTTTGTCTTCATGTTGGTTGCATGCATACCCCAAAATCCTGACAGGAAGGAGAAATAAAGGAGAAGGGAATGCTATGTGACCACATCCCGTTGAGGGTGTTTTTCCCTTTCCCTCTCTCTGTCTCTTTGGTGAGTGCATGCGCCCTCTGGCAATTGAAAAAAAAAGAAGTGAATATGTATTTCAAATGAGGGAATAAGTTGCAAATTAAATTTTTTTAAATCTCAGAATCCAGGAAAATCATATAAATTTTTTTTTATTAACTGCCTGATATATCACTAACATAATTTTATTTCTGTATTTCCTGTTTACTTTTTGATCATCTCTTTATTTCACCATAATTTTTGTAAGATAATTTTTGCTTATGAGAACAGAAAGATAACTCAATCTTTCTTCTAGCATGATTGATCAAAGTTGCTTTTTTAATTATTTATTTTAGAGATCTTTTGCTATAGGGCACTTGCACTCACCAGACAGAAAGTGAGAAATCACCCAGGAGATGGAGACGCTGCAATCCTTTCTCCACCATTCTCTTCTTGGGATTTTGGGCACGCACGATCACATGCGTGGCATGCATGAGTTTTAAGACGCCAGATCCAGGACTCAAACCATGGTTGACTACATGGGAATCCAGCAATGTAACCATTTTGCCATCCGCTGGTCCCAAAGTTATTATTATTTTTTTTTTTATTTTATAGGATTCAGAGTTTATTTTAGCTTTACAGCTTCTTACTTGCCCTGTCTTGTAAATTTTCAGACTGTTGCTTTAGAAACCCCTACCAAGTTTCTTTTATCATGAACTATAAGATTTCAGGGCATTTTGTACTTCCTCGTGCAATACTAATCGCGCACGCTCTGAATTGACAGCACTCAGTAAACACGTTGTCACTGATGTCCTTGTTTTAGATGCCCGGCACCTAGGGGTTACAGCGTTCGTTAAGTAAGTCAGTAAAGCAGGCAGTAGCGGTAATCTTGGGAGCTATTCCCACACTGAACATGGCCAGCAATGACTGAATTTTACATAGGAAGTAGTGACTATGAATCACATAAGCCCAAATCACATAAACCACTCAACATCCCTGTAGCTGAATCCCCAAAATGCCTAGGGCCATTGCCATCATGGTGACAGCGAGTGAGGTAGAGGAGAAATTTGAATAGGAAAAAACAAAGTTCTTAGAAAATTGCCATTGCAATGTCTCGCTTTTGCAATTTACAAAAACATGCTAGCCAGTGAACCACATTACTAGGGGTGGGACTAGTGCAAGCCCAGGGCCCGAAGCCTCTTGAACCTACAATAAATCTGTCGGTCTGTCACATAGCAGGCACTGTCACCTTGCATACACTGGGTAAATGACAACCAAATTAAGGACGTGTAAGTGGGGAAAAGGCAGAAGAAGAGGGAGTGAGCAGAGCAATAGCTCTGATGCCTGTGCAGAAGCCGCACTCACACTGCAGTGGTTGGGGAGGGGTCATCAGCTACCCAGCCCGACCCCAGCCAGGGAATTTGCTCTGCTTGCCCACTGGGGCTTTGGACCTCCTGGAGAAGCTGCTGTGTTCCTCAGTCCTCTTCACCCCTAGCTGTTCCAGCCACACAAAGGGCTATATTCTCATCACATGGCAGGAAGTTTGCCAGTCTCCAAGCCTCCCTGTGTGCCTCTTTGATTTGCAACATTCAAAGGGCATGAAGAGATGCATTCAGAGGCAGGCTTTGAAACTTGAAGTTACCCTAGTGTGAGTCCCAGCTGAAACATCCTTGCTGGCAGTAACCGCTGAGCACAGCTGGGCACATGGCAGCATTTGCCCTATAAAACATTTGATACGTTGCCAATAAACTATAAAGTGGGAAAGAAAGCCCCTGTCTACTTTGCAGTTATAGGGCAGCTTTGGAATGTGCTAACCGAAGAAAATGTGACCTTTGCTCCATCAGAGCATAGTATCTCAGCACTGCTGATGAATATGAGGGGACTTCAAAAAGTTTTTTGAAAAATAGAGTTAAGCTATGAGTTTATATTGGTGCAAAAAAGTTTGAAAGCCTTGCATAGATTTTCATAGCATATATTTTTCCATTAACTTTTGAGTCTAAGTCAGGACTCCTGCTCAAGCCCCCGCTTGGCAAAGCCACTGGATTTCAGAGTCTGTCTCAATTTCCTCCCTTCCCTGGTGGTGTTGGGTGGCTAAGAGTCTTCAGGAATCACTGAAGCTATCTGGCCATGGGTGCCACAGTCACTTTCCACTGCATCTCTCTGTGGTCTTGTTTATCACCTAGTTCTACTACCATGGCAAAACAAGAGCAGTGATCTGCACCTTTGCTGCCATGACTGTCGCTCTTAAGAGCTGTCCCTTCACATGTGCCGGTGCTTCACTGCTCTCCCAACAATAAGGATACCTGAAGAGAGAATCTCTCCACCTCGTGAAAACATCTCCCTCAGTCAGACTTGAGAAGGTTTAGTAGCCTACTATAAACAGTTACTTATAAGGCTTACTAGAGCAAAGTGCCCTTTCTGATTTTCATACCATTACAGATGAGTGTGAGCCTTGTCGCCCAGGGCTAAGCTGGAAGACCACTGGAGGTTTGCATCCAGTACTGAGTATAAAACATGAGTCTTCAATGCCAACCTATAAACCTGCAAATACAATTACACAGGAATTACGGACCTTGTTCTAGTCCATTCTGTTGCTAATAACAGACAATGTTAGTCTCAGTGATTTACAAAAATAGAAGTTTATTCAGCTCACAGTTTAGAGGTCCAAGATCCAGGGACTGCGTCTGGTGAGGGTCTTCTGGCTGTGTTACGACACAGTGGGGGGCAGGAGCACAGGTTCGTGTGTCTATGTATCTCTCTTCTGGTCTCATTCTGCCCCCTTTATAAACCTCAGCCTGATACATGCTGGGCATACGCATGAGTACCCAAAAGGTAATGAGCTAGAGAACTAGAGGAAGGGGCATAGGGCATGACTAGACTCGGTGAAGGGTGCTTCTCTCCACCCCTCTCTCTCTCAGGCATATATATGTATTCTATCATGAATAAAGTAGAAAATGCTCAAAAAAACCCAACAGGAGACAACCACGGGAGCCCTGTCCTAAGGCCCTTAATCCTAATCTTCTCTCAAAGACCTCACCTTTCAACACCATAGTAAGACTAAGTTTTCAGCATGTTCATCAGCCCATAACCAAATCTCAAAAAAGGAATTTGGGGGAACATTTAAACCATAGCAGCTCTCCTTTTTCAGGATGAGTTCCTTGAAAACCCAGCGATTCTTCTTAAAGGCACCCTGTGAGATCTAATTTGCTTGAGAATTCAAGTGCCGGTAATCTAGTGTTTAACCACCAGGCCCCAAATTTATTCCAACCCCGCCATTTCTCCTGAGAAGGTCTATCCAGACAGAATTCTGTACAGGCAGAATTCCTAAAAGCATTGCTGTCTCAAAGTTCTTGTCTTAATTTGGGGACCAGCAGAAAGTGTAATGGATACGTCACTGGACTCCCATGTAGTTAACCACAGTTCGAGTCCTAGACCCATCAGTTTAAAATTCATACGTGTGTGCCCAAAATCCTGAGAGGAGAATGGAGGAGAAGGGATGGTGGCATGACTATCTCCCCAGGGGGTGATTTCTCGCTTTCTGTCTCTCTCTCTCTGTCTCTCTGGTGAGCATACGTACCCTATAGCAAAAATTTCTCTCTTAAAAAAAAAAAATGGGATTCTGAAACCCCTGTGCAATTATTTGAGTTCAAGGAATTCCCTAAGGAGGTGATCCCAAGAAACACTAATCTTAGAAAGAAGGAGCCACTAAAGGACATGTAATAAGCAAGTTTCCACGTGCGTGCACAACTGGTGCTTAAGCCCATGCAGGAACTCCGAGAGCCATAGTTGAGCATATACTTCACAGTTATCCCACCCAAAAAGCAGGGAAGCTGTGTTCTTTATCCACTCATCTCTGTGAGCCTTTGGTTAAGAGTGTTAATTCTGGCCCCTCTGGCCTGCCATGTGACTCTGCCATGTGACTCCAGAGTGGGCTCTAGTCAGCAGGAAAAGCTGTTGGAAGTCAGGCCAGTGAGCACAGACATGGTACAGCTAACAGAGGTGGCACACTGTCACAGGAGTCTAGAGTTCCCAACGTGGACAAGCAGGACCCTCTCATAATCCACAGAGAAGGATACAGCCTAGAAAAAGTGGTGTGCATGATCTTCTATGGTGTGAAGGCAATCTGTATAGTGGCCTTGGATGATCTATGCAGTAAGGAACAGCTGAGAATGTAGGAACGGGACCAGTCCTACATCCCTAAGCCAGTGGGCACTGATAGGAGAGAAATCCTAGTTCAAAAAGAATTTGGGTTCTAAGGGGGAAAAGAAGGCATAAATTGGCATTGCTTGAGATCAGTGATTCTCCATGAGAGTGATTTTTTTTTTTCTGTAGGCGAAATTTATGGACCACACAGAGGCTGAAGCACAGCAGTAAAATAAGATGCTCTGCGAGGCTGCCCCACAGGGGGAGGGTCCAGGTTTGTCTCTAGAGGCCTCCCTTAGTATACCAGGCGTGTGTGTGCCCATGGTCCGGGGCTAAGTCAGGGTCATGGGGCTGAGACTCTACTGAGATGCTGTCTCTCTGGATCTTTCTCTCTGCTTCTCCTGCTCATGTGAAATAATTTTTGAAAAAAAAAATTAAAAATGAGAAATATGTTGGACATTTAAAAATGGTTGACACAGAAAATGAATATGCTCCTGTAATTTACTGGGCAAGATTGATAAATGCCAGGAAATCCTACACAATGATGAATTTTTCAGCATCCCAGGTCCTTTACATATTCTTTTATTATTATTATTATTATTATTATTATTATTATTATTTTTAAAGGTTTTTTTTTGCCATAGGACATGTGCACTTGCCCGAGAAAGATGGTGAAACGGAAAGTAAGAAATCACTCCCCAGGAGATGGCCTCGCCACAATCCCTTCTCTTCTATTCTCTTGGCATTTGGGGCATGCATGCATACACAGTGGCATGATTTTCAAGCCGCTAAGTCTGGGACTTGAACTGCAGTCAGCCATATGAGGGAGTCCAATGCCATAACCAGTATGCCACCTGCTGTTCCTTCCTTTACACAACCTTACAGATAGAAAATTTGCTTATACATATCTGAGTTTATAGCCTAGATGTACTTCACATATAAACTCAAAGACTTTTTAATAAGATTTTAATACAGAGAAAAATGTTCAGGAATGTAATTTTTTTTTTTTTTGGTGAGAGTTCTTTTTGCTATAGGGCGCGTGCACTCGCCAGACAGACAGAGAGAGACAGAGAGATAGAAAGCGAGAAATCACCCCCCAGAGGGGATGGCCACGCCGCAATCCCTTCTCCTCGATTCTCCTCTCGGGATCTTGGGCACGCACGCACACGCGCCCAGCGTGAGTTTAAGCCACCGGGTCCGGGACTCGAACCGCGGTTGACTATGTGGGAGTCCAGCGACATAGCCATTACGCCAACTGCTGGTCCCAGGAATGTAGTTTTTAAAAAATTATTATTATTTTTTTTATTATCAGAGGGTGTGTGTGTGTGCTCATCAGGGAGAAAGAAACAGAGAAATATAGCACCCTCGTAGGGTGTGGTCACGTTACAATTCCTTCTCCATTTTTCCATCTCATCAGGATTTGGGGTACATGTGATGGGTTTCAAACCTCTGCGACCAGGATTCAAACCATGGTCAGTCATGTAGGATCTGGCTCCCTTCATCACTGGGCTATGAGGCCAAACCTGCGACCTCCTTTCAACCAAGGAAGATTATATTTTAATTTGTTCTGAACTCTACGAAGAGTTTTACTACAGTTTAGAAAAGTGTATCACTTGCAGCTCTTGGTTGTATTTGCATCCCTAATTCTCTGTACTTGATTGAGTCAGTTAGCCTGTGCAGTTCTCACGTTCAGGTAATTTTATGAACAGATGAAACCAGGTGCTACTTCATTAAGTCTTTTTAGGGACTTGGATCAGAGCATTTGCATATGGAAATATATGCCACTCTACAGCATATTACTTCATTTCTCCTTTATAGTGTAGTGAGAATATTACATATATTTTTAAAAAGTTGTGTTCAGGAAAATGATGTTTTCTGTGAATTTTGCATAAAAAAAAAGTTACAAAATATTTATTATAAGCAAGGAGAGTTGAGTCTGTTGGAACTGATCCTTACTGCTCTGAGCTTATCAGAGAAACGGCCAGAGTATTGCCAGACACCCCCTGCTGGTGAGGACGGGCTGCTGTCATTCTGATACTTGCTTTCCCCTGAAGTGCGTTGACCAATTCTGGAGTTTGCCTCTAGACTTTGGTATCTGTTTATAAAGCTTATCAGCAAGTCTGCTAACTTCCAGATTAAAGTGGCTAAGAGGTCAACAGGTCTGAAAATCTTACCCTCGTTCTCCAAAAAGAAAGGTGACTGGGAAAGATTGGAGGTATTTACCTCGGAAATGTGATTTAGGAACGAGCAAATATCCCTCCCTCCCTACTGCGCTGTTTGAATCCTGGTCCCAGAAGCCTGAGGGACGTTTAATTTCTGAAGGCTGACATGGAGCAGACCGGATCTGAATGGAGAGAGGCAAAAACACAGACCAGAAGTCATATAACTGCACTCCAAAATATTAGAGTGCAAATATGGTCCAATTATTCAGTTAATCAAATTCCCTTCCCTCTCCTCCCTCTCCCCATTATGAGTTACTTTCTATATGTCCAGTATCTCTTTAATGAGTCCTCCGTGCATTCCTCTGTTAATCTAAGACTCAAATCCAGGGATCCTTAAGAGCTTTCCCACTTAAATGGATACAGAACCGAGGTCTGGTGTTCCACTCCTGCTGTTGCGTCCTGCTCCCACGTGGTGGCACTGTTGAAAACAGCCCTACGGAGCACAAAAGATGCTGCAGGCCGACTGGGGCGTTGCTGGGGAAGGGTGCCAGGTTTATTTGAGAAAGGAAAACCGGAGACCCTACCCTTCAACCCTAAAGTTTTCAGTGTTTAGTGCTTGCCCTTTAAGTAAATTTTCTAGGAATGCAACTTCTGGGAGAGACACAGCCACCTCTCAAGAACAGGTCAGCCCCATTGGAACTGAGACCCTGCAGGGACCCAAACGTCTGTCCCTTCTGTTCCCCTACCGTTGCCCTGGGTGGATGGCAGCTTTACCTCTTCAACACTTATGATACAGGAGTCTCATTCTCCCTATTTCTCAGGCCATTTGCTCTCCCTTTCACTCATCCTGCCTGTTCAGTGAGAGATTGCCAATTTTTCCTAGGACACAATTTCGGTTACCTAACAATTATGCCTCCGGTAAAACTTCTCTAGCAGGCATCTCTCTACTACAATTGTTCTAAGGAGGGAAATGGATTTTATCTTGGTATAAAGAACTTTGAAACCACAGAACTTTCCAATGTCTGCCTCAAGGGGTAGTGAGCTCCTCCAGTGTAGAAATAGTTAGAACAGACTATTTGAGTACCCCTCAGACAAACATCCCAACAGGTGTGCAGTACAGAGACCCCTTTCACAGTCATGAGGGTGTCGCTCAGAAAGGATTTCATTAACAGTCAAGTCCCCCAAAAGTGCCTACTCTCACAATTCCCCCTCTTTTGTTGAAACTAATGAGTCACGATTGGAGTAATGTTTTTCTCTGACTCCAAAACCATTTTGCTTAATGAGGTACTAAGTCTTTATAATTAGGCCCAGAAGGAAACGAGGACGTGGCCCTTAAGAGCAATAATTATTTCAGTTATTTATGGTAATAAAAAATTGAAAATAGGAATTCTTCCTCAGAATGTGACTATTTATTCTTTTACATATTGCCTAACAGGCAATTACCCTATTAAGGCAGCGTTTTGTTGCTAAAGACATTAATTGAAATGTAAATTAAATGTAAATCAGCTAATTAAATTGATATGTAATGAACTTGTCAGGCGGGCCTCTCTGATCAGATGCATTTCACTAATAAACAAGCATTGCAGTCGGCCCAGCACACCAGTGGGCCGAGGGGTGCCAGAGCTGGTTCCCGCAGGCCATCCTGATGAAGAGGGGAAGGTCTACACTACCCAGAACTGAAGGAAAGGAGGAGAACTTTTTGGTGAGGCCCTTGGAAACCTACTTTCCCTCTGATACCTCCCTGGGCCTCGTGTTCATTTTGCCAGATACAGATACAGTGCTAGAAAATCCAGCTGTAACTGGGTCACGTAAGTGGAACGTCAGCAGTAAAGAAGAGCTTCAGGAGAGCCTCCTTCAGGAATGTCGCCTTCATTTGTAGGCTGGTATCTAATGCGCTACCTACTGAGCACACCCAGGGGGGACAGCGTGCTGTTTCCATGATCACTGAAGTTAAATGTCGAGGCTTGTGCAGTTCAGCCAGCGGGGCTTGCAGCCAGTTATGCCCCCGTACAGCTAAAGCAGTTGTCGAACCAGTGAAACACTTTGATACAGTTGGCAAATAGCTCCTGCTGTACCCAGTAGCCGTTTGCTCTTCAAATGTCTGTCCTTTTACCCTTGTCCTTGGCTCCTTTTCCAGAATCCTGAGGACTGTCCTTGCTTCAGCAAGGAAAGGGTTGTTGTCCCTTGTAAGGAGGCTTCAGTAAAGTTCACCAGAGCCCATAGAGCTACCATTTACTGTTTTAGTAGCCAGCCTTTGAAAATCCTTTTTCCCTTATTGGTGAAATATCTTTATAAAGAAATGTTTCCAGCATCCTAGGCTCATCCTCAACACCTCCCAACCCTCTGATCCTTTCATCCAACGGCTCTCCCCTCCTGAGAGGTAACCACCATCCTGACTTTTATGAAAGTAACTCTCTTGCTTTGTTTTATACTTTTGTTACCTAAGCCTGCATTCCTAAATGATTGAACTTAGTTTTCCCTGTTTTGTAACTTTATGTAAATTAGATAATACATTATATACTTTTTATAACTTGCTGCTTTTAATTAATGACATATTAGAATTCATCCATATTATTATGAGTAGCAATATTATCAGTATTGAATAGCATTTCATCGTGGGAATATATCACATCTTATTTATCCATTCCATTCAAAAGCTAGTAGACATTTAGGTGGTTTCCAGTTTGAGGCTACTGCAAACCATCCTGCTGTAAGCATGCTCATGCTTGCCTACTGGTATGCTTGGACATGAGTTCCTCCAGAACACAGACCCAGGAGTTGAACTGCTGGATCATGGCATAAGAGTGTTTTTGATTATAGTATATAATGCCAAATTGTTTTTCAAAATGACACCTATCAACATATTTAGCAGTGGAAGAGAATTCCCATTGCTCCATGTCCTTGGCAATACTGATACTATCAGACTTCCAATTCTTACTAATCTGTTATTCTTTTAAATTATTAAATTAAATTGTGGTAAGAACATGAGAGCTACCCACATGAGATCTACCCTTCTGACACATTTCTAAGTGTATAATATAGTATCATTGACGATAGGTTATACAAAGTTATACAGCAGATCTCTGGAGCTTACTCATTTTGCTTAACCTAAACCTTGTACCCATTGATTAGTAACTCCCCACTTCCCCCTTCCGTCAATTGTAGCAACTACCATTCTACTTTCTCACTGTATGAATTTTACTGTTTTAATACCTCATATAAGTGAAATTTTGAAATACTTGTTTTTCTGTGACTGTCTCACTTCACTTAGAGGTTCATCCATGTTGCCACATGTTCCAGAATTTCCTTCTGTTTTAAGGCTGAAGAGTCTTCTATTATATGCACATACTATGTTATCTTTATTCATCTGCCAATGGACATTTAGGTGGTTTATGTTACAGCTGTTGGGAACAGTGCTGCGATGAACATAGCAGTGCTAGTATCTCTGAGACCCTGATTTCTGTTCTTTGGGATACATATCCAGGAGTAGGACTGTTTGATCACATGGTAGTTCTTTTTTCAATTTTTTGAGGGTCCACCATCCTGTTTCCATAGCAGCTGTACCATTTTGCAGTCCTACCATCAGTGTGCAGTGTGCCTTTATCTTGCATGGTTTTAATTAGCACCTCTTGATTACGGATGAAGTTGAATACCCTTTCGTATGAGTTTGGCTCTTTGTAGTTTCTTCTCCGCAAGTGGCCGACTCAAGTCTTTTAGTCACTTTTCTGCTGTGTTTATGTACTGGACATCTTTTAATGGCCTCTTCAGATCCATTCACAACTTCTTTACTCTGACCTATAAACTTGGATGTTGACCCAAATGGAATACTGCAATAGGCTTCCTGACTTTCTGACTTCAGCACATGAGGAACATTGGAGGGAGGGAAAAAAAGGGAGTATGGGATATTTAGTTCCTCAGCTCCCTCTCTTCAGACACAGGCTGGCTGTATCTTTTGACCCAAGGCCACAGTTCCTGGCAGGCAACTCCCTCCAACAACTGTATGTGTGAGTTAAGGACTATTACCACTTCCTGTCCCTTCAGACCTAGAAGTGTAACCTGTGGTCTCCTTATACCTCACTTTCAGCTTTATTAACTATAAAACTCTTCACATATTGACCAAATATGACTGTGCCATTTGTTTTCCCAACATAGTTATCATTTTCTAATGAATTTTTAGGAGTTATTGTGTTTTTGGCTGTACCCCTCTGTTGGTTATATGTGTACAAATATTTTCTTTCACTCAAAATACTTTAATAGTGAGTTAAAATTATATTTCATTATAAAATAAAACAGAAATTAAACCTACATAAAACCTACATAAAACAAAAGTTAGTTCAATGGATTATTTTAGGACACCATTTAACTACCATCTAGGTTAAGAAATAGAATGTTGCCCATTCAAAAACTCTCCACAAACTCTATCCCCATTACAACCTCTTTCCTCACTCCTCAAAGTAATGATTATCTTTAATTTTTATAGTAACCTCTTCCTTGTATTTCCATACAGTTTTATTATTAGGGTGAGTCCCTAAATAGTACAAATTAGTTTCCCACGTTTTACATGTTTTGAATCTCTTTAGTCTATTATGAGTTTCTTCACTCCCTCGTCCACCTCTACCCTTTGTACTTGATTTATGGAAGATCTTAGGTTATTTGACCTTTAGGTGATTCGAGCTTGGATTTTGCTGTTGCTTCCTCATGTGTCATGTGTCGTTCAGGAAGGATCCAACACCACCACAGAGAGTGTATGTCATTCTGTTTATCCAAAGAAACATATGAATACTTTCTAGAATACCAAATAACAGGGTAAGGGCTGCTGAATATAGGATCTGAATTGAAATTTTTTTCCCAAGAACCCCCAAATGTCAGCATAGCTTCTTCATTAGAGTTGAGGCCCAGGGAAGCCAGAAATAAGTTTGAGTCCTGCTCTATGTGTAGTCCCCAACAGGTCCAGTGTGGTCATTATCTGGGACCCAACTATACAACTGAAATGGATATACTTAGCAAGTCATAAGAAATCGTGTGTTCATTTCATGATTTGTGGAACAAGAGTCATTATTGTGGGAAAGGGAGTTAGCCTGCCCCCATATTATCCCCCAGCCCAGTACAATAATAAATTGGAAGTAACATTGATTATAGTGGAATGGTAGATACTAGACTTGGCAGATGTAGGGGTGGCGGTCTTCATATACTGAATCAATATTTCCATTAGTTCACCATTCTGACACCTGAACAAAAACAGATGATTATGGTAGAAGATGGAGAAATACTGTAAATGTAACCAAATGATAGCCTCATTACTCACACAAGATGTGATATAGTTATTAGAACACACTAAATGAGCACCTAGCATTTTGGACTATTGATCTGGTAAGTGGATTCTTTCGATCTTCACTATAGACAAGAATCAGAAGCAAGTACATTCACTTTGATGGCAGTACATATTCAGCCTTGCCCTATAGCTATGTTGACTCTTGAGCTGTCCTTTATGGTATAGTCTGGGAGGGGGAACTTGATTGTTTGCACAGTCCCTAGAACATGACACTGGTCCACTGTGTTTGTGGCAAGATGGTAGGTGGAACTGAAGAGCAGTGTCAAGTGGTCTAAAAAACCTGGGAGGGCACAGGTTAACTAGAGCAGTGGCAAGAGCAGGATTAGCCACAGTGCTGTGAGAGAGGACAACAGCCACAGGCAGTTGGAGTTGGATGTTCAGGGAAAGGCCATCTGAGGAGGATACCTGTGAGCAGAAATGAGAGGAGAGGTGACTGGTTACAGAATAAACTCCTTTCTTCTCCAAAAAGAAAAAAAATAAATGAGAGGAGAGAACACCTAGTGTAACAATCCTAAATCCAGCATGAGCATGGTGTGTTAGAAGAGTAGGAAGGTCAGAGTGACTGCTGCATAGAGGATAAGGGAGAGTATAGTGAGAGTAAAGGATTGAGAGGCGGGTAAGGGCCATATCATGTGTGGTTAAGGGCATCGAGCTACACTAGGTTCATTTCAATTGCCCCTCCCTTTTTTTTATTAAGGTTTTTGCCGTAGGACGTGTGTGGTCACCAGATAGAGACAGTGAAGGAAAGCGAAAAATCATCTGCCAGGGAGAATGGCCATGCCAAAATCCCTTCTCCATTCTCCTCTCAGGATTTTGGGCATGTAGGCACATGAACCTGGCATGATTTTCAAGTCACTAGGTCCATGACTCAAATTGTGGTTGGCCATGTGAGAAAAGTCCAGTGCCTTAACCAGTACGCCACCTGCTAGCCCCTCCATTGATGCATTTTGATCTAAGCATGATGGAAAGTAAAAGAAGGCCCTTAGCAAGAAACAACAATATGCTTTATGGTTTTTTTAATAATTATTTATTTTAATTTTATTTTTGTTATTACTGTTTTTAATTCATCAAAGAGAAACAGAGAAAAGAGGGAAAGTGAGAGTAATGGACTATATAGATATGAATGTCTGGAATGGGGTTAGGCTAAAGATAAGGGTCTGGAATCACCGGCACACTCATGGGTTTTAAAGCTGCATTTTGATTCTGGAGAACATCCAGACAGTTGGAGGTTGTATCACAGAGCTTTGGTTTTGAAGTCAGACTGAAGAGAGTTTGAATCCTTACTCTTCACTGAGTAGCAATGAGGTCCTGGCCATATTGCTGTAGCTCCTTACTATAAAATGGGAACCATAGAATCTTTCTCTTTGGGTTGTTGGGAAGATTAAGAACATATAGACATCTCTGAAGAGTAGCAAAGGTAGACATTGGAACTGTCAGCACCATCATTCACCTTGAATTACAGCTGTATTGCCCAGGAGTAAACATGCTAACTTTACAAACCCAGATCTCTGAAACATGATCTGTTTCAGGGGCTGATGGTGTAGCAGTTATGTTGCTGGACTTTCACATGGCTGACTGCGGTTTGAGTCCAGGACCTGGGGGGCTTAAAAATCATGCTGGGTATATGTGTATGTGTCCAAGATCCTGGGAGGGGAATGGAGGTAAAGAGAAATCACTCCCCACCAGGGGGGTGATCTCCCTCTCACTGTCTCTCTTTCCAGTGAGAACACATGCCCTAAGGCAAAAACCTCTTTTTTTAAAAAAAAAATATATATATATATATACACACACACACACACACATACACGATCTGTTTCATACTACAAAAAAAAAAAAAAAAAAAAAAAAGTCTGGCTATAATTTTATGTAGACATGGACCAGGGTGGGGATAGGGTATAGAAATCTTGGTCTTCACAGCTGCCACCTAGGAATGGTTCTGTGCAACTAATTCACATTTGCTTTCCATTGATAAATAAAACTTTAAAACATCTTCAGTGGGAGAGAACACACAGGTCATCTTATAAAATAAACATGGGTTCTGCAGTCAGATAGACCAGGTTCAAATGTCCAGTTTGTCTTGACCTCACCCCTAAACGGGAACCAAAGTCGAGAGGGAGGGCCGCCGCAGTGCTGACTTCTCCTCTGGAACCTCATTGGCATGAGCAGCCCGCACTGGCTCCTTCAGCATCCTCATATTTAATAAATACGTCAACTGGCATCTTTGTCATTTTTACTTTAATGCAGCTCGTCAGGAGCTTAGCATTGAGGAGCCCTTGAATTTAAAGCTTATGGAGCAATTAAACCCCCACCTGGGGAAGTCCAGACCTGGAAACTGTCAGTGCATAGTGATGAGGCATTGCGTGTTTGTCTCCCTCTTGCCTGAAAAATGGAAGTCTCCGAAGTTCATCAAGGACCTACACTGTATTTCAATGAGCCATGTATATATTGCATACTATGTAATTAATCTAGAAAATGACTCATCTCATAAACTAGGGAACCAGTTCATCTTCTATTAATTTCTTTTAATTAGCTATCATCAGGAAAGCACTGAGTGTTTGCCTGATGTGATTCTTACTCACCTGATGGGAACGGGCAGTAAAGTGGCAGTAATGTTGAACAGACGTCGGCCTTGCTGATAATCAAAATGCTGACACATCCATTCTGTGGCCTCAAGACTGTGCTCTGAGTCAGATATGGTAGAAAACATTATCTCCATCAGATCCTGCAGCTCTGAGAGATGGAGTGACTCGTGCACTGCCTCAGGGAGGTTTTGTTTCTCTGCAAAGCCAGATGGTTAAGGGCTTGGGCTCTGGAGTTAGGCACACCTGCATTCAAATCCCAGCTCTGATCATTACTAGCTATGACTGTAGCAACCTCTCTTAGTGCCCAACCTTGTCCTCACCACTGTAAGGAAGGCTACAACTTCTGACTGCTAGTACCTGGATTTATGTGGCCTCAGAGCCCTCTCATTCCCAATTTTCCCCCACCCTACAGTAGTCAGAGTGACAGGAAATTAACATACCTTGAGAGCAGCCTCAACCAAGACTGACTGGAGCTGACGGAAAACACTCAGCTCCCTCATTCCTCGTGTGGGGTAATTCCGAGTTATGAGTTCTACACCGGCTCCAGAGTTCCCCTGTAGGACTAGGCTCCACCTGTCCCCAATGGTAATTTGCTTACTAATGAATCTTTCATTGGCTGCCTATCCTTCCTAGCCTCATGTTCCATTTCTTTACCAGTTTTTCTTGAAATTGCTTCTTAACCCCCTTGCACTTGGGTCCGTATTCAAGGGAACTCAAATGAAGACAGTGATTTTTTTTTTTTTTTTTTTTTGAGAGGTTTTTGCTATAGGGCGCGTGCGCTCGCCAGACAGAGAGAGAGACATAGAGACAGAAAGCGAGAAATCACCCCCCAGGGGGGATGGTCACGCCGCAATCCCTTCTCCTCCATTCTCCTCTCGGGATCTTGGGCACGTACGCACAAGCGCCCGGCGTGAGTTGTAAGCCACCGGGTCCGGGACACGAACCACGGTCGACTACGTGGGAGTCCAGCGACATAGCCATTACGCTAACTGCTGGTTCCCGACAGTGATTTTGACAAAGCGTTGAACTCTTCTGACCTTCAGTTTCCTAGTCTGTAGAAGAGAATATGTATAATACTCACTTCACTGGTTTGTAGGGAAGCTTAAAAGAGATATTGCATATAAAGGTTTTGCACAGTTCTGTTCATAATTTATTATAGCAAAAATGGAAAATGACCTAACTATACAATAAAAGGGGAATGGGTAAATAAATTAGATTTTATCTGTATAAGAGAATATTATGTAATCTGTAAAAACTGATGTTTTTGGAGAATATTCAATGGAATAGAGAAATTTACATCAAAACTATACAATCCAGCTTGGGAACTCAGTGAAAAATATCTAAAACTGAATATCAAATTATTTTAATTTTTCAAAGAGCATATTAAAATATTTAAAACCTTATTTATCCCTTGGTGGCAATAAGTTATTTTCTTTGTGCTTTTATTTTTCAAATACATGGTATCATACTTACAGTCAGCAAAAAGGAAATGCTACTTAACGAAATTGGTCTGAACTTTAAGATTTCAACCATAACAAAAAAAAGTTGACTAAAAAAATAGGAAATCTCAGATACTCTGCTTTTGTTTTTCTTTATCTGGTTGTATGCACTAGTTTTTAAAAGGAAATATGGGGTCAACTGGTGGCATGATGATTAAGGTGACTGGATCCCACACGGCTAACTATGGTTCAAGCCCCAGACCTGGCAACTTGAAAAACACACCAGATGCATGTGTATGCATGTCCAAATTCCTAGGTGGAAAATAGAAGGGAAGGGATAGCAGGATGGCCATGTCCCTTGGGGGCAGTGCTTTCTCACTTTCTCTCTTTTCCTCTCCTCTCTGTTGTACCCTATAACAATTTAAAAAAAAAAAAATGGAAATAGGGCTTTCATGCAAGGTCACAGTTGACAGTAAGTAAGGGCAAAGCTTTGCAAAGGCCTAGAGAGTATCAAAGTCTGAGGTCCTTAGATCCCAGCTTCTGGCTCCTGACCTTTCTGGGTCCTTTCCTTTCTGAAACTCATTATGGTCTTGTTCAATTCTCTTCTGGCTCTGTGGTATTGATTCTAAGCTGGAGTACCAAGTCAGGCCAATACCATCAACAGCCCAGCAATGATGATCCCACCGACCCAGGTCACTTGACCCAGATCTAGATTCATTTCTTTTCTTTTTTTTTGGAGAGGTTTTTGCTATAGGGCGCGTGCGCTCGCCAGTCAGACAGAGAGAGACAGAGAGATAGAGAGCGAGAAATCACCCCCCAGGGGGGATGGCCACGCCGCAATCCCTTCTCCTCCATTCTCTTCTTGGGATCTTGGGGACGCACACACACGTGCCCGGCGTGAGTTTTAAGCCACCAGGTCCAGGACGCGAACCGCGGTCGACTACATGGGAGTCCAGCGACATAGCCATTACACTAACTGCTGGTCCCTAGATTCATTTCTTCCGAGGACTTTTTGACTTACCTGCCCTTGTCTTATGTTGATTTCCCTGCATGTCAAATTCCAGTTGCATCTGACCTCTCCCAGCCTCCACTTACCACCCCCCCCCCCCCACCGCAAGTAGAAATTATTCTTACAACAGAAAAAGTCCATTTATGGATCCATATAACCCACCATCCATCCATTTATCTATATATTCAGTAAATAATCACTGGATACTTAATTCTATGCAAGCATTCTGCTAGATTTTTGAAACACAGAGTTAACTCAGACACTGTCCCTACCAAACTTCCCAGCCATGGGCTAGCAAAGACAAGGCACTCGAGAGCATCTGACTCTTCCATGCCCAAGTATAGTGGACACTTATACTGTCTGCCCCACATCTCCTCAGCCCCCCTGATTTCAGCGTAAGGTGGTAGACAGTTCCATGAACCTGGCTGGCATCTCTTGTCAAATGGATCTCAGCTGCCTCAAAATTCAGCCTTGCAGAAGAGCAGTGGAGAGCAGAAGGGGAACTTATGCCCAAAGAGGCCATCTCCAACTCTGAGGAGTGTTTTTACACCATTGCTAAGAGAGTCCCTGGAGAAACTGAGGCCCCTTTTGTCCTAGTGGTATTTAGCTTGTTTACATACTCCTTACTGGTTTTTCTCTCTACTCTTATTTTTGACTCTCTTACTTCTGCTTCCTGGTGTTATCTGGTAAATAAACTACCTGCTCTCATTTTCTTTGTCCTATTCTCTGCTTTTGAAAGAACCCAAACTATGGTATCACATGATATGGTTTGAGTACCTCCACTGATACTTATGCCTTTACTTGATACCCAATTCATCAGTGTTAAGAGGTGGGGGTTAGGGGTAAATGTTTGGGACATGCAGCAGATCCCCTGTGAATAGATTAATATGCTCTTCAGGAAAGGAGCAAGTTCTTCCTACTTAGTTCCCACAGGAGCTGGTAGCTATAAAACGAATCAGCCACCTGCAGGTTTGTCTCTCTTTGCATGCACCTAGATTCCTTTCTGCTTCTCTTGGCCATGTTGTGACGTAGTACCAGAGACCAGCCTTATGCCTTAGGACTTCTCAGACACCAGAATCATGAGCCAAATAAACCTCTTTTCTTTTAAATCATTCATTCTCAGGTATTCTGATATAGCAACACTAATGAATCAAAACACCATGGTAGGGAAAACTAGTTAAGTAAATGAATGAATAAAAATCTGATAATATTATAATGAGAAGGGAGGGGACACGGTCAGAGGTAGACAAATGACCACCTGTTGTTGATTGAAGACCCTGTTTCCTCATTATCCATTTATCATGAGAGATTATAGCTTTCAAATGTGTGTGCCAGGGTGTTGGTTTTACTGCCTACTTCAGAACTACTAAGCATAAGAATAAAGTAGATGTCACTAGGAGAAATATTGGGTTGTTGGAAAATTCATGACACATTTTTGCAGAGAAAAATATGTCATGACTTTTCTAATGATCCAATAGCTACTCTTTATACGATACTTTTCCATTTGCTAGGGACTTCATTCACATACTTTCATGTACTCTTTAAATTGTCCTATGACATGGACATCAATTAATCCCATCTTATAAATGAGGAAACTGAGGTTCATAGAGATGGCTCAACGTCATATGGTGACAGAATAGGACTCTCAGCTGAAATCTCTCGAACACTGGAGTCCGTACACTTGTGCCCTCCTCTTTACATGAGTCTATTGTGACATCCAGTCAGGGTCCCAACTCTCCAGCTGTTTGACCAGCAATTTATAGTGCACACTCTTGAAAATAAAGGTGTGTCTTCTCAGGGGTCCAGGTCAGCCACGGCAGGTCCGCACAGTGAAGAAGTAGTAAATAATGCACAAGTCTATTTATTACTCACTGTTAGCCCACATTTAAGATAAAACATTGCTTTATTTATTCTGTCTGGCAGCTCCAGTGTGCTCCGTGGTGCCTATAACACGGTGATGTTAATTAGGTCTGCAGCACTGCACCTCTTGTAGGCAAGGTTTCCTGGGTCATCAAGTGGTCTTATCTCTCCAGAAGTCTCTGGTTCAGCATCATGTCTGAGAACAGAGAGAATCTTTGGGAGGCAGGAATCACCACCAGTTTTGTTGAGCTGAGTATGAAACTGTTCCCTCATCCTGCTCACATCATGCTAAGGTCTAGCAACCCAGTCAGCATGCTAGGATCAATATGAGGTCTTCTTTCTGGGTAGGACATGTGGCAGAACTAGAGAGGTCCTTAGCAATTGTCTATTTCAGCTTTTTTTTTTAAGTTTAATTTGTTCATGACAGAGAGCACATGTGTATACATAAGAGAGAGAGAGAAGGAGAGAGAGAGAGACAGAGAGGAGCACCCTTAGAAAAGTATTGTCACACTGAGATCCCCTTCTCCCAGCCCTCCAGCTTGCCAAGATCTGGGTGGGGGGGGCATTAGCATGTCAAGTGGATTTCAGGTTGACTAGGACAAGCATCTGAACCTGCGGTCAGCCATGTGGCTTGTAGCACTGCAGCTCAGTACGACTGTACCACCAAGGTTCATTTCATAATGGGAAAACAGAGTGCATTTCCAAAGTGACATAAATGCTAGGAACAGACTGGGATGAGATTCTGGCTGTTCCTGCTTCCAGTTCAGGTTCTTGCTAATGGATGCTTTCTAGTCCCTTGTCTCTGCTCTTGATGTCCTCATGTGTCCCTGTCCCCTTTCTTTTGTATGTTGTAGAGTGGGTGCATAGACCGTGCCTGCCTCAGAGGTTAGCTGCTTCTCTCCACTACATCCATTTTCCCTGAAGTTTCTTAAAGTAATCCTGTGATTAAAAAAAAAAAAAAAATCATTCTTGATTCCATTCTACAGATGAGGAAATTGAGGTTCAAAGAGGGGAGATGACAGTAGTTGAATCAGGCCTAAGCGCAGGCTTCTGGGCTAGTACTCTTTCAAACAAAACACACGGCCTCTCTAAGGATGAATGAATAAATACATAAAAGAATGAATAAATGAATATTAAACTTACTAAAGAATGAATTAAGGCATGCATGATGAACAAGACTTACTGTTTAAAAGTCCCCATGCATTTGCTTTTCAAAAAAGTCAATGTTCCCTGGAGCTGCCATTTGAGCCAGAGCTCAAAGTATTTTATAATCATACACCCTCCACTTTCAACCACCACCTGGCACTCAGCCCAGTTTAGAGCTGGCCCTCAGTGAATGGAACAAAAATGAACAGTCTGGAACCATGGAATTTCATCTGTCCACGAGCAGTTTGGAGAGGTATTGGGGGTTAAGGAGAGCATCTTCTCTCTTCTTTAAAACACTACAAAAGCAGTTATTTCCCAATCTTTAGTCAAGGTTGGCCTGAAGAAGGAGAGAGAGTAAAACAGACAAGAACACAAGGCTAATTCAGGGATGAGAACTAAGCATGAACTCGCCCGGGGACTGAGTCAGAACAGGGGCTCTTTTTAAGCTCCCCTCCCAAAAGGGGTTGGTCTGGCTGGGATCAGATGGGATCAGCCTTCACTGGGATTGGGAAGGAGGAAAGGTAGCCCTGACAGCCTGCTGGCAAAGTCTGAGGGAGGCTGGGGCAGAGGAGGTGATCCATTAATATGGATGAAATGTTAAGAAAGTAGACAGAATTTCAAACGAAAACTTAACCCAGGCCCTTTGACTATGAGTTGATATAAAAACGTGCTTAGAATTGATAATGACCTGTCCTCTAATACTCAGTAATACACATACATACCACACACATTCACAACTGTACAAACTCATACATTTTCTCACACAAATATAAAGGAGTTATTGATAAAAGATGCACATGTATGCAACTATACAAGTGCACACGCACTTGCATGCACTCAAATCATAATCAGTTTATCTAGTGCATTCTCCTAGTCTTCCCATCTCTCTCCTTTCTCTTTTTCTCTCCCATGGACATTCTTAGCTTAATGTTTGACAATTTCCTATATAGGCTTGTAAGTCAGGCTTATTCCAGAAGTTTGAGGGGTTGCTTTAATCTGTGGACTCTGGGTGGAGACAGAGAAACAGTGGGTGTCAGGATCACAGAATTATTCTGCTTATGAAGGGCCAGAGTGACTTCATTTATTTCGGGGTGACTCCATTTCGTTAAACCCACATTACTGAGAATCGGTGCCATTTCAAGGAGGCGAGCCGATCATGTAGGAGAAGGTCAGAAGACTATCACCCCATCGGGGCTGGCCAATGATAAAAAAAAAAAAAAAAAGGAAATACCAGAGACCTGAAGTAACTTTCTTGCCAATCAGTAAAAGACAACTATGCTTCTTGAAATTTACAGCCAATGTTTAGCTGCCTGAGTGCATTCCTCAGCACCCCTCAACCTCCTCCCCTCACAGCCAAATAAAAACTCAGCCCAACTAACACACGGGGCTCTCAACTCTGACCCGCTGTGTTGGATTGGGAGTCCTGGTTCGAGCCCGAATAAAAGCGACCCTTTTATGCTTGCATCGGAATCGGCTCCTTGGTGGACTTTTGGGAATTTTGCGATGGGGGCACAACACTTAGAGCAGGCATCCTCATCCTCACACGTTCTTATGATTATTATTATCAGCAACAATAGCTACAGTTCCTCAGTGAATGGCTCTTCTCCCCTGACTCGGGACTCCTGGGCCCAGCAATGAATGAAATACTCTAATTATCTCCACCTAAGAACAATGCAATGTTTGAAGTAGGACTGCAGCCATTTTGAAATTAAGAAAGGCCTCTAAAGAGAGCAATCTAATCAAATGCTGAGTCATAGGGAGATCTGTTTGAGGAATGGTCAGATGAGAAACCAGAAATGGGAATTTGAAAGAATCAAGATAATTACTCAGGGAAAAGGGATTGATTCTAATTGAATGTAGTGAGGAGTGATTTGCATGTGCTTGCATCTTGTATCTTTAAGTCCTGAGAACATGTTGAGGTTTCCTTCTTTTTTTCTTTTGTATTTTCATATATTTTTGTTTGTTTGTTTTTGTTTTTGTTTTTTTTTTTTTTTTTTTTGAGAGATTTTCGCTAGAGGGCGCGTGCGCTCGCCAGACAGACAGAGAGAGACATTAGAGACAGAAAGCGAGAAATCACCCCCCAGGGGGGATGGTCACGCCGCAATCCCTTCTCCTCCATTCTCCTCTCGGGATCTTGGGCACGCACGCACACGCGCCCGGCGTGAGTTGTAAGCCACCGGGTCCGGGACTCGAACCGCGGTCGACTACGTGGGAGTCCAGCGACATAGCCATTACGCTAACTGCTGGTTCCCAATGTTTTAAAAAATTTTACACTCCAGGCCAGCAGGTGGCATTGTGTTTAAGGGCACTGGATTCCCACATGGCTAATCGTGGCTCAAGTCCCAGACCTGGTGTTTGCTTTCTCGCTTTCCCTCTCTCTCATTATATCCCTCTCTGGTTAAGTTAAAAATAAATAAATAAATACATTTATAAAAAAAAAAAATTTACACTCATTTACTGTATATTATTACAACATTCAAAATGAATTTTCCCATAGAACTTTTCAAGACAGTTTGGCGGTACTCACTGATTATCTCCCTGTACCCAGTCATAGTAATAAACTTCCTTCTTCAGCCTCTGTCCCTCATTTCATTGGCTGTGAGAAGAAGCAGCTGGACTTAGTTGGCTGGTAACATTTTGAGTTGGGAAGAAACACAGGAAGTACCAAAGTCACTGCTAAGTTCCAAATCAAATGTTTAGATAGTGGCTCTCTAGAAACTCAGAGATAACGTTGGAGAGGTATTGAGGGGTCAAGGAGAGCAGCTTCTCTCTTCTTTAAAACACCACAACAGCAGATAGCTTACTCTGAGTTTCTAGAGAAAACAGGGTTGACTTCCTAGAGGAAGGACCTTAAAGGAGAGGTCAGAATCAGGGGAGCAGAGAGGAATGGAGAGGTGCCTGGGAAACACAAGGTGCTTAAAATGTTTTGTTGGATGAATTAAAGATGAGACACTCTAGGTTAAAAGCAAAACATGGATGACATGAGGACTTTTATGAGGTCTCAGCAGAAGGGGGGAAAATACGGGGAAATACTTCTCAAAATCCCTCTTATTTGGGGCCAGCCAGATGGTGGGAGGTTAAGATGGCTGGATCCCACATGGCTGACTGGACAATTCAAGTCCCAGACCTAGCAGCTTGAAAATCATAGCAACTGTGTACGTGTGCATACGTGTCCCCAAAATCCTGATAGAAGAATGGCAAAGAAGGGATTGAGGTCTTTCCTCCCCAGGGTGGGAGAGAGTGCTTTCTCAGGTTTTGTATCTCTTTCTTTTTTCCAGCAAGTGCAAGCACCCTGCAAAAAAAATAAATAAAATAAAATCTCATGTGACCCCTGGGAGTATGTTATACTCATAATACCCTTGGGAGTATGTTAATTGAGGATTATGTCCCCATTACCAAAGAATAAGAAAACAAAAAGGGGCTCTTGTAAGCTTCCCTCCCAAGTTGAAGCCCTGGGGTAACTGCAACCAGGGCAAAAGATTTAAACAGATTTTCACAGCAAGGCAGTATCAGAACTGGGAGCAGAATCCAGTTTCCTAATGGCTACATCTTTAAATTCCTTTGACTCTACAGTATGAATCCTGTCAGCTGAAGGCAGGTAATGCAAGAAGAGAAAGTTTTTGAGATATTTAATGGGAATGTTCCCTTTACCAGGTGACCCCAGCAGCATCTGCTTCGTGACGCAGGGCTGGGGAATGGATTACTGAAAGGGTCTGAACTTCCTCTAACTACTTCATCCTAATCTCCTGGCAAAACCTCTCTCTTGCTACAAGTGAGGCTAGCACCAGCTCTACCTGTGAAGACAATAAGTTCATAGCAGTTGTTTCAAAAGAAGAGACTCAGGCATGAAGGACGTCAGGGGACATTCTACTACTGCAAGGAAGGATGCCTAAAGCCAGGCTCAGGGGAATGAGGCAAAATGAGGTCATGTAAAGCAACAAAAATGAACCAGTGAGTTCCTGAGGCAGAAGCTTTTTATAACCAGCTTAAAATATTTATTGTACTGTCAGTCATAGGGACTGTACAGAAAAGGTGGAGGGAAAATGGAAAGAATGCAAGCACGCGAGTCTGATGGCATCCGGGCTCCTCCACATGCAATGAGCTGTGTGACTTTGGACAGATTGCTCAGCCTCTCCAAGCTCCAATGTCCTTATCAGGGAAATGAGGAGAAGAACGCCTATTCCACTGGGTTGTTAAAGCTTATATTAAATCAAGTGAGACAAATCAGTGCTGGGTCAGGAACAAGCAGACACTCCTGCAGGACACGGAGGCACAGGCAGCAGCTGCAGCAGTGAGGGTAGATAAGCAGTGACAGTCGTAGTGATAGGGGGAGCATTAGGTTAGCAGTACCAGCAGAAATAGCAGTGGTACTGGTGATAGAAACCGTAATGGTAGCAGTAGTAGCAGATTAGTAGTAGTAACAGTGGCAGCAACAGAAGGGCAGTAGTAATAGCCATACCAGCGGCAGTAGTCATTGTTCTCATAGGAAACAGGATCTAACGGTTTTGTGCTCTGAAAACAAATTTGGCCTTCAGAGAAAGGCTGGGAGATTCAAGACATCTATCTCCTCCATCCCTCTGTGGAGACTGGGGCCTTCCAGGACTTCTGACTCCAAGTCCAAAGCATTGTACCACACTGCCACACTTTTCACACTGAGTTGGAACTTCATGCTACAGGTAAAGAGAGGCATGGAAGACTGAGCAGTGGAATGACTTGGAGCGGTCAATGCTTCTAGACGAAAAATCCTTAATTAGGACCCAGTTATCAGGATTAGGTCAGGATGAAATTTCGGATTTGGTATTAATTAATTAATTTAAATTCTGCTGCATTTACTGAGTGCTTCTGTTATGTCTAGAACTGTGTTGGGTGCTAGGAGAGGTATGGAGATGAATAAAACCCAATCTATGCTCTCATAGAAAATAAATAATAGTAGGGGAAGTAACAATCACCTGAGTGAAACAATTGATAAGTGGATAAATAAGCAAAGTGCGGGGACACATAAGAAATGGAAGCGATTAATTACAACTTCTGAGTCTGGGAAGGATGTCATGGTGTTGGGATGGCAAACTAAGTCTTAAAGATGAGAAGGATTTTCTTTTCTTTTTTTTTCTTAAGATTTTTGTCATACGGCACGTGCACGTGCCAGAGATATAGAGAGATAAAGTGAGAGGGAACCTGAGAAATCACCCCCCAGGGTTTCTGGCCATGTTGCAGTCCTTTCTCCTCCATTCTCCTCCTAGGATTTTGAACATGTACTCACACATGCCTGGATTGATTTTCAAGTTGCTGGGTCTGGGACTTAAATCACCAGGTTCAGGACTCAAACCCCAGTCGACTATGTAGGAGTCCAGTGCCTTAACCACTACACTGCCTGCTGGTCCCCGAGAAAGATTTGTTTTTTCTTTAGTTAAGACGAGTAAAGTGGGCCAGTAGATGGCATAGTGGTTAAAGTGATGGATTTCCTCGTAGTTGACTGTGGTTTGAGTCCTGGACCTGGTGGCTTGAAACTCATGCTAGGCACATGTGCATGTGCCCAAAATACCAAGAAGAGAATGGAGGAGAAGAAATTTCAGCATGGCCATTCCCCTTGTGTTTGTGTGTATGGGGGGGGGGGGGGGGAGGGTGATTTCTTGCTTTCTGTCTCTGTCTCTCCAGTGAGTGCATGTGCTCTATAGCAAAAAATCTCTCTCTTTCTAAAAAAAAAAAAAAAAAAGGACTAAAGTTGGTGGATGGATGTGAGAGACACCGGACAGGCAGAACCAATTGGGATTTGGAAATTGAACAGAAGTGGGATGTGAAAGACACAACCATGGATGATATCCAGGCTCCTGACTTGGACAATTGATTTTAAAAAGGTACCCTAAATATGGGATCATGTTTTATAGAGGTCCTGAATACTTCAAAGGAGAGAAAAGATTAGCCAGAAAGCATCCAGAGAGAGGGAGGGCCATTAGAGGGCCACTCCAGCAATCTGGTCAGATGACGGTAGGAGTGAATAGGAGAGGGCGCTTGGAAAGAGTGGAGGAAGGGCTTTGAATGACAATCCAGTTGATAGGTATTATTGTCTCAGTTTAAAGACAGGGAAAGTTAATTCTGCTTTAACCGATTCACAAGACAAATAGCACGTGGTAGAGCTGAGGTTAAAACTCAGGTCTGTCTGACTTACAGATCTCTCCATAATACTGCTTGAAGGCAGACAGATACAGAAGTAGAAGTAACGGGCCTGGTGACTGGTGTGCAGAAAGGGAGAGAAAGGAGTTAAGACTACGGCAAGATTTCCAGGCTGGGAAACTAGGTAGAAAAAGACCTTAACCAAGACAGTTGACGGCAGAGAGAGAAGTAGATTCGGACTCAAGCTTGACATGGGGTCAACCAAAAATAGAGTTCAGGTCTTTGAGGGACAAATGAACTTTTTAGTACTAGAAGATCGTGCTTACTTTCCATGGAGAGAAAAAGAGGGAGATAGAGGAGGGGAGAGAGAGAGACAGAGACAGACAGAGAGAGAGAGAAAGAGAAAGAGAGAGAGAGACAGAGTACTTCTTAATGGGGCGTGGTCACAGGCAATTGTTTTTCTTCATTCTTTTAACCCATTAGAATTTTGGGCACACATGCACACATGCTTAGCATGTTTATCAAGCCACTAGGCCCAAGGATTCAAACAGGGTGGGCCAAGTGGGATAGGGTCATGTGGGATACAGCTCCCTATACATGGTGCTTCATCACTGCACTACAGGGTGGTCCAGAGACAAGTGAATCTTAAGCATTAAAGAGTTACAACAGCTCTGTAAAGATAGCTTGCTGAATTGGTCAGGCTGAAGTTTAAGTTGAACAAGAGGTAGTAGGTGTGGCAGAGTTGAGTTTTTGTCCAGGACCTGTTCAAGTTACTGACTGGCTGTAGACTATGGGCAAGGGACTCAATCACACTGATCTGAGTTTCTTTATCAGCAAAGTGAGGAAAGCAGGCTCTGATCGGTGCACGTCTTGAATCTGTGAGAGTAGAAAGTGCTGATAGAGATGAGGGTGCATGAGGGTAATCTCGAATTTCAGCTGACAGAGCACATGGATGTGATTACTTCATAGAGATGATCTGTGGTGGCACACCTGTTGAAAATAACCTAGGAAGAGCTTTGTACCTATAGCCTGGTAAGATTTGTTTGTTGTTATTTTGGTAAAGCATGGTATCTCTCAGGATCGATACTCCTTTCTCTTTTTTTTTTTTTTTTTGGAGAGGTTTTTGCCACAGGGCGCGTGCGCTCGCCAGACAGACAGAGAGAGACAGAGAGATAGAAAGCAGGAAATCACCCCCCAGGGGGGATGGCCACGCCGCAATCCCTTCTCCTCCATTCTCCTCTCGGGATCTTGGGCACGCAGCACACGCGCCCGGCGTGAGTTTAAGCCGCCGGGTCCGGGACTCGAACCGCGGTCGACTACGTGGGAGTCCAGCGACATAGCCATTACGCTAACTGCTGGTCCCACTCCTTTCTCTTTTCAGTCTTGTCAATTTTGCCTCACTTCAGGCTGGGTGGACATTGCATCCAGCACTTTCTTCCCATCTGTTCAGAGCCCCAGCTTACAATGCCTCTTTCTGCTCCCTCAAGGGTTCAGAGCCTTTGAATGACCCAGTCCCATGCTACCCGACCCCATAATTTCTTCCCTCCATACTCAGTGAGTGCAGAGTCTGACAGATGTTCATGCAGACTCTGCTTGGATACCTCTCGTGATGGGGAGCTCCTTGTTTTCCAAGGGACCCAGTCCATTTAAGAGTTGGCAACTCTGTTCACCAGAACATTTTCCTCACCTTGAGCAGAAGAAATCTGTCTTACTGAGACTCATTCCATGGATTTGATTATTACGTCTGTGCTAAGTACTAAGGCCACAAAGATGAATGAAACCTAGGTCCCTAGGCTGATTCTGATCCCTCAGTGTGACTGTCATTCTTATGGATGACTGTCTCATACTCCTATCCTCTGTGCAGGAAATGTTTGTACTCTGTCTGCACTTAATCGGGAGTAAGACGAGCTAGAACTCTAAGAGATTTCCAGCCCTGATAAGCAGGTGAGAGGTGGGGCAAAGATGGAAATGGTTTGAGGGGGGGAAAGTTCTACTCTGTGTCATTCCCACAGATGTTATTTTACAGATGTTATTATATTTAATCCTCACCATAGCTGTGAGAAATAGATATTACTCCCATTTTACAGATGAGAATCCTGAGGCTTAAAAAGTTAAATTCTTTGCCCGAAGCAAGTAGAAATAAATAGAAGAACTGGGATTTACACTTAAACTTGTCCTATTTTAATCAGACAATTTCTATTATAGCTAGCATGTCTTTCCACTCTCCACCCTTTCTTTTTACTTAGCTGTTCTCTTTCTTAGAGATGCACAGGACATTGGTTTGGTGGCAGGCCTACCCATTTGTGATTCTAATCTGAGAAGGAAATGGGTAGACAAGAAGACAGACTAGAGTGCCCCTGCTGTTACTGGGTGGTGGATCAGTAGCCTCCACAGGGTTCACTTGACAGTTTGGTGCTGTCCTCCCCCTCAGTGCTGAAAACTTTTTCGTATAGTTTAAGGCCATACATATCAAAACGAAGGAGGCACTGAGCTGGCCAAAGCCACAGGGAGGGTCCAGACAACCCCTGGTCTCTTGGTCAGCCCTTTCCTTTCTTCTTTGCCATTATGGAGAAGTAGTCAGTCCTATTGCAAACACATCCTACAGTCTGCCTTATAGACCTGTTTTCCCTCTCAAAGAATGCTAAATGTTAGCAGGGCCCATATGTTGTAATTCAGAAACACTTAATGTCACTGTATCTAGTGCTACATAATACTTTCTATACTGCACACTCTGTCTTTTGACATCCAGAAATGTAACCTTCTGCCTCAGGTGATTTCTCTCCAGAGTCATAGACTAGGAGGTGATGCTATAGAGCATCCAGCTTCCAGCACAGTATTCCCCCAGAGAATGAATCCCTCTATTTCCTCCCTAACAGATGATTATTCAGACTCTGCTTGTATACTTCTGGTTATGGGAAGCTGACCGTCTTTCAAGGGAGCCTATCCAATGATTGGCAGCTCTATTTATGAGAATATTTTCTTCATTTGAGCAGAAATCTGAGACTTGTTCTTTGGATTTGGTTACTACCTCTGAGTAACACAGATCGTTTGTTTCTATTGTCCCATGATGCCCTTCAACTTCTTACTTCTACTCCTTATTTTTCATCTCTGGGATAAATAATAGTTCCAGTCTTCTCAACCATTTCTAATGGGGAATGATTTGCACACACCTAATCATCTTGATCACATTCCAAATGATTATAGCTATCACTTATTGAGCACATTATTTCTTGATTCTTTTTTTGGGCTGACATTTCCCATACCTAAATTAATTAGTTAATTATCTCTCCAAAACTATTATAATGAAGTAGATTTTACTGTTACCATCTTATAGGTAAGGAAACCAAGGCCCAGAGATATTAAGTAACTTGCCTAAAATCATGCAGGTATCAACAAATAGAACCGGGGTTTGAATGCAGAATTAGAACTGAGAAATGCCTATCTACAATGCTCTTAAACTGCTAGCATACCTGCTACCTGTGTAGTTTTTAAAATATGGGACAGATATATGGTCACAACATTATGGGAGTGGCCTGGTCAGGGAAAAATAAACCTGCACAATCACCTCTCTCATTTTATGCAATCTGCTTCATTCATGCTATCTAAAGTGATGTTATCAATTCTGAAAGGCTACTCCACTGCTGGCTCACTTTGAGCTAGTTGCAGTCAATTAAACTCCCCAGGACTCTGACACAAGAACTGCTAGAGGTTGAAGTCTTGATTATTCTTCTTTATCTTGATGACAGAGTCCCTGACCTCAAAGTGAGGGTTATGGCAATTTTGAGTTGGCTGGTTGGTTCTTGAGGCAGACAGACCTATAGGGAATGGTGCCAAGAATGCTCAGAGAAATCAAGGGGCTGCATAAATCACTTTATTTGTATTCCTCCGGGCAACAGAACTCAGAGAGAAACTGATATGCAACACACATTTGTAACCAACTAACGTATGGTTCTTTGTTATTGTTTCTGAAAACCAACATGCAAAAGGAGAATAAGCTTTGCTCTTGATTTTTGCAACAAACTTCAAAAATCTCCAACCCATAGCAAAAGAATGCTTTGTGCTAAAGGCCCTATCTCCCTTGAGTCTTCCTTCCTCCCTCTATTGCCTAATCCTCATTTCCGGGAGGTCATTTTAATTAGCAGGCTGTCATAGTGACTCAGCCTGCTGCTTCCATAGACAGGAAGGGAGCAACTCTCCTGGACCCATTCATCATAATAAAGGCACTTACTCTTCAGAAAAATGAACAATATTTAGCTTACCCTGTCTTGGGAATTGCTACTGCTCTTTTTTATTTTATCATTCCTACTTGCCTTGGAGTGTAGCCTTTCATCTTTTGCATCCCCCTTACTTGGCAATCATCTCTTCCTCTTTGCAGTTTATGAGAACCTACCTCTTCAGGGGCCAGGCTTGATCTCTGTCACCAGGGATCTTGAGCCCTTACCCACGAGAGACCTTTTAGAATGATTGGCCAATACATTGTGTCTTTAGAGCTAAAGTTTCCATTGAACTACCTGGGCAATTGGGAAGTGGCTTTCAGAACAGTTTTCTGAGGGAATCAGGAAGCATGCAGGGTGTAGATACAGTAACCATATATCTAAGATCACTGTGATTTCAAAAATTCTGTCCCATTGTTCCCAACAGTACCTTTGCCTTGGGGCTCATATGTTGTTCCTGTTGTTTTGGATCAGAAAACACAGACGCTGCATTTGTAAAGCTGTAAACAACCACAGCCCATTTTTAAAAAGTAGCCATCTGTAGTAACTAGACAACTTAAAAAGGTATATGGGCTTTGAAAAAAACGGACCTGAGTTGTGTCAACTCTTCCAAGGGATGTGTAAGTTTTCTGTGTACTGGAAGATCTCTGTGTTGTGGAAAATAACATCTGTGCTCACCTGACTTCAGTCACTTATTTTGTTTTTGAGCTTTGTGCTGAAGGCTCACAATTGATTTCCATTGGTAAAAGCAAAAATCAATGCTGAAATTTCTCATTTCCCTCCCTTCCCTTCACTAGCTTATGCTTATCCCACAAATCCTTGTCTTGGAAACTAGAGAAGGGTAATTAATTTCATGCCCCAGCAGAAAATGCACATTCCTGCCCCCAGGAGAGCCTTCCCAACTCAGTCTTTAAAAAGGGTTTGAAGAGTCTTTGTGGTTCACTGAGCTCTTCTTGTCCCCTTTGCCGTTGGGGTAGTTGCTGGCCGGGCCCCGCAGGAGTGGGTGCTTGTAGGGAGGGGATTTTTCTTTCCTGCAGAGAGGAAGATAACAGAAAGAGAGAAGACAGCACATACATACACTGTAATGAAATAAGTTGTGTGCATGTCTATCTCCTCCACTGGGGTGTGATCACCTGGGAGCAGTTGTCTCTTCTCTGTGTCCCCAGAACTCAGCTCAGAGCCTGGTTCAAAGCAGGCACCTGAGCTCAACGAATGTCTGTTCGATGGATGGACCTTGTATCATTCTTATTTTGGAGAAAACCTAAGTGTCCTAAAGCTCCAATTCTTCCACCTTTCCACCTTGATTCCAATTCATTCAATCCATTCCACAATGGGATGGGATGGACACGTAAAAAAGCGATAGGGGGAATTGGGACTGCATTCCCTTCACAATCGTCATGGATTTCAGCATCTCCTTTACACTCCTCAGCAGAGCCCATTCATGGCATTTATGTCTGTCTCCCCAATAAACCCGAGGGCTTTTGAAGAATGGAGATGAGTCTGGTTCATCTCTGTGTCTCAGTATCCAACACACAATAGAATATCTTAATGCCACTGTTCAGGACTTGTCCATTTGTCTATTTTGCTCACATAGTAGACTATCAGCTCAGGACCAGCAGTTGGCATAATGGCTATGTCACTGGTCTCCCACGTAGTCAACCACAGTTTGAGTCCCGGACCCAGTGGCTTAAACTCACGTTGGGCACATGTGTGTGCGTGCCTAAGATCCTGAGAAAAGAATGGAGGAGAAAGGGATTGCAGTGTGGCCATTCCCCCTAGGGGGTGATTTCTCGCTTTCTGTCTCTCTGTCTCTCTCTGTCTTTCTGGAGAGCACCCGCACCCTATAGCAAAAACTGCTCCAAATAAATAAATAAATAAATAAGCAAGTAAATAAATAAATAAATAAAAAATTTTTAAAAATGTAGACTATCAGCTCCTTAGGTCAGGAACCCAGTTTTCTTTATTTTTGCATTTTCCCTCATATAGGGCCATGTTCATTTGGTATGTTACCGACCAATAAATTAATGTGACATTCATTTAGTCATGCAACTAAGATTTATTTGCAGTAGAAAGAGTGAGTTGGAAAGAACTGAACTGAATTCTCCATTTGGCTATGTACAAGAGGTACGACTTTGGGCAAATTGTTTAACTTCTCTGAGCTTTATTTATAAGATGGAAATAAAATATTCTACGCTTGTAGTGATGTTTAAGGTTAAATGAGATAATATGTGTAATCACACCTAGTGTATCTGCCTCCCTAGTTTACAAAGGTTTGGTGCTAAGTTCTAGATATCAACTGACAGACGAGGTGACAAAGATGAGGCAGACATTGATGCTGTCTTGAAGTTGCCCACAGTTTAGCAGAGGAGATATTTGCACAAAATATTTACACAAAATGATTGCTACAATGCCTGGCAGAAAGTGATAAATGCCACAAATATGGGACTCTCTTGGGCCAAATTTAAGTTAGGATTGAAGTGGCTTCCTATGGCCCATCTCACCTTGAGTACCTTCTTTCTTTCTTTCTCTTTCTTTCTTTCTCTCTCTCTCCCTTCCTTCCTTCCTTCCTTCCTTCCTTCCTTCCTTCCTTCCTTCCTTCCTTCCTTCCTCTCTTCCTCTCTTTCTCTCTCTCTCTTCCTTCCTTCCTTCTTTCCTTCTCTTTCTTTTTCTTTCTCCCTCCCTCCCTTTCTACCTTCCTCCCTCCCTCCTTTCTTTCTTTCTTTTTTTTTTTTCTTTATTTCCTTCTTCCTTCCTTCCTTTCTTCCTTTCCCTTTTTCTTTTTAAATTTGTCATAGGATGTGTGCACTCACAGGGGAGAGAAAGGACAGAGAGAGAAAAAAAGACAGAGAGAGGAGAGAAAAACCCCCAAGGGAATGGCCACACTGTACTCCCTTCTCCTCCTTTGTCCTCTCGGGATTTGGGGCACACACACACACACATGCCCTGAGTGTTCAAGTACCCATTTTCTTTCATTGCTAATGAGTTATAAATAAGGTAAAGGCAAAATAGGTGGCAGCACAAAAACAGACATCTTGCCCTAACATATCTCTCCCACTATGAAGCCTCACTGCCCCCCAAATCCACACTCACTGAAAGACCTTGCTAGCATGACAAGCCTGTGTAGCATTGGTGAGATACATCCAGACATCAACAACCATGAGCACCTTGGAGCACATGCTTTGAATGGTAGTCCTGAGCATTATGATACTGAAGCAATCCTTTCCTTTCTCTGAACTTTCATTTCTTCATTTCTAAAACAGGAGAAGAATTCATGTCCTTCTTGCCTTATAGGCACTGGTAAAATGGAGGCTGGGGAAGAGTTTTGTAAACTATAATGTGCCATTTGCATGTCACTGAGGGGTGTAGTTCCTAACACCCAAAGAGAGTATAAGACATAGATGGGAGCAAAGGAAGGTATTCTGGCCCTAGAGAGGCAAGTCCAGGTTTGGTCACAGGTAGAACAGCTATAGGTAGATGACAGCATGGGGACAAGGTGTACATGAGCCAGGGAGGAGTATGAATGTGTGGAAAGACTTGGAGAAGGTGGACTAGGAAGACAAAGCCTCTGTGACCAAATGCAGGGCACAGAGAGGGAGAGAAGGAACTGGAAGCCCTCTGCAGAAATTGTTCCCTTCTCTGCCTCTCTAGATGAACCTCCTTTAGGAACACCATATTCATAGAAAAGAAGTCTGTGTCTTCTCCAGGCTCCTGCAACGCTTTGTGTATCACATCATGTAGCACCCCACATTTTCTAGATGGTTCTTTGCCCCGCTGTTTCGCTCATGAAACTATAAGTGAGTTGCTTGCTTTTTCTCTAATTCCTGAGCCAGGACAGGCCTAGCATGACGCAGATGCTTGAGAACTATTTGATGAACAGAAATAAACTTTTAATCTTATGTTTACCGTCTCTTTTGCTCCAAACATCTCAGCCTTGTCTGTCTTAGAATATGTTTTGTTAGGTCCTACTTCTCATCTTTCTACGTCCTTTCCCTAATATGAAATACTCTTTCTCCCCTTTCTGTTTCTTCAATCTAAATTCTACATGTCCTTTCAAACCAACTTCTAACCCTCCCTGAGGTTTTCTTGGGAAATGCCTACCACTGTCAAATACTTGCCAGAGTGTGGCAAAGGAATTTCTGGTGGAGTCTCACTTTTCTTTTCTATTAGAAGTGTGAGGGGGTTGAAGTAGATCATTTCTCAGTGCTACCATGTTATAGTTCAGTTACGTTCAGCCTTATTTAGGCTTTATGTTAGGCCCTGTACCATGCACTCAGGGTACAGAAGTAAGTAAGACATACCCTTAAGGGGCAGCCTGTCTAGTGGAAAGCCAGACATGCACAGAGGCCATCACGGTATACCATGGGACACACATGCTAGAGTCTGTTTAAAACACAGCTGCTCAGTGAAAGGAAGCAGCCTTATCTCAGGTGGAAAACAGGGGCAAAGACACAGAGACTATGATAGTTGGACTGCATTTTGAAAGATACATAGGAGTTCGCTGTCTATAAGCAGAAAGGGAGAACATTACAGGAATGAACAAAGACATGGAAGTGTGACAGTAGCAAACTTGTTCAGTCTGAAGCATAGGACATGAAGTGGTTGAAAGCAGGGTTGGAGAGGGTACTTGAAGGGACAAGGGTGTTATAGGAGGCACTAAATGAAGTTTAAAATGTGGCCAGGATCTTGAGGAGCAGGAAAGAATTGTGGGATCTTACCCTAAAGGTACTAGGAAGCCGTGGAAGGTTTTTGAGAGAGGTCATAATATGATATGTGGTTGAGTACTTATCACAGTTCATTATTATCTGTTATTTTTGCATGTGTACATGAATTTATCCCCTATAAACTTGAACTCATTATGGGCAGGGGCTGTGACTTGCCAGCACTCAGCATGAGGCCTGGCACATGGTGACTCCAAGGTGTCGAGCAGCAGACGATCTCTCATGCAAACACATACACGCAACATCATAACCCCATCATGGACCCAGCCCTCCCAGCCTGTTGCTGAGCCTGAGCCCCCCTGTCACTCAGAGGCCAGTTTACTCTTCATATTCATGCTATTATCTATACGCGGAGGCTCACCTGGCCCGTTCATCTTTTCTTGTCTAATTTTATCCCTGTCGGTGGGCTTTAGCTCTGTGACAGTGTCACTGTGGTCTAAATAGATGTGGGATCTCAGCTTTGGTTATGAACACCATGTCCCAGAGCACAGGCTCTCATGCCCACAATGCCACCCCTGCCCAGGGACCTTATCTGAAGGGCGGCCCAGCACCCAAGGATGGCAACAAGCTCCCGCCAGTATGTGGGTGGAAACTGACATGTTGTAATTATCCATAGAGATGGGAGAAAACAAAGATTAATTTTGAGTCAAAACATGTAATTTTCCTTTAAAGCCAGAATTGCTCTTTCACTTAAGCTATTTGATGCTTGGGTGGAAAATAACACACACAAAAAAAGGGAGACATATTCAAATCCCAAATCAGAGCTCAGAGCCTTGTAGTTTTTTTGGAAATTCATTGTTATAGGGTTATTGACTGATTTAGAGCTAATTGGTGTTCATAGTTTGATGAGGCAGAGCTGTGGTGATAGGGAAGGAGTTTATTTTCTCTTCCCCCCCCCCCCCCCCCCCAATTTAAGGGCATGTGCATTTACCTCAAGTCCTCAAAGCTCTGAACTTTGAAGAGTGTGCTCTTCAACTCATTTCTGAAGGGAGCCACAAAGCTCAGGGCAAGGAGGTGTCATGGGCAGTTGAAATCAGGACTCTGAGAACTCCTCTGCACCATTCGGACTCAGCTTCAGGGTCCCACCCTCTCCCTACTTCAGGTACTGATGCTAAGAACACTGGGCGGAGGTCCAGGGCCTGGGCTCTGGTCCTGGCTCTGGCCATGTGACCCTGACCAGCTCCTTCTGCTCCCTGGGCCTTTACGTCCTCATCTGTATCACAAAGAGAGGCTAGATGACTGCTGAGGTCTCCCGAGTGTCAGCATCGTTTCACTGGCTTGTGACAGTGTAACGTGCAAGAAAGAAGTGGTTAAGGATTAAGATAATTTTATTCTGGCTGACAGAGGATCTGAAAAAGACAATCCACAAATTGACTTGTAAATGAGATTCTAAGAATTCTTTTGAGTTTTATAAGGCTTTAAATTTTTAAGAACTTTAACCAATCAAGAATGACTCTTGAGAATGAACTGAGTGCTTTCCTCTAGAGGTGAGCTCCTCAAAGGCAGAGGTCATGCCTTCATCATCTACTTGTTCCAGCACTTCCCTCCTGCAGGGACCTGGCATCAAGTGTTGTTTTTCCTAAGTGAATGAATGGATGTAGACATACATGTATCCTCAGGGCAGGATAGGCACTGCGGGGGGCACAGAGCAGAAACAGATGTGATCATTCTGCAAGATGGAAGGCTCAAAGACCCCAGATGATCCATGAACAGTCTGAGATCAGAGTTGTAGCACAGACTCTATGTGGACCTGAGGCTCAGAGATGTATGATACACAGCATTGTGGAATCGGGGCCCTGAGACATCAGCCAATCTAGCCAAATAAACCAGGGAACTTGCTCTGAGCCGTGATGAGCTGGTTGTAAATCTGGAACTACAACCTGGATACCAGAGGAGATGAAAGCATTTATTGAACACCTGCTGGCTGCTAGGCACTGTCTTATGCATGTATTTAATCTTTCAAACCACCCTTAGAGATTGTTGTTACTACCCTTGATTATAGGTACCTAGAGAGAAGCTTTACGAGGCCAGGAAACTCACCAAAGATCTCATAGTTTGTATGAGCCTTAGTAAAATTGAACCCACATGGTTGAACCTCCACTTGAGATGGAGCTTAGTGGGACTTCATTCCAGTTTTGGAATTATAAAAGCCTAGTATCAAGCCTTGGATCTGCCAAAAACTCTTCGAGCTCAGGCAATTCTCTTCGCCTTTTCCTCATTTGTAAGATAGAATGAGGAATAAGTAAGATGATGTGCAAAAAAGAGTCTGTATAAAAGATAATAGGGATCCATATTATTTTTATGAAAAATAGGTAGGAAGGAAGGTGCATCAGTGCAAAGGCCCTGAAGCACCTGAGCACATGGGCACAGTCAGTGGAGAGAATAGTCTGGCAGGAACAGACTGTTGGACGTTGTCATGTCCTTCAAGGAGGCTGGGCCACTGGCAGAGAGGAGATAAGGTCAAGAGGCAGGATAAGACTAACACATTCCAGATGCCATTATATGTCACTGCCCAAATGCTCACTGGGCTTATGGCCAGCAGGGAACACCCAGTGCTTTGGGCTCTGGCCCAGCTCTCAGACAGGACAGATGCTCACCTCCCAAACTTCTCTCCTCACTGGCCCTGCAAGTTTGTCCTAGCAGAGGACCCAAGCTGGGCCTTCTAAGGGGTGTGTTTTCCCTAACCCCAAACCTTCACATCTTGGGGACTATGATGCATTGAAAGGATCTATGAATACCTGCATACTTGGGCGCTATTGTTCTTCTTCTTTTTTTTCTTAGCGTTTTACCATAGGGCATGCACATTCATCAGAGAAAGACAGAAACAGAGAGAGGGAAAGTGAAAAACCACATCCCAGTGGGGGATGGCCATGCTGTAATCCTTTCTCTTCCATACTCTTGGGACTTTGGGCATGTATGCATGCATGCTTGGATTTTCAAGGTATGGGGGGTCCAGGACTTGAACTGAAGAGTCAGTAGTGTGGGATCCAGTGCCTTAACCACTAACGCTACCTGCTGGCCCTGTGCTGGATGCTTTAATACCCATCTCATATGAATCTTATAAGAAAAAAAACACTGTCCTCACTTCACAGGTGAAGAAACCAAAAGGTTGAAAAAGTTTATAGAGGAACCCCTAGAAGGTGAGCTACCAGGTAAAGTAGCACATGGAAACACCCAGACTCACTTAGAGCAATGACTTAGCTCAGCTCCTCAGTAACCACCCTGGTCCCTGTAGAGTCCTGTGTTAGACCCGGAAATGCAACCCTCACTGACCCCTCAATGATACAGGAAACATATGCTGCTGCCCCAGGCCATCAAATATCTATGCCAGGGCCAGCCTTCCTTTCCTGTCACTCAGATGGAAAAATGAGGGAAGTGAGAAGCTAAGAGAAGTTGCCCCTAAACACAAAGCCAGTTAACCAAGAACTCGGAGCCCAGATGGCTCGGCTCTGCCACTTACCGCAGCCTTGGCATGGGAACTGACACCTTCTCAACCATGGGGTTCAGCCGGTAATAGTCCAAAAACGTTCTTGCCACATTCCGCCCCAGCTTCATATCTGCAGGAGTGTGTGTTAAGGAGTGACTTTGAAAAGAGACTGAGACAGGGTGAAAAAGAATTAGCGATAAAAATTGTAGCAGCAATGAAAACACGAACATCATTTATTGTTCTCAGCTTTTTGTATGTGCTGTCTTCCCTGAGCCTTACAAAACCTCAAATAGTAATTACTATGACTATCCTCATTTTGCAGATAAGGAGACTGAGGTGCACAGAAGTTAAGTAATTTGCCAAAGGCCACAGAACTGGAAAGGGAGGGAGCCAGGATAGGGGTGTAGGTAGTCTTACCCAAAGCCTGTGCACATAGCTTTTAGAATACACCGCAGCACTGCAGATATCCCTGGGTTTCTCTGGTCTGACCTCAGGTGACTGGGGATGGAGACAGGTAAGCAAGACCCAAGGGCAAGGGACCTTGTATATAGACCTTGAGACCCTGCCTGACCCTCAAGGATGTTGTCTACTTCAGTAACCTCAGGCACAATGATAAAATCCTTTAACCCTAAGTACTGTCCCCATTCCACCTTGAAACTCTCCAAATAACAAATTCTTAAAGACTCATCATCTGTTAAAGTGCAAGCTACCAGGGGAAGGAGAAAGGGCCAATTCCATACAGACCATTAACACCTTAGTATGAACTAGTACAATAATTATTTAACAGCACAGAGTATCTGCTTGCTTCACATCACTGCAGCTTTGCACATGCTATCATCTCTGAAGCATCTCCCCCCTGCCCTTGGCTAATTTGTACCTGTCAATTCTCCAATTAGGTCACCTAGAACTTTCTAGGATACCCTCTCCTCTCCTCCCTGGGCTGGGACTGGTGCTCTTGCCTTATACCTCCATGGCTTCTGAACTGATTGAATTCAAAGGACATATCACTTTATCTCTGAGGATGGGAATCTTGTGTTTACTCACATAACCCCTCCTTCTCCCCTCCCCTCAGCTCTGAACATTTAAGCCGACACCAATCCTTCTCCTTGACACCCCCATCTCTTGAATTTGTTAACTTCTTTCCCTCCCCCTAGAGCGGACCAGCATCACTTGTGCCCTGGATTTACTATTGTCCTGACCTAACAAGCCTTCCTGCCACAGGATTGCTCACATTTTCCCACCAGTTCATTTTCTATAGTCAGGGAGAGTTCTATGAAGAAGATCCAACTATGTCACTCAGCCAGTGAAACCTTTCATTGGTTCTTAGTTCCCTCTGAAGTCCGTTTCTGAGCATGATTTACAAGGTTGTTCACAGTTGAGACCCTGATTATTTTCTCAGTTCTGTGCTTGTCACCTCCCTCCTCCCATACCCCCTTGCCCTGCACATTCCAGTGGTTTCAAGCTTCCTTGGCCACTAGGCCTTTGCCCATACCACCTCATCTCCCTCGACCACATTCCTTTCCTTCACAGACCTTAGATGACCGGCTCCTCAGCCTCCAGGCCTCAGTTCAGCTGTCACCTACTGGGCAAGTCTTCCTTGGCTGTCCTTGCTGGAACAGGGGCTCCCTCCTAGTTTTCTCAAGCCGCTTCCAAGTCTATACCAACCAGGTTACCTATCCTACTGCATTTGTTTTTTTTAGAGAGAATTTTGCTATAGGGCCCTGCGCTAACCAGAGAGACAGAAAGTGAGAAATCAACCCCCAGGCGGGATGGGCACTCCACAGTTCCTTCTCCTTCATCCTTCTCTTAGGATTTTGGGCATGTGTGCACACACACCCAGCATGAGTTTCAAGTCACCCGGTCCAGGACTTGAACTGCAGTCAGCCATGGGGGAGTCAAGTGATGTATTCATTAAGCCATCTGCTGGTCCCCTTACTGCATTCTAATTGCCACTTCTTTTGGGAATCCTCTTCTAACTAGCAAGCTCTATGAGGCATAGGCCATATCTATCTTATGCATCACCTAAATACCCTCATACTCACCTGGTAATAAGTATGAAACATATGCTTGCTGAATGAGTAAATACTAGTTAAATTTATATAATGCTTAATATGTGCTGGACAACATTTTTTGTTTGTTTGTTTGTTTTTAGAGAGAGGATTTTGCTATAGGGTACATGTGCTTGCTGGAGAGATAGAGAGAGAGAGAGACGGTGAGACAGAAAGCGAAAAATCACCCCCAAGTGGGGATGGCCATGACACAATCCCTTCTCCTCCATTCTCCTCTCAGGATCTTGGACACACATGCACACGTGCCTGGTCTGAGTTTTAAGTGCCGGGTTTGGGATTTCAACCACAGTCGACTATGTAGGAATCTAGCGACATAATCATTACGCTATCTGCTGGTTCCAATATTTTTTTTTAAGAGAGAGATTTTTGCTATAGGGTAAATGTGCTTGCTGAGACAGAGACAGAGCGGGAAAATGAGAAATCACCCCACCAGGGGGAATGACCACACCACAATCTCCTCTCCTCCATTTTCCTCTTGAGATTTTGGTCATGCACGCACATGCACCCATCGTGAGTTTCAAGCCACCAAGTCTAGGACTCGAACTGCAGTCAGCCATGAGGGATTCAAGTGACATATTCATTACACCATCTGCTGGTCCTCTTACTGCATTTTAATTGCTGCTGCTTTTGGGTAGCCTCTTCTAGCTTGCAAGCTCTAAGCGGCATAGGCCATATCTACCTTATGAATCACCTAAATACCCTCATACTCACCTGGTAATAAGTACAAAATAAATGCTTGTTAAATGAGTAAATAACAGTTAAATTTATATAATACTTAATATGTTCTGGGAATTTTTTTAAGAGAGATATTTTTGCTATAGGGTGAATGTGCTTGCTGAAACAGAGACAGAGAGAGAAAGTGAGAACTCACCCCCCCCCACCAGGGGAGACGGCCATGCCACAGTCCGTTTTCCTCTATTCTCCTCTTGGGCATGCACACAAACATGCCCAGCGTGAGTTTCAAGCTGCCAGGTCCAGGACTTGAACCTCAGTCAGCCATGTGGGAATCCAGTGCCTTAACCACTATACCACCTTTTGCCCCCCCCTCTCCTGGGGGCAATCTTCTGTAAAGGTTAAAATAGAGCTTTCTTTAATAGGCACATACTAATTGTACGTATTTGTAAGGTTCAGTGTGATTTTTTTCCAGGACATGCATACAAGTGTAATGATCCAATCAGGGTAATTAGCATATCCATCATCTCAGTGGTTTGTTATTACTTTGTGTTGGAAATGCTCAAAAATCTCTCTTTAGCGAGACCAGCAGTTAGCGTAATATGTCGCTGGACTCCCATGTAGTTGACCATGGTTCGAATCCCGGACCTGGTGGCTTGAAATCACACCAGGCACGTGTACGTGCGTGCCCAAGATCCCGAGAGGAGAATGGAGGAGAAGGGATTGCGGCGTGGCCATCCCCCCTGGGGGGTGATTTCTCTCTTTCTGTCTCTGTCTCTCTCTGGCTTCCTGGCAAGCGCACGTGCCCTATAGCAAAAACCTCTCCTAAAAACAAAATCTCTCTAGCTAGTCTGAATTATACAAATTACTACTAACTATAGTTTCCCTAGTATACTATATAACACTAGAACTTGTTCTTTTACCTAACTAATTTCGTATTCATTAACCAATATCTCTCCATAGCTCCTCCCCACTCCCTTTCTAGACCCTAGTAGTAACTCTTTTACTTGCTACTTCCAGGAGGTCATCTGTTCTAGTTTCTACATGTCAATGCAAACACGCAGTATTCCTCTCTCTGTGTCTGGCTTACTTCACTTCACATAATGTCCTCTAGGCTTATCCATGTTTGGGCAAACTTTTAAGTACTGTATGTAAATTGACTCATTTAATCCTAACCACAACTCAGTAAGGTAGGTATATTATTATTCTCACTGTTCTGTGAAGGTATTTGATCTCCCCAGAGGTCGCACACCTGGCAGTGATGGAGCTGGGTATGACCTTAAGTACTCTGCCTCCCCAAACTTGTGAGCGTATGTGTGGAGGGGGCATGCAGGGTGATAGGAGCAGGGACCTGAGATTGTCCAAGGACAATCTGGACAAAGACTATTCTCAGCTAGACTATAAAGGTGGGACAATTGAAAAAGGCATTTCAGAGAGAGGACACAAAACAAGCAACAGAGATGATCTGCCGTCCAACTATCCATCCATCCATCCATCCATCCATCCATCCAATAAGCATTTTTGGAAGTCTGTAGTGTGTCAGGACCTAGGTGAGGGAAATGTTTAGGGGAGAAGTCTTGGCAGGTCACAATGGAGAAGACAAAGTAGAGTGGGAAGAAAAGATACTGTTGACTCCATTTGCAAGATTGTTGGGCAGTTGCTGCAGGCCTTCTTTCAGGGCTGCCTTGGGCTGCACTGGGGCTTCTGGGCTTTCACGCCATAGAGGGCCATGGAGATGGACTAGTGTTTGAGAAATAGTCAAAATGAGTTCTCACCGCCTTCTTCATGAAGTCCTCAAACTGGGGTTGGAGCTGGCCTAGGACACAGCAACTGGCATTTATAGAGCATGTGCTATGAGTCTGGCAGTGCACTAGATGGTTTGCTTATGTACATTTTAATCTCCAAAACAACCCAATGAAGGAGGCCATTTTTTCTCCCTTTGCTCTTGGAGGTTAAGGAATTTGCCCAAGGCCAAATAATTGGTAGTGATAGAGTCAGGATTCAAACCCAAGCAAATTTGACTCCAGAACCATGAGCTTTCTACTACCTTGGGCTGTTCCCTGACTTGAAGGCACCTTTTCTGTCAGAGCCTGAGTCATTCCAGGCCAGTGCCTGGTGGGAGAAGGAAAAACACCAGACAAGTTGTTTACGACAGTGAGATGTGCTGTAGGCTCGCTGTGCTCTAGAGCTGCCACCTGCTTTCTTCTGCTGGATGTGACCGACCTTCTCTGTCCCCTTCTTTAAAAAGTTCACAAGCTGGCATTGGGCATGACCTCTCTGACCAGCAGACCCTGGAGGAATCTCACTGCCAGGGCCTGCAAAGACAGGCTGATTGCTTTAACCCAGCCAGTCTCTAGTTGGCTTGGGAGAACAAATCCCAGTTGTGTGAAATGACAGTAATGGCTACAGGACACAGAGGAAAGCAAAAGTCCCTGTGGACTGAGCTAAAAAGTGGCAGCAGAAGTTTTGGAAGCAGGCATTTCTAATCCAAACCCTGCTCTGCCACATGCTGTGTGTGACAGATCATATTTTCCAGAGATGCCTGTGACAGTACCTCCCAATCTCACATATTGGTCTATTAATACAACCTTGACACTCCTTCCACTGAGAGGTGTGACCTACGTCCCCTCCCCTTGAATTTGATGGACTTGGGACTCGTTTGTAACTAAAAGAATAACAGAAACAGGAGAAATGACATTGTGGGAAGTCTGAGCCAAGGTCAGAAAAGATGATGTTACTTACACCTTCCTTTCTGGAATATTCAAGCTGGACTCTTGAGTCCTACATGTGAGCAGTGTGACTGCCCTGAGACCCTGGGATGACATGAGAAGAGAGGAGAGAGACTCTGGACCAGCCTATACCTCCTCCAGCACTTGCTGAGCTAGCTCCAGGCATTGCCTGACTGCCACTGCATCAGACTTCAAGCTAGAACCACCCAACTAAGATCGTCCCACATTTCTGACTCACAGAGAACATAACAGAACCACTGTTTTTTTTTTTTTTTTCCTTCTTTTTTTGGAGAGGTTTTTGCTATAGGGCGCGTGTGCTCGCCAGGCAGACAGAGAGAGACAGAGAGACAGAAAGCGAGAAATCACTCCCCAGGGGGGATGGCCACGCCGCAATCCCCCCTCCTCCATTCTCCTCTCAGGATCTTGGGCATGCATACACACACGCCTGGCGTGAGTTTAAGCCACCGGGTCCGGGACTTGAACCGCGGTCGACTACATGGGAGTCCAGCGACATAGCCATTACGCTAACTCCTGGTCCCCGCTGTGGTTGTTTTAAGTCACTACCTTTTTGGGAGATTTTATGATGCAGCAATGGAGAACTTGTATACACTAGTCCATCTCTCTGAGCCTCAGTTTCCTCATCTGTGAAACATGAACAATAATGCCTGCCTCATAGGCTTTTGGGATGAAGTTTGTGATGGTACCTAGCTGATGAATAATGTGAAGACTGACTAATAAATAGGGACTAAAGAGGCCTGATCCCTTTCTCCCCAATCTACACTGAGAGCCAGACTTGAAGCAATTTTAAGAGGTTCCTTGTTAATCATCCTACTTGAGTTCTACAAGGGAAAGGAATTGGGCTATTCCATTAAATTGTCCTACTGTAAGGTGTTAATCATTTTAGACAAGCTCCATTTAAAAGACAGTATTTTAAAGATGGGAGTTGTCTGGGACAACCCTCTCCCTCCACCCCCAGCTCTGTTATATATTTCTCAAACCCTGAAAGTCTCACTCCAGATTATTTACTGCAATGGCCCTGTTTTGGTCAAGAAATGGGATGTAAGTGGGAAAGAGTGGAGAGATTGATTGAACATTTTCAATTAAAACAAGCTGTCTTTGAACAAAGATTTAAGATTCAGGCAAGGAGAAGCAATAACTCTCTTGGATTTTCAGTATATTGCAGAATTAAGAGAGAAAAAAATTGGGGTGAAAACTCCCAACTATTCATTTTCAACAAAAATCTCAAGATGGTCTGTAAGTGAAAAAATCTTACCATCCACAGATTCTTATTTAGGTCACTGATCTGCTTCTCACAGATAGTAGGGAATGGTCAGCCATGTTGGGCAGATAGAAGACCCTCAAAACAGTAAAGCAAGGGGATTTCGTTGGGATTGTTGGAAACTCAGACCCATTCAGTGACTTCCATCCAGAGCTGTTTTAAAATAAAGGATGAGTATCAGTAGCCTCACCTCCTATGTTATGGAGTCTTTCAACAGACAATGAGCAGATGACAATGTTTACTATTTATTTTCATTCATTCATCTAGTCACCCATTTGTTCAAATATTTGTTGGACTCCTCCCATGTGTATACTGATATGAAGAAAAACAGAGATTGGGGTTAGGTAAAGAAGAACTAGACAGCTTATAGTCTAGAGGAAGAAACCAATATGTCCCAATTAATTACATTATCCAGTAGGTAGTTGCATTGTCACCTTCACAAAAGCAACTACTTTTTTTTTTTTTTTTTTTTTTTAGTTTACTCTGTGTAACGCATATAGTATAGTTTATATCACCAATCTTCGCTACAGCCCTGCAAGGTCAAAGCTCTATTCTACACATATATCACAGATGAGGAAATTGAAAATCAGAGAGTTTACATAATTAACCCAGAGTCTCATGACTTGAAAGTGACAGAGGTAGCATATGAACCTCAGTGTCTTCTGACAAGGTGCATATGTCTCCTCTCTTGAGTGTGATCATAAATTCAGACATAAAATTCTATGGACATGTGAAAGGAGATTGAATTTCCAAGTGGAAGAATTGTGAAAGGCTTCATGGAGATGTGAGTACAACAAAGATTTGAAGGACAGAGATGAATCTGAAAGGGGGAGGGAGAGCCAAGCATCAGCCAAAACACAGAGTGTGTGTGGCCAGGGCACTGGACCTGAAATAAGGTAGCTGAAGTGTGGTGTGAAAGGTGAGGCTGTGGTATTAGAATGGAGACAGATTAATGTGAGTTATGAATGTCAGATTAAGGAATTTAAACTTCTATTCTGTAGGCAATAAAAACTAGTGAATATGGGATACACCTATCATTCATTCACTTGATATTTATTTTTAAAGTATGTATTTTTTTCTGAGAGAGAGGGAGAGATAGATACCCCCAATAGGATCTCCACACTGCAATCTACCCCCAGTCTCAGCTGGCTGAATCATGGGCATGCATACATCTAGTATTTAGGGGTTCCCCCAGACACAAAACTAAGACCTTTCTCATGTGGGTCTAGTTGTGTTACCTCTCACTGATCCTCTACCTGGCCTCTTAACGTAATGATCATTTACTATGTTCAGGCTCTTTGGAAGGCTCAGGGTATAGTATGGTTGAAGAAAAACCAACAACAACAAGAAAACAACAAGGCAATGGTTCTTAAGTCCAGAGGTGGAGACAGATAACAAACTAGTAAAAACCCCAAATAAATACATAATCGTCACTGGAATAGTGTTATGAAGAAAATGTACAGGGTCTGTAACATCATACTGGGGGCTGTGGGCAGACCTCTCTTGGGAGGGGCATATAAACTAAAAGTGGACAGTGGGTACAGCAGCATCTGTGAAGAGGGAGGGCATGTAGGAAGAGTCCTTGAGCAGGAGAAAAGGACTAGAGGGGGGCTGGCATGGGGACACCTTATTCTGTTGCCTACAGAAGAGAAATTTAAATTCACCATGAAGAGTCTGAACTTTCTAAGTAAATGGGAAGTTACTGAAGAGTTGGAAGCAGGGAAATTACACAGTCTTGTTTGTCTGTTTAAAGGTCTCTGCTGTGCTAAGCATCAGCAGGCTAGAGTGGAAGCAGACAGAGAGGTCTGGAGACTGCTCTATGGTCTAGGGGGAAGATGAGGTGGGCCTGAACCATACAGAGGCAGTAGAGATCTAAGATGTATTTGCAGGGAAGGAACTGACAGGACCTGCTGACAGATTGGATATGGGACCTGGAAGGAGAAAAAGATACGAAAGATGACGCCCTTGTATTTAGCTTCAGCTGGGTGGGTGGGGCGCCATGATCTGGGATATGGAAGAGTGGTTAGGAACAACTTAGGGGAAATAAGAAGTTCAGCTGGGGCATGTTGGGTTTGAGATACCTATGAGACATTAAGCATCCAAGTCCTGAATCATAAATGGGAGAAAAATCAAGTAATGGAAATGGGTTTTGAATACTCAGCTCTTCGGAACTATTATGCCACAGATTCCTACTGACTGTGTGGCATGTTTCATTCTGCTCAGTTCTCCACCTCCTGCTCCCTGATCTCAGAGAGCACCCACTCTTGGGGAGTCCCAAGAGCTCCAGGAAAGTGGCAATGACTGAAGGACCTTCTGCTCTCCTGTCTCAGGGCCTCAGATCTGGGAAGACAAAGTGGTTTTAATCACTAACTGCCTCATGACTGGCCATTTCCCTTGTCTAGGGGTCAATGCATAGCTTCTTAGGTCCTTTTCAGTTAACATGGTCTATTCGAGTAGAAGCCTCAATGCAATAAGATTTTTAAAATACCATCCTTTTTTTTTTTTCACTCCACAAATATTGTTTGAGAATCTATGCTGTACCAAGATAGTTTGAGCACTTATATCACACAGTAAACAAAACGGACACAGATCCCTGTCTTTATGGCGCTTACATTCTACCTATGAGTTACAAAGTGTAAATCCAAGGTGCTTGTAAATAATACGGTATGCCTGAAAGTGACTGGAGTTATGAAATAGAGATAACAAGCAGGGTGAGGGTGGAGCATGCTAGAGCAGAGAGCAGATTGCAGCAGTAAGTAGAGTTCCGAAGAGGCCTCATTGAAAACGTGGGTTTTAGATGGGCTTAGGAAGAGGCAAAGGAGAAGGCCAGCACCAGCACGAGTTGGCCTTCCTCCTCAGAAATGTGAGCTCTGGCCAGTCATTTTATAACTGGGCTCTTGCTACATCCAGCTGAATACCAACCTGAGGATGACAGTCAGCCCCAGTGAGGTCACATTGGTTAAGTGCCCTGTGAGGTGTCTGCTGTAGAGCCAGAACTCCTTCCCTGATGCCCTTCCAGCATCTTCAGGCTCAGCTCTTAGCTAAGCAGATGAACTCCCAGGGAATATATAGTAGACTGAACAATGCAACAATGAAGTATCTTTGTTTTCCCTGATGGGGGTCAGCAGGTGCAGAGGGGACAAGTCACATGCACATTCTGCTGCCCTCCCTTCCTGTCTACTCCTTTCCTTTTAGTCCACACCACTGCAGCCTTCTCCACACTTCTCACTCCCTGCAGCTCTCCCAGTACCACCAGCAGGCTCATGAGGCTTGCCCTACACTGAAGGACACTGAGGTCCCCCCCTCCCACCCCTATCAGTATCTCATTTCCTTTTTCCCCACAGCTGTCTGCCATGGGCAGCTCTGATTATTGTCCTCATTTTGCACATGAGAAGTGAGAAGGCATTTGCCCAATGAGGAACATCAAATATTAGCACAAGGAGTATTGAAGTCCATTCATTCACTCATTCATTCACTCGTTCATTCGTTCATATATTTATTAAGTGACCACTATGCACCAGACACTGTTCTAGGAGCTGGTACAAAATGAAGAGAAAAACAGCCACAATCCCTGTCTTCACGAGGGCCTTTATCATCGTCTTGCCTCCAAATAAGAAAATGTAACTCCTACCTACTCCCTGTTTGGAAACGTAGAATTCTTTCTCTGCTCACACTCCTACCCCTACTAGCAACAGAAGATAATCATTAAAGGGGAAAGATTAATTGTGTAGGGGGGTAGGCCAAGGAAAAGTGATTTCTCCTTGGAAAGTCTGACAGCACTGCTGGAATATTAAGAGGCACCTGTCTTAGAGCCTCTAGGTAAAGCCAGAAGAACAATGCGACAATGAAATATCTTTTGTCTCTGCCGCCCTCACCAATCCTCCCACGGTGTCGGACAGGTGCATGACTAAACAGATGAATCCTTCTCTGAAGTGTGGTGTGGAGGCTGCAGCTGTAATTGCAGTCCTTTCCAATCCCAGGCAAGTCCTGAGGCACCCTCGAGGTAGGGAGCCTGTAAATGCGAGAGGGAGGCAGAGAGAGAGTCAGGAAGAGAGCTAGGGAGAGACAGCAGGGAGAAGGAAGAGGCAAAGAGATAGGCAGAGGCAGAGATCCAAAGAGAAGGAGATGTAAACAGGCAAGAAGATAGAGAAACCCATCAGAATCAGGAAGACGGGAGAGAAAGATAGAGGAACAGAGAGAAATGCAAACTTGAACCCTGATGAACAATGGGTGAGGTGAAGAAAGAGAAAAATAGGGAGTCAGGAACAGAAAGAGAGAATTGAACTGACTGAGAGAGAGTTATGAATGCAGATGATAGTGAGAAAGACACGCACACACACAGAGAGAAAGGCAGATGAGACAGAAGGAGACTAAAGAAAAAAGCAGAGAAACAGACATAAGAGGAGAGAGAGTCGACGAAACATAACAGGATTGAAATAGAAACAGAAACTGAGAGAGGCAGAGAAGGGCAGAGAGGAGAAAGGGAAAGAGGGAGTGAAGGAAGGGAGACCTCCTTATTGATTGGTGAAAGACACTAGAAAGAGGAGGGATTTTTGAGATGTTCGCTTCAGGGTGGTGCCTGGAGATGACTGCATATGTATGAATAGTGGAGATGGCATCCAGCTCATCAAAAATGAATAAAACTGGGAATGAATGTGAGGCTCTGCATTAGTTTCCTATGGCCATGTATAACAAATTACTGCAAACTCAGTAAAACTTGGCTTAAGATGACGGAAATATATTTCCTCACAGTTCTGGAGGGTGGAGTTTCATTGGCCAAAACCAAGGCATCAGTGGGGCCGCACTCCCTCTGGAGGCTCCAGCAGAGAAACGACTATCACTCTCCCAGGTGCTGGGGGCTGCCGACATTGCTTGGTTTGTAACCACATCACTCCAGTCTCTGCCTCCACAGTCACACTGGCTCCTCCCTCTTCTACATACGTTAAATTTTCTGCCTCCTTCTAATAAGGATACATGTGATTGCATTTAGGGCCCACCCTGATAGTCCAAGATAATCTCTCACCTCAAGATCCTTAACAATAATAGCTACAAAGACCTCATTTTCTTGAAAGGGAACATATGTAGTCCCAGGTGTTAGAATCTGGCTATCTTTTGGGGTCATTGTTCAGTCTACTATATACTTCCTGGGAGTTCATCTGCTTAGCTAGTAGCTGAACATGAAGATGCTGGAAGGGCATCAGGGGAAGAGTTCTGGTTCTCCACCGGACACCTTGCACAGCACTTAACCAACTCTACCCTACCTAACTCTCAGTATTGCCCACAAAAGTAGCAAGTTGCATTATCAGGATTTGGGCCCAGATATGTCTAACCGCAGAGTCCTTTTTTTTCCTGTTCTTTTCTTTTTTAATTTTAGAGACATTTTTGCTATAGGCTGTGTTTACCAGAGACACAGAGAGAGACAGAGAGAGAGAAAGTGAGAAATCACTTCCCAGGGAGGGTGGCCATTCTGTATTGCCTTCTCCTCTAATCTCCTCTTGGAATTTTGGGCACACACGCCCAGCATGAGTTTCTTTCTTTTCTTTTCTTTTATTTTTTAAAGAATTATTTATTTATTTTTATTCATTCATTCATTTTATTTTAATTTGACCAGAGAGAGAGAGAAAGGGAAACTGAGAAAGCAATCCACCAGGTCCAGGGCTCAAACCTTGGTCAGCCATGTGAGAGTGTCCAGTGCCTTAACCACCATTCCACCTCCTGGTCCCCACCCATCATGAGTTTCAAGCCATTAGATCTGGGATTCAAACCACAATTGGCCATGTTGGAGTCCAGTACCACAACCACTATGCCACCTGCTGGCCCCACATAGTCATTTTAATGTCATTATTTGCTGCCTCTCAAGGGCAGGAAATACCTGCCTGAACCAAATGTTGCCTATGTTACCTCTTAAGCATATGATAAACCTGCCCCATCTCTCTTTGTGCTGCAATTCCTGTAGTTCCGACCTTTATCTCGTATCAGAACTACTGCTTTAGCCTCATAATTGGTTTTCTAGCCTTCTGGTACCCCCATGATTGCTGAGAGTGATGTTTTCACAATTGCTAATCTTGTTACTTCCTGACCTGCAACCTTGCACTGATTTCCTATCACCTACAGGGTAAGATCTAAACTCCTAAATGTGGCCCTCACAGCCTTGCCAAGCTAGCCTATGTCTTGTCCCCTGACACTCTATCCTGATGTGGATCTATTTACAATAGAACATGGGGTTTAGAGTCCAAAAAGTATGGATTTTAATCTTGGCTCTTACATGTGTAGCTAGGTGACCTTGGGCAGGTTATTTTCCTTCCCTGAGCTCAATTTTCTCATCTCTGAAATAGGTAATTCTACTCACCTCACAGGATTACTAATTTCTAATTTTATTAGACATTACATAACCAATATACCCAACACAATTCTGACATATACTAGCTCTTTATTATTATTATTTATAAAATAAAAGTGGGAGCTCCTCAAGGACAAGGGTATAACATGTTCAGATTGTTTTTCCAGAGTCGTTCTGCACATGTTAGACCTTTTAACAAAGGCAGAGAGGAAAAACCAATAAATAAATATAAAACAGAACTCTAAGATGAGAAGACAGGAATAAAAGAACAGAAGGGAAGAAGAGATGAAGAAATTATTATTATTATTATTTTGAGAGAGATCTTTGCTATAGAGTATGTGAACTCACTGGAGAGATAGAGAGACACAGAGAGACATAAAGCGAGAAATCACCCCCCAGGGAGGATGGCCATGCTGCAATCCTTTCTCCTTCATTCTCCTCTCAGGGTTTTAGGCATGCACATATGCTCCCTGTGTGAGTTTTAAGCTGCTGGGTCTGGGACCCGAACTGCAGTCAACTATGTGGGAGTCCAATGACGTAACCATTATACCATCTGGTGGTCCCAAGATGAAGAAATTAGTATTAAACTATTTTTAAAATTCTGTGTTATCAGGCTGGGCCGATAGCTTAGTAGTTAAAGGAACCAGCTCACACATGGCTGACCACAATTCAAATCCTGTCTACAGCAAGCAGCTCAGAAAACATGCTGGACATGTGTGTAAATGTCCCAAATCCCAACAGGATGGAGAAATGGAGAAGGGATTGTGGTATGACCTCGTCCCGTTACTTTCTTCCTTTCCCTCTCTCTTTCTGTCTCTCTCTCTGAAAAGCATGTGCACCCTCCAACGATTAAAATAAAAAATTGTGTTTTCAAAATGTTCAGGATAAGACCTTGCCTTGTAGGTCCCTTTCCATGCCGTGTGCCTCAGTTTTCTCTCCTGTAAAACTGGCTGGAGGCTGAACTGGATGATCTCTAGTTCTCACTTTCTCCCTGAAGTGTTTCTCTGGAGTCAGGGATACCCTTTCCAGCCAAGCAGAGGAGAGCCAGCCTTATCCATATGAAGGAGGTGCCTACCGTTCTGACGAGGTATCTGGAGGAGAAGTCTGGGTAGAGGCTGGCTGGGTTAGAACAGATGGAGATAGGACCTCATGTATGTGCCTGGTTCTGGATGGGATGACCTTGGGGGATGTTTGGATTTTGGACCACATTAGTCAGATTGCTGTCACTCATTCATTATTTGTTACTCATTGATTTATTCGCCAGACACATATCAAACACCTCCTACGTGCTGGACCATGTAATGGGTATATAGAGCAAATACATTTATTTACATTCTGTAAGTAAACAAAATGGATGGTCTTGCCTTCAAGCTGCTTATAGTCCAGACATTACTGATGTTCTGGCCTGGCTGATTCTGCTGTGAGGACTGCCCTGTGCATTGCAGGGTGTTTGGCAGCATCCCTGGTCTCTCCCACTAGATGTCAGCAGCAGCTATTCTATTCCACAAGCAAAAAATGTCTTTCAATATTGCCAAACACACCCTGTGGGTAAACTCACCCAATGAGGGAGGACCACAGGTCTAGGGGGTGCAGGATCTGGTAGAGGTAAAGCAGGTGAAACGGGAAAGGTGGGCCGGAGCTTGACTGGGAAGAACCCTGGCTTCCCTGACTGGGCAAAGTAATCCCTAAATGAATCCTTGGGTATGTGGGAGGGGAAGGACTCAACTTCACAGGCTGCATTGACCTCCCAAGATGGTCCTATAACCCCCTGCCCCCCATTCATTTGGCAAAGAAGGGTGGCCTCCCTCCAACTCCAGCACACCTGAACTGAGATGCCTCTCCCTTCTCTGCTTGTCCTGGACTGCTGGCACTTGTAGCCCATCTGTCTATCTCATATCTACTTCTCACTCAAGAGGGAAATGAATCCCTCTCTCCAGTTCCCACTCTATGGCTTGCCTTGTGGCTCCCTCACTCCCCCTCCTCTTCCACTTCAGGTACCAGCAGCTTCCCAGCAGTGCCTCCCTTTCCCTGCTAACAGTGACCATGGCTCTGGAAATTAGCTCTTGAAATCGCCTGTGCCTGACCAGCTGAGTCCCTGCTCGGCAATACTGGACCTTTGATGTGACTCTGCTCGAGAGAGGGCTCTGCTTCCTGGAGAGATGCTCAGCCCTGCCTGTCTCATATATATTTTTAGAAGTTTCAATGGATGCACAATAAAAATAAAACCAAAGGCCAAAGCAAATATTTACACAGCAGCATCTCAGAGTGGCAGGGAGGGAAGAGGGAAGCAGAGAAGCTTTGAGAGTCCTGGCTTTGGGCCTCGGCTCTTCTTCTGGGTCGCACATGACTTTATGTGGGGCAAGTCTCCTCTAGGTATCAGTTTTCTGATTTTAGCTCTGATGTTCTGTATGCCTGTAAATCGGGAGTTCCTATCTGAGGCCATCAGGGGTTCCTGAACCCTCTGACATTGCAGACACAGTTTTATGTGCATGTGTGAATTTTATGGGGAAAGTTCTCATAGTTTTTTAAAATTGTCAAAGAAATCTGCATCTTCCAAAATGTAGAGGATGTCTTCTCTATGTCTATGGGTGGAAATAACTGAGTTCATCACCACCTTCCAGGTGATACTAATGCTGCTCACGTTCTGACCTGATCCCTTCTTCTATACTGACTGCTCCGGGATTAGTGAAAACTTGGCAGTGCTGATGAGTGAACTTGAACTAGACTTGAAATGAAATGAACCACATGTGGAATCTACCCCAAGTGCTTCTGCATTAACTTAACTAGAAAACCTCAGAGCTGGCAACCCCAGTCTCCAACGGCTAAAGAGCAGCTCAATAAAGATGATCCTGAGTAGGTGACTGTGACACTGAGCTGGTGTCTGGGCCATTCTGTGGCTGAGAATCAGGGAGAGGGAAGGGTGTCAGCCTTTCACTGGGAAGCCTCAAACCCGGGGTTCAGAAACTTAACAGCCCACTGAAGGGTTTCCTGAAATGAAGGATAGGGGCTCTGATCCTTTCTTTGTTTTTCCTTTTTTTTTAAGAGAGATTTTTGCTATGGGGCACATGGGTTCACTAGAGAGACAGAGAAGGAGAGACAGAAAGTGAGAAATCATCCCCCAGTGTGGATGGCCATGCTGCAATCCCTTCTCCTCCATTTTTCTCTTGAGATCTTGGGCACACACCCACACACACCTAGTGTGACTTGAACATCGGTTGACTTCATGGGAGTCCAGCGACATAACCATTACGCCATCTTCTGGTCCTGGGGCTCTGACCATTAAAAGAAGCCCGCTCCCCTGTGCCCGTGTCTTCACCCCTGATTGGACCTGAATTTGAAGTCCTGAATTAATAATCCTGAATTAATACATGGATTAATATAATGAGTAGTATTTTGTGAGTCAAGAGACCTATATTAGCACATCAGCTTTCTCCACCTGCTGAATACCTGGGGCAGGTCACTGATCATTTAAGTTCCCCTTTTGATAATAAGGAAGAATTGAGCACACTTCATATTTCCACCAAGAGATGCCATTACTATAGTGAGACTCCAGTGGAATACCTCATTTGTGGCTAGTTCCTTGCATTTAATACTCATTTTGGGACATCCTTGATTCAAGCAAAACAGCAACGATCCCATCATAAGAGTGGTCTCAATTCTGATCCTAGGATCTCCCTGGCTCTAACATTTTATAATTTTATTTCCTGCCCCTGTGCTACTTTCTTTTTATTGTTGTCTTAAACTTGAAACTCAGAAAATGGAATTAACATTTTTGGCCACTGTGCTGATTTTATTTACTACGTGCAAGGTAGATTTTTATTATTCCTGTGTTACAGGTTAGAAAACTGAGGTTTGGAGATTTTACCGGTCTAACATCACTCAGCTATCAAGTGATGGATTAGGACTTAAACTCCGGCCTGTCCAAGTACAAGGCCTGTGGCTTTTTTTTTTTTTTTTTTTTTTTTTTTTTTAATTGCCAGAAGGTATATGGGCTTGTGAGAGAAAGAGAGAAAGTGGGAGAAAGCACCTCTCAGTGGGGATTGGTCAAACCACAATCTACAAGATTAGAATCCATTTCTCCATTCTGTCAGAATTTTGGGCATGCACACGTGTACCCAAAGCCTGTGGCTTTTAAAAAGTTATTATTATGGTATAATTATTCATTATCTTAATGTTCTTAAAATGAATCCACTCATCTATTCAATAGTTATTGAGTTTTTGCTGTGTAGTGCACTATGCAAGTTATTATAAATTTGGAGATGAGAAATCAGTCCCTATCTCTGGACAACCCCGGGAGAAAACATGTAAATAAAAATTGCAGATCAGGGCAATTACTACTATGGCAGAAGAAAGTAAGTATGGAAAGTAGGGATACAGAAAGTGGAATTTAATATTGGAGAAACTCTGGAAAGCTTCTCAGAGAAGGTATTACTTGAGCTAAATTTAGGGGGCAGGTTGTCTTTTTTAAATATGAGTTTTCATTAAGCAATTTAGTCAAATAATTGAGAACCTACTATGTACCAAGTACTTTTTTTAAAAAAAGAATTTATTTATTTATATATCTGTTTATTTATTAATTTTAATTTGACCAGAGAGGGGCAGAGAGAGAAAGAGAGGGAGGGAGGGAGAGAGACAGAGAGAAAAAAAAAAAAAAAAAAAAGAGAAAGTGAGCAAACAATTCGCCATGTCTGGGACTCAAACTGTAGCTGGCCATGTGGGAGTCTAGCACCCTTAACTATCATGCTACCTGCTGGCCTTGTACCAAGTACTTTTCTAGTTGCTGAAATGTAACTGCACAAATCGACAGGTCTCTACTAGTCTCACGGAGCTCACATCACAGTAGGGAAGATAAGCCACAGACAAACCAGCAAATGTAGAAGATTGCAATTTGGGGGACTCGAAGGAAAAGTAGAAATTGGCCAGGTAAAGAGAGAATGATGGCATGGAAAAGCATATTGAACAAAGGAAGAAGCATATGAAAGTGGGCTGAGGCATAGTGATCCCTTCCAAGATTCTAAGATATTTGTTATGGCTGGACTATCTTCTATAAAATGAAGAAGGAAGCAGGAAGAAAGCAAAAAGATGAAGAAGGAAAGCAGAACAGATCATGAGGGTCTTGTGTGATCTTATGAGTAAAAGCTTGTTCATGTAGATACCAGGATGCCATAGGAAGGTTTTAAGGGATGGAGAGAGAATGATTAAATCTGTCTTCAGGGTGTTGCTCCCATCACCCTGGTAAAGGATGACTTGGAGGGTACCAGGGTTACTGACACGGGGGATAGTTCAGGTCCAGGGAGAATGATGAGGGCCTGAACTAGTGTACTATTAGGGGAGTAGTGAGGAGGAGATAGAATTGATGGTACAGATGATACTCGATTGAATGGGGGTGGCTGACACAGTGGTTGGACTAGAAAAAGCATCAAAGATAGTGCACCAGGTTTCTGTCTTGGAGGACCAGTTGGTAGGGTAGCCATTGATCCTGGAGAGGTAGCCTGAATGTAGCCTCTAGAAGGTAGAGCATTCTGTGTTCCCTAGGGTACTTTCCAAGGCCCTTTTCTTTTATTTACAGTGAGTTTATTTGTTTACTTTTTCCATGAGTGATACAGACAGAGACAGAGAGAGAGAGAGACAGAGAGAGAGACAAAGGGACAGCACTTAAAACAGGGTCTTCACACAACATTCCATCCCCAGCTTCAGCCAGGCCTGATTCATGGGCATGTGTGTGCCCAACATACTCAGGGAAGTCTCCAGATGTGAACCTGGAATTTTCCCATGTGAGTCAGCTTCATGGAGTACCATGCTTTACCACTGCATCTGGCATGCTTCTTAATTGTAGTATTGCCTAATTTTATTTTGCTGCACAGATGTGCCAAGTGTCTACTATGATTCCTGTAGTGAAACTCCATTAGCGGGTCCAATTACTAGAATTTCCTTCTGTCTAATGTGCTTTTGGGGACATCCTGGTTTCACGTCAAGCCAAGTTGAAAATGATCCCATTCACAGGATGAGTAAGAGGCTGGGCCTAAACTCCCAACATATTTATCCAATCTTTAGGACAGAATTTATTTTCTCAGGGCTTTTCCTTTTTTTCCTATTCTTATTATCCCACACCTCTGATGGGCCAGTTGGCCTGTCTGTCTGCCTGACTACCTCCCTCTTTCTGATAAATGCTAATTAGGATCTAGTCAATGTCAAGATATAACACAAGCTTGTTCTTCATCTCACTCAATCCTGCTATATTTTAGTAACATTAAGACAATAAGTCATATTATATCCCATGCTCTCATTCATCCCTTGGGCAGTGGGATTTCTTAAACCACTTCTATGATACTTCATGTTCCCTCCATAGCAGAGCTTTGCCTGAAAGGCTATCCCAGACCCCCTGACTCTAGGTAACTCCTACTAAGTCTTAAGACCTTAACTCAACTGTTGCTTCTTCAAGAAAGTCTTCTCTGATCTCCTGGTGAAGTTAGTGACTGCCACCGTTCACCCTCCCAGGATCTTCTGGTACTGACATAAAGGATTATACTCCTCTCACTACGGTAGCTTTGCATTTGTATGTGTGTTTTTGTAAATATCTGTTTCTTCTGTTAGTCTACCAAGTTCTGTGATTACAAAAATCATGACTGCTTTGTTCACCATTATCTCCTCTGTACCTAGCAGAGTGGCATATTAGACAGTAAATTAAATATTATATTTGCTCTGTGAAATAATGAGTACGGCTAATGGTAGAAATTTGGAGGAAAATCTGACCCTGTTTCCTTGGGCCAATGTTATTTCAGGACCTCACAGAGAGGAGAAATGGAATTCACTTCCAAATGGTCAATGGAGAGTTCATTGTGAGAAAAAAAAAAAAAAATTGTGTAAAAAGAGGTGGGTGTGAAGACGGACACAAACTCTAGAAGGTAAAGTAGCCCCATTGCTCCTGCCTGTCTCTCTTCCCCATTAGATTAAGAGTTCCTTGAGGACACAGCCTGCCTCCTCCTCATCCTTTATTCACAGCCTTATCCACCAAATAAAGCTCAGGGAAAGAATAAGTAAAGGAATAAATAAATCTCCGACAAATCTTTCATCCCTTAATCTGCAATTTCCTTATCTGTGAAATAGGAATAACAATAGCTACTAATGAGAGTATTACAAAGGTTGAATGACATAATGAATGTAAAAACACCCAGTATGAAGCTTAACATAAGCTTCACTCTCTTTTTTTGCTTTTAATCATGCCTCCTGACTTTAAGTACTCCCTGAACTTCACTGACCTTCATATTTACTAGACCGAACTTGGCAGTGTACCAATAATTAGAGAATCATTGACTATCTGAGCAGGAGGGTGCCAATAATGGACATCAATCTTATTTTATTTTCTTGCTGTGACTGTTCCCCTCCTGAAATATCCCATTTTCCCATATCGAACCCCCAATCTATGTTCCCCAATCTTGGCTCAGGAGGAGATGATTCCACCCCGACTCCAGGTGGGAGATAGAGTCAACCCTATTTTGGCTAGTGAGAGCACTAGAATCCCTCTTGCCATAGTGATTACTCTATTGTAGTCTGTTGTGTATTAGTCTATTGCATGTTTGTTTATTAGTCTATTGGTCCATGCAGACTCAGTTCTGGGATTTGTGAAACAGAGAATCATCCCTTACACTGAGAGGCTGGAATATCTTCTGGGGCTGTTGGTAGCCATTTTGCTTCCGAGAGAGAAGAGTTTGTCAGAGAATGAAGCAAATGCTCAGGAGATAGAGCTGAGGCATCAGGGATAGAGAGCTTGAGACAGAGTCCTGAGGATGTTGAGTCCCTATGCCTCAAGCCCCAGTGTTTCCTTGGACTTCAAAAATTTGTGAGCTAATTATTTCCTGTTTTTACTTAAGTCCATTTGAGTTGGGTTTTCTGTCACTTGCAAACAAGTTTTAACTAATATGACACCTTAGAGGTGGCCTTATCAAAGTTCCTAATTTTACAGATGAGGGAGAGATTTGAAAAATCACATGGGCAGCTTTTAAATGCAACCAATTTCCCCAAGAAATATATTGCTGCACTTCCTTTTATCTTCACGCTGACCAGAACAGGAACAGGATGTCCTTCTGCCTGGTTAGGGTCATAGAATATTGATTTTGGTCACAGAATGCCTAAATCTTTCTCCAACAGAGAAAATTTTTAAATTCAAGTCCTCAGGAAACAGTTTTGTTTTGCATTACAATGTTTTTATCCCCCAAGCGGAACTGCTGATGGCCGTCCTTTTCCTTCCACACGGTGTAATCAGCAGCAATTAATTCTAATCACAAGGAGACAGCAAGAATGAACAGAGCATTAATTGGACAGAAGTAATCAAAATCTCCCTGAGCCCACAGTGGGTACCTATATGCGGGAAAACGTGAGCAGATGCACACACGTGCTCTCTCTCCTTTCCCCACACACAACCGACCAGAACATAAGGAGAGGATGTAGGATGAACATGCAGTCTCACCAGTGTGGTGTAGTGGGGAAAAAAACAAATCAAGGCTTTTGGAGTCACAAAGATCTCTCCACTAACCAGTGGCTTAAACTTAGCTTTTTCATTTGTAGAATGAGGACACACGACCCACTTCAAGGTGGTTTAGAATACTAAATGAGAATATTGTATGTGTGAAGCACTTTTACTGGTAAGTAGCAGGAATTAAGGAAGTGCTAGTTCTCTTTCCTTCTACGTCAGATATCTTTTGTGGCTGGTACAGAAAGGTCTAATGTGAGCTGAAATTTTAGATCTTTGAACATTCTTGATTCAGCCTAACCAAAATCCAGCCTAACCTAACAGTTTCCCCCAAGACCTTCTCCTTTATCCTACAACACTGCCCTCCCCAATCGATGTCAACACACACACACACACACACACACACACACACACACGCACAGAGCCTGCTTTCCCTGGGGTTATAAATCCTGGCAGGGCTGCTTGGTATCCCAATTGCCCCTCATAGTACCTGATGCACAATGAATAGACAATGAATAGACACTTGTTGCATAGCTATTGATGGAGCCTGTGTCTCTGCTCATGTTCCGTCTCCACCAGCAATGTGTAGCCCCTTCATCTTGGTCTCAGCCTCATTCTTCAAGATTTAGAGTAGAAAAACCCTTCCAAAAAGATCTTTACATCTTCAAAACTTGTCCCTGGAAGCTCTCTCCCCTTCTCTGAACTCTGGCGTCAGACCAGTGTATGTCTGTGAGACCTCCAGGTTCATTCTTGTACTTGAGCACAGCAATTGTGTCTGACTTCTCTCTCTATACCCCAGGCCTCGGGTCATGGAAAGTGATCCTTGATATTTGATAACAGCAATGAGTTGCCTAGAAGACATCTGGGTTGGAACATTGGTGGGTCTTATGAGGTTCGACAGGCCAGTGGGCCTCTTGAGGTTGGGCATGGTTACCCCTGAGCTTCATGAGAGGAAGGACTTGGTATTACAGAAAGAAATCTGGCTCTAGAGATCATGTTATATGGGATATGGGGTATACTCGAATCCAAAAATCCTGAATAAGTTGTGACTTGGTGCTGAGGCCTACAGGGCTTTAGTAATATACCTGCGGAAGCTCTGGCCTAGGATCAGGCCCACCTTTGCTACCAGCTTTCACAATACTTCAGAATAAGTCATTTACTCTCTCTGGGTATCACTTTATCTACCTCAGTTTTATTCAACCAACAAGTATGTGCACTTAGTATGTCCCTGGAACAGTGCCTAGTCCTAGAGATACAGAGATAACTCAGATATGATTAGCAACTTTGGTGGGTTCATATTTTAGTGGGCATTATAAAAAAGGCCATAAAAGAAAAACATAACATCTACATGGTGTAGTTTCCATTCCTTACTGCTTTCTGAGTAAATTATCACGCTCCTTTACCTGGCATCTATGTCTCTTGTGACCTGTCTTACCTGCCCAATCTCTTCCCCGTACTGACCTTGTGCCCTGGCCACACTGTAGTAGTGGTCATTCCCCAAAGCTCCGTTATCACTCATGTCTTTGCCCATATAATATTATTCTGAATACCTGCTAAATTCATGATAATCCTTCTATACAAAGTGAAATTGACCAAAACAAGGTATTCATAGAAGGAGCACCACATTTGTAAAGTAGGAAGAGTTGTATGTGGTTTTAAAACTGCTTTTTTTCTTAATTTAGTTTTTGCTTTCTCCCTTCCTCCCTCTCTCTCTCTCTTTCTTTCTTTCTTCCATGAAAGAAGGATATTTGATTAGATCAACTGTATATCAACTGCACAATCGATGATACAATGATCACTAGTCTATACTGGGCCATCAGACCCATGATCAGACTGTCTGACCTGTGCTTCCACTCATGATGTTTGAAAATGTCCCAAGAGACCAGAAGATGGCATAATGATTACATCGCTGGACTCCCATGAACTGCAGTTCAAGTTTTAAACCTGGTAGCCTAAAACTCATGCTGGGTACATGTGCATGCATGCCCAAAATCCCAAGAGGAGAATGGAAGAGAAGGAACTGTGGAATGGTCATCCCCCCGGGGGTTATTTCTCGCTTTCTGTTTCTCCAGCGAGTACAAGTGCCCTATAGCAAATCAATCTCTCTCTCTCTCTCCCTCCCTCTCTCTCTCTCCCCCCCCAAAAAAAATAATCCTAAGAGCTAGTGACAATTAATTTTGTATCACCTTGACCAGACTATGGGGTATTCAGTCATTTGGCTAAACATTATGTTTGTGAGTGTTTCTGGATGAAATGAACAATGAACAGACTTGGCAAAATAAATTGTCCTCCTAATGTGGGTGGGCCACATTCAATCAACTGAAGACCTGAATAGAAAAGGCTGAGTAAGAGGAGAATCCTCCTGCCTGCCTACTTGAGCTGGAATACTGTTTTGTTTTCTTTTTCCCCAAACTTTTAGTCTAAAATTAAAATATCAGCTTCTTGGATCTCAAGTCTGCTTGCTTTTGGCCTGGAATTTATACCATCAGTTTCCCTGGTTTTCAGGCTTTAAGATTCAGACTGCAACTACACATTAGCTCTCCTGAGACTCCAGCTTATTAACTGCAGATTTGGGGGCTTCTCAGCTTCCATAATTGGATGAGCCAGTTCTTCGGACTAAATCTCTTAATGTATATAATTTCTTTATATATATGAGAACAGAACCAGAAGGAGATAAGCCTATATCTATGTCTCCATCTGTATCTATATCTACATTTATATCTAGTCTTCTATTGGTTCTGGTTCTCTGGAGAGGTATTTTTTTTTTTCTTCACTATAGGGCGCTGCGCTCGCCCGACAGACAGAGAGAGACAGAGAGACAGAAAGCGAGAAATCACCCCCCAGGGGGGATGGCCACGTCGCAATCCCTTCTCCTCCATTCTCCTCTCGGGATCTTGGGCATGCACGCACATGCTCCCGGCGTGAGTTTTAAGCCACCAGGTCTGGTCCGCGAACCGTGGTTGACTACATGGGAGTCCAGCGACATAGCCATTACGCTAACTGCTGGTCCCCAGTTCTAGTTCTCTGAAAAGTTCTGACTAATGTGACCAATGTCCAAGGTGTGAACTTGTTTTTCTGAAGAATGTCCCTTTCCATGGTGAGTAAAATCATCAAACCTCCCAACTTTTTTTATACCCAACTTTCCCTTTCACAGATTCTTTCTTGATTTATAATTTTATATCCAGGAATGCAGTGTTCAGAGGTACGAGAAAGCAGAGTTTTACATGGAACTAATAGGACTAGAGATCATTAGGACTCTTATTTCAGAGCAGTGAGGTGCTTGCCCGTGGCTCTGGGCTTTGTGGGCACTTAGGGAAGCCCTTTCTCTTCCTTCAGATTTCCTTTCTCTTGATGAATGCTTAATCACTTTTGCAGACCCAACTTGAAATCTGTCCCATTTAGAAGGTCTTCTCAGATTTTTCAAGGTTGATTTAGTTGCTCTGTTCTCTGTGTCTCCACAGAGTTCTGTACATGTCTTCCTTTTTATAATCTGAGTCAGATCAAGAGACAGGCTAGGCAGGAAGGGTACGAGGTCTCATTTGTAATGAGATGCTAACAATCAGCAAAAATATAACAAGTTGGAGAAAATTATGTTCATCAGAATTCTTCACTACCGTATGGTTGGAAGGGAATTTGAGAGTCAGAGAAGTAGAGTAACTTTTGCACAAATCACCCAGGTAGAAAGTAGTTGAGGTTGAATTTGAATCTAAGTCTTTAAAATAAATGCTCTTGCTAGTTAGTCACTGAAAAATACACGCTAACTGTCAACTATGTGCCAGGTACCATGCTGGGATTGGGATGCCAAAGTTAAAGCATAGCTGCTCAGGGCAGCAGCAGGTAACAACAGAATAGGGCCAAATTCCATATATAAGTTGGTCTCAAAGTCCTAGACTCTTCTGTCACACTCAGTCATTGGGTGATTTCACCACTAGGAAGCTCCACAGCTAGTTCACCAGACTATCTCTAGCCCCAAAAGCAGACAAGACACTTCCTCAGAACAACCCCTTTGCCTGCCCCCAAATCTCTGGTTGTGCCCACTGTGGAAAGAGAGCCAAGGCTGCTGCCAAGTTCATTAATAATTTTGGCTTTCTGGAGGAAGGAGTTGGATTGCTTTGCTCTTCAAATATCAAAACATCCAATTAACACAGCTAATTAGCATCACTAGCAGCAGTCAAAAGAATGGCAATTTAGATGCAGAATTTCAAAGGTTTCCTAGTTGTAGGCCAAGGCAACCCATCTCTTGCTAATGACAAGAGCTCCTCACTTAGGCAATTCTATAGCAGCCATCAATTAACCACTGGGCAGAGACTGGCCTCATCATTGTCATTTGTCTAATCAGAACTGGGGATAGAGAAAAAGGGAAGAATGGAAAGGGAGAGAGGGAAGAGGGGGAAAGAGAGAGCAAGATGACAAAGCTAGAGTGAAGGGTATGGAGGGGGCATTAGAAAAAGAGGAACAGAGAAGGTGATGCAGAGAGAAAGAAACAAAATAACAGAAATTCTCAGAAACAGAAGGTGACACAGAGTGAGAGAGATAAACAAAAAAGGTGACTTACAGATAGGTAAACAATCAGACACAAAGGAAATTTTTGAACATACAGAAATGATATGACAAAAAAATCTTCCAGTCACCAGTAGCTTTGGGAAAGTAGCTGATCACTGGGAAGGCTTAGGTTCTAATCTGCAAAATCTGGTTTAGCTGTGAGAGTTCAAATTAGAATTTGGTTAAGGTTGGCTACATAGAAAGATACAAGAGTGGGAGAGGCCACAAGACCAAAACCAGAAAATCTCTTGCTTTCTCCCACTCAAAGTTGGACTTTTCACAAGCCTTGGTTTCTCTTTAAAGAAAGAGTATGTCAGGAATGTGGCCAGCACTGCCCCTTTTGTAGGCCGAATGCGATCAATAGTCAGGTTTGTGATCAGACAGAGGTCTGGTTGTCTCCATCAGGAAAGGAAACCTATAGATCACCTAACTTGCCTTTCTTTCTTCCTCTCTATTACGCTGTCTATGCTCTGACTTAGGTCTTATGGTAGATTCTTTTGGTTATCACAATAGTCCCTGGTCTCTTCTTGTTGCAATCCAATTCATTATCTAGTCACTGTTGCCAGAGTGACAGTCCAAACATGCAAACCTGACAACATCCCTTCTTGACTTAAGCCTCTTCAATGGTTCTGCTCTTTCTCTGGATCAAGTCCAAATCTATTAAACCTGGTATTCAGAGCATCCCTCTGGGCTCTGGCTCCTGCTGCCTTCTCTGCAGCCTTCTCCTGACCTATGTCTCCCTACTCCCCACTCCACTTTTTCACTGCAGCCATACTAGATGGCATGGAGGCTCCTAGGTGCACCAGACTGTCTTTATCTCTGGGCTCATCCTCATAATATGTGGCCCCTGCAGTATTTCTCTGATCCCTGTTCATGCTCAGCTCCTTTCAATGTCTACAATTATGTTCCCACACTTTCCTTCCCTATTAACTTTTACCTATTTATTGCCTCATCTCTTAATCAGAAGGTGTACAGGGTCACAAACTAAAATGTCTTCAGAGAACAGATTTGTAATATGTACAATGACCAGTATGAAACTACAAGGCAAGTAATGACAAGTAGGATAGTGTGTAAATGCCAAGCTCAAAGAATCTCACTCAAAAGTCAACCAACATATCAATTAACTAATTAATCAATCAACTTGCAAGTCAACATATATTTTGCTGGCCAAACTCACCACTTGCAGGAAAGGGTCAGCCACTGGCTTCCAGTTAATGACTTAACGACTTTCTGTCTGTAATGTAGACTCTTAGCTTGGCCTACAAGGTCCTTCTCACTCAGATTCTATTTTCATCTCTTGCTATCTCTTTGCTTTTGGTTCAGAGGCATTTTCATAGTCTCTGCTGGTTACACCCCTTTGGGCCTTACAGGGGTATTAACTGTGTGTAAACTGCGGAGAACACTAACATTTACAATGACTAGGCCAATCCCATCATACACCTGGTCCAGGGAAGATGTTACTAATCAGCATTTTAATGAAACCTAATTACAGCCGACGATACCTCCTACCAGGTAAGGCAGTGGTTATAGATGGAAGCAAACCAGGAAACCACTGCTCTCTCCTGGGAGCTTGCTCTACCATAGCACTGCAGGGTTAACCTGGAGATCCAAAGTTAACTAGAGCTATCTGAATGATTCTAGTAGCCAGAGTGCAGCAGAGGGCTCTACCAGCTATAATAAATGACCTCTCTCCCCACAGCCCACAGAAACACAGTCAGGACAGGAGACAGAGCTGGGTTTTAGTTGGGTGTGGCTCTGGCAAGTGGTTATCTTCTCTAGTGAGTATCCCTCAGCTGACAGTCTATGTTTTTCCAGATGTGACTGAGTCTCCCTGTTTCCAGTACTGAGCCATGAGTCAGGCATTACAGTCTTCAAACAATGGTCTTTGGTTCTTTGACTTCTTCCTTTTTTTCTTTACCCCTTCATATATTCCTTTTTCTCTCACGACACTCAAGCATTCAGGGTTCCTCCCAATCTCACCTTTTACTGGAGTCTGTGTCCCCACGCTTGACCACTTGGTGTCAAAAGTGCAGGCTGCGGAATTAGACTGCTTTAGTGGGACTTCTAACTCCCACATCTACCATCTGTGTGACCTTGGGGAAGTCACATTATCTGACTTTCAGTGTCCTCATCAGTCAAATGAGAAGAATAGTCCCTGTCCTGTCTTCTTCACATGGCTGTGTGGGAGGCTGCGCACCAGCGAATATCGCCAGTTTCTCAGAGAGCAAACAATTACACAATGCCAAAAGCCATGATTGGCTTCCCTTCAAAACCTCACCTTCAAAACCATACTCTAATTGGCCATTAGAATCCCTCAGATTTGCATATCTGGTACCTCATGATTGGTCCACAAAGCAACCAATCATAACCTACTTTTATAACCAATCACGGCCCACCAACATGTATATATCCACGATCCCTGGCCCACAGTTGCCAGACAACCCTGAAGAGTTGTAACACCGCGTCATCTCCGGAGTCTCCGGAAGACCCTGAAGAGTTGTGACACTGTGTTGTCTCTGGACGACCCTGAAGAGCTGTGACACTGTGTCATCTGTAACACTGCATCGTTCATCTCATCTCTCACTCCTTCCCTCAGGAAACCTGTTCGACTGTCCTGCAGGTCGGGACATGGTTGTTGCGAGATTAAATTAGAGAAATATCTAGAGCAGTGCCTGCTGTACCACTAATTGTCCCTCCTTAATTCTACGTCACTCAGAAATCTGTGGGAGGGAGAAGTTCTTGACCCTTGATAATTGTTTGCTCCTTCCTTCCTTTATTTTTCTTGCCAGAGAGTACATGCACATTTAATCTTAATGTTACAGAGCTAGACACAATAAAGCACACACACACACACACACACACACACACACACACACAAACACACACCCTATTGGTTCTGTTTTTCTAGAGAATCCTAATACAACCACTTACTGTCTGTGCACCTCAGTCAGATTATTTTACTTTGCTGGGCCTTTGTTTTCTAATCTATAAAATGTGAATAATTGTTGCTCTGTTTTTGGTTGTAGTGGCCATAATGGTAACCCTGTCTATGTACGTGAAAGTCCCCATAAATTGTGAGCTACCGGGCCAGTAGGTGGAGGTTAGGGCAGCTGGATCCCACATGGCTAACTGTGGTTCAGGTCCTGGACCTGGCAGCTTGAAAAATCACACCAGGTGAACATGAGTACATGTCCCAAGTCCTAAGGAGAATGAAGGAGAAGAGACTGTGGAATGGTCATCTTCCCAAGGAGGATTTCTCACCTTCCCTCTCTCTCTAAGAATACATGTGTCCTATGACAAAAAGACAAACAAAACAAAACAAAACAAAACAAAATATGAGCTACTTCACTTTGCTAAATCTTATCTTTAAGTCCCATCACCTCCAGGAAGGCATCCCAGATGCTCTTGCCCTGGGCTCTCTGATACTTCAGAGCCCTCAGAACAGCCTGAGTCCACCCCACACCTCTGACTCTGCCCTTTCTTTCAGGACCTAGGCACACATTATGCCCAGAACTAGATGAACCCGGTGGGGCACGGAGGTGGGGTAGAAGGTGCAGCACAGACTGCTCTGGCGGCAGCTCTCCAAGCTAGAGCAGAGGCTGCTGTGAAGGACTCAGACACTGCTGCAGTCGATCGGGTTCTGAATTTAAATTCATTCCATTGCTTTTTGTCTTGACAGGGTAATAAAAAAAAAATCCTCAGACAGTATATTACAAACGCAAAGGTGCGACACTGGCTCTCTGTTCTCCACCAGTCTGAGAGGAGGGAGACATGTCCCAGGCCTGAAGGAAATGGAGCTTGAGAGGAGGGTAGCACATTTGAGTATAGGCACAGGGAGGGGCTGGGCCCTTCATTGTGCTAAGCCAATGCTCCCTGACCTTTCCTGTTGTAACTCTCAGAGAAAACAATGACTTCTTTTGCACAGTGAAGGAAAAAGCAAGGAACAGCCTTGTGCTGGAAGCAGAAGGCCCTAGGGCCTGGGACATGCTAGGTCTTGTGAGACCATGGGAAGGCTGAGGGATCAGTAACTGGGTATATTAGAAACCCAACCAAACACCTGGACTTGGACTCTTTTTGACAAGCTTTCCTCTCTGGGGTGGGAGTGCAGAAGATGCTGTGGTCCTCACAGGCTGACCAGAGGGGAAGCTCAGTCAGGAACTCATATTTGGCCCTCTAAGTTCCTCTGAGTCTTATGGTTGTTGTCTTTGTCTGTGGATTGAGAATCCTGCAAATCTGATTTTTTCACTCCCTATTCAAAACGACTTGCACTTGCATGTTTCAGTCGGGCACATCAAACAGGGACCCTCCTCATCTGGCTCATCACTTTGCACTTTCTCCTCTAATGATCATCTATTTTAAGGGCAACACCCATTTCCTCCCTCTCTCTCTCTCTCAAGTCTGCAGATAGCTGGCTTGACTCCAGGTTGCAGGTGGGATTCATGTCTGCCTTTTCCTCTGTTTGCTCTGGGGTTGGGCTGAAGTGACAATAATTCCCTGTGACATGCTCTGCTTCTGAGGGGTCCCTGGGTGACCAATGCCAAACTGAGCTGCTCAGTCACAAAAAAGACCTCCATCAGTGTTGGTTCTGACAGCATCATGTTGGCCAAAGCAAGTAACTCGGGTATGTCCAACATTAGTGGGGCCAGGAAGAATACTCCACTGATATCCACTGCCTATACTTGGCACTCCAGACACGTCCAGCTCCTGAACACAGCATGTGGTGTCATGTCCTTGGGCCTTGGCTGACAATGTCCATTTCACTCCTCAGGTTTCAGCTCAGGGCTCATCCTCTGAAAAACCACCCTTTCCCTCCTTAGGCAGAGTTATGACTGTTCTTCTGTATGTCTTCTCTATACCTTATGTGTTCTTGCAGAACATGATAATCAATAGTAATGTTTGCACGTGAACTTGTCTATAAGACTGTGTGCTTGCAATGCACGGGTCTTATCTGACCCATTTCTGGAAGACCAGCCACTTAGTATGGGGCCTGATAGAAAAAGAATGCTCCGAATCTTCTTGTTAAACAAATGGGCAAATAATATGATTGTCTGGGTTCATTTGATTCCTACGTGTCACCAGCTTTTCTACCTAGACCCACTGGTCTTAGTGCATGCTTTGACCCTGGGCAAACTGGGCTATAGCTGAAAACCCCAATGCCTAGGTTACAGTAAGACCTAAGACACAATGACTAGGGTCAAAGGACCTTTACCCATCATTCATACATGGCGGTTACAATTTAAGTTCATAGATTGTCTGAGCAGTAAAGGATATTAGAGACTCCCTACTTCAACTGCCTCCTTGAGAGAAACAATGTCTTATTCGCCTTTGATCTCCAATGCCCAGCATAGAACTTGCTATAGAGCGAATGCTTGGTAAACATATGTTTTGTGTTTTCCAACACTTTTTATAAACAGAAAAGTGAAAGCCCAGAGTAGGATGATGAAGCCACTGAGCTACACAATAAGTTTCTGGTGTTTGGATTCCAGCCAGGCTCCCCTGACTTCCAGGAGACAAGATCCTAAAGGACTTTTTCTAGAGCCTTTTTTCTTGACACAGACCTAAAGTTTCATGCAGTAGGTCCTTAATTATTCATTTCAAATTGTCTGAGATCATTGGTGGGAACAGCGTGAATGAGTTAATGTTGTTCTAAAGCCATGAAGGCAAAAGGCAGTATGATGTGGTGGTAAGAGAACAGGATTGGGGCCAGCACGTGGCATGGTGGTTAAAGTGCTGGATTCCCATATGGCCAGCTGCAGTTCAAGTCCCAGCCCCAGTGGCTTGAAAATGACAACAAATAGATAAGTAAATAAAAACATGTTTTTCTTTTGAGAGAGAGAGAGAGAAAGAGAGCAAGATTTTAAGGTTACAGACCTGGGTTTGAGAATCAGCAGAAGTACTTGCTAACTGCATGTCCTTGGGCAAATCCCCTAATTATCTTCAGCATTTGTCTCTCCCACCCACCCCCACCAAATGGGGACCATAGTGCAATCTTTCAGGGCTGGAGTAAAGATTCATGCTAATGAATGCCATTTACCTAGAACATCTTACTCGTGGTGTGGTTTCAAACTGTGCTTCAAAACTAGCCCACAGCACCCTTGGAGATTGCCCTTACAAAGCCTCCCCGTCTCGCTGCCCTGCCATCCTGGCACTTTAATATTCACAGTGCCACCGCTCACTGTGGAACAGCCACTGACCATAAAGTTTGACATTTTGGAGATTAAAGTGCTTTGAATTAGTCATGCACATGTGAAGTCATTGTTCCTTCTTGTCCTGTTCTGGAATCTAAAAATGACTTTCAGCAGAGCCCAGTAACTTTCCCTCAACAGTTACCTTCTGGCTATGAGGTATGGAGTTTAAGCCAAGGGGAAAACTCAGAAGAAAGCGAAAGCAAAATAGAGGCAGCGTGAGCCACGCTTGGAGAGAGGCCTCTGTTCTGCCAGAGCTCAGGGGTCTGCTGCCTGTCTGGGGAGGGCCAAGGAGCTGTGGGATCGGGCAGGTGAAATCACACAGGTAGTCTGGATCTGAACACTGGAGGAAGAGTAAGTGCCAGGAGATCACAAAGCCCTGAGTTCAAAGCCTGGCTCTGCTCCCTACATGTTGTATGACCCCAGGTATGTTGATATAACAAGCCAACATTTTCTCACTTCTAAGAAAGAAAGAATGACTACTTCCTGAGGCTGCCACCAGAATTACAGAAGCTATGAAAGCACTTACTACAGACCTGGCATGTGTAGGCAAACTGCAAATGTTCTTCTCTCAAGAGTTTCCCAACTTTCCAAACTCAGATATCTTATTTCAAATGCTATGTGTTCCTGGGGGCCCAGAGAACTCCACTTTCATATGTTATTACTAAAATGCTTAGCGAAAGGGGAGTGACCTTGAAATTTACCAGTCTTTCCTTAGTGCAAATAAGTAGGGGCACCCTAAGGTCACACTTTAATGAGCCAGCTCAAAGGATGAATCCCTTTTCCCTTAAAACTGCCGAGTGTCTTTGTGGTGGTGTAGATGGCTCTCCATCCAGGTAACCGCTCGGCCTCCCAACCACCTACTCAGCTGACCCCTGACTCCCTAGGATCCCCATGAAGTGATCACACAAAACTGTAAGGCATAATAATAGCTCCCATTTCTTACTAGAGCCAGACAGGATGCGAAGCACTTCCATACATTAGCTCATTTAGTTCTCACAAAAACCCTGGGAAGTTTGTACCATGCTCTCTTTTCAGCAGATGAGGAGTCCAGAGAAGTGCAGTAACTTGCCCAGAGTCACAGAGAGCTTGGAAATGGCAGGGCTAGGATTTAAAACCAGGCCTACATTATTTCAGAGTCAGGGTTCCTAACTGCTGAACCATACCACCTCGAATCCCTACAGGCCTGGCTCTCGTCTGAGCCTCCACCACTCAGTTGTTATGACTCTCTCAACAGTTGGCTTGAGAGACATGGTAGTGCCCTAGGAGGGTGTGGAAGGTGCAGCCTACTTAAGCCTGCGGTAACGTAGTATCTGCGTGGACCTTGGACAGCTGCATACTTGGACTGTGTTTTGGGATTGTGCCCTTGTTCTCATCAGGGGACGCTATGAGAGCCAGCCTCATGACACTTGTGCTGGCAGCAGCTGAAGGAATACTCACAAGGCCAAAGGCCACTGCCTCTTACTGGGCTTCCAACATGGATCCCTGCGTGAGATGTTTCCTTAAGAGCTCAAGGCTAGGAAATGCTTTGCATTGCTTTCTTTTGGTATAATTCACCACAAATGATAAATAAATGAGCAAGCAAACTAAAATAACTGACCCATGCACACACACACTGATGTCACATGAGGCTGCAGGAGATGATGCCTCCTCTCCACAAGCTTTCACGGTAGGACACATTGGGAATGGAGACTCTCCTTGACATTCTGATACCCTCTGTCACTTAGCTCAGTTCACAGTCCCTGATCAGACTCTCAGACAAGAAACCGTTCTGTCCTCCCTTGGGGAGGCAGAAGAGAGAGATAGTGAGCCCTGGAAGACAGTTCTTTCAAGGTGAAGGTCAAGTCCTCACTTTTCTGAAAAGCTCAATAAATGGCATTTGAATCTGAATTTAAACTGTGGTGTGAGGTGAGGGGAAAGAGGAGGAGGGAGAGAGAGAAGGGAAGAATGGAAAAGAAAAAAGAGCAAAAGAAGTGGCCCCAAAGCTTGCAGCTGGAGAGAGATGTGAAAGGATGGGGGCCCTGCCCTGGTCAGAGGCACTGCCTCCCCCCACTGCTTTCAATCCACATAATTCCTTAAGGTGTAAGAGCACCAAGTGACTTGTTCAAGGTCATCCAAGTAGAACATGCTGAATTCAAATGTGATTCAGTGCAAAACATTTCCATTATTTCCCTTAAGACAGGGAGCCAAGGAGGAAGGAAGAGAGAGAAAGGAAATGTGGAAGAGATGGAATGAGACTAGAGAGGATAGGTAGGGACAAGACAGAAAGTGGAGAAGGTAAAAGAGGGGTATAACAGAGCCAAATGTGAATGTGTGTGTATGAGAGAGAGTCAAATGGGAAGATGAAAAGACAAAAGAAAAGAGAGAGAAAAGGAAAAAAGAATGAGAGAGAGTGAAGAAAGATGATGTGGGCCAGCAGGGAGGATGCTTATGCAGAGAGACCCTTGGGACTAGGGAAGGAGATGCACCCCTCCCTCCCCATCCCCTCAAAGTTGCTTTAGGGTCCCTGATGCTCAGGTTTCAGCTCTCACAAAGGACCAGCTCCCTTCCAATCTTCCAGGCTGAGAGCTGAACTCTCACAGACAGCCATGCACCCTGGGGCCAGGAGAGGGCACTTCAACCTCAGGCAAATGTAGCCGAGCTGCAGCTGGTGGTCCCTGCAAGGCAAGTGGCAGAGGAAAGGAGTGGGAGGAAGAGGCCTGACTCTGACTCAGTTCTGTTAGTTTCCAGCCCTGTGACCAGCACCTGTCCAATGGAGCATGTCCCTGTGCATGGCCCCGTGGACACAGGCTGGGCAGTGAAACTGATATAGGTCCTCCACGGCTGTCTTTTCTTTTTTTAGAGAGAGATTTTTTTGCTGTAGGGCATGTGAGCTTTTCAGAGAGACAGAGAGACAGAAAGTGAAAAATCATACCTTCCCCTCGCCCCCTCCCCCCGCCCCAAGGGAGTGGCCACATCACAATCCCTTCTCCTCCATTCTCCTCTTGGGATTTTGAGCACACACGCACAAATGCCCAGCATGAGTTTTAAGCCACTGGGTCTGGGACTTGAACTGTGGTAGACTATGTGGGAGTACAGGGACATAACCACTATGCCATCTGCTGATCCCACCCATGGCTCTCTTTTTACTCACTCAGGACTTCCAGGCCCTGCCCCTGAGCTACCCTGTTCCAGATCTGCTTGCTGTCCTTAAAGGCAGCATGCCACCAACTTCTGCCTGAGCCCCCTTCCCTTCCTCCCTTTCACCAAGAACTGTCCCTTCTTTGAGTACACAGAGGAACAGTGTTTAAAATTGTTTTGTACCCATGACAGCATTTGATCTGCACCATCATTCACCAGGTGGACACAACAGGGAGAATGGGAAATGGAAGCACAAAGTGGAGTCAGCTGTCTCTTCTCACAGTAAAAAATAAAACCACTGGACTTTCCAGCTCTTAAATTCGATGAGAGCCAAAGTTTTTGAATGTTTCATCATGATTTGTTTCCTCAATACCAGAGTAAAGGGGGTTTGCATATGCCGTCTCTATCTGAGTCCTAGGTATTGAAATGTGTCAAGACTAGCATTGGCTTCAATCCTAGATCTTGACCTAGAGTCCTAAGACTGATAATTAACGATTTTGTCCTGGTAAAAATGCTTTATTAATGCACATAATTATAAAAATGGAGTTTGACATCATTGGGATATCTGAGTATCCCCAAAACACTTTTAAGATTACTATTTTAGAATTTAAAAAATCCGTTCATGGAAAGTTCCATGGACCCTATAATCCAAAAATATTTCATCTCTTCTTATGGCCCAGGAATTTATTACCTAGATTTCACCCACTTCATTACATAACTAGTAATAGTAAGATAACAGTATCAATTACTGAGTGCTTACTAAGTTCCAGGTCATCTATTAGGCACCTGAGAATATTTTTTTATGTTTCTATCTACTCAAAACAACTCTGTAACTTAAGTATCATAATAATCATTGTTACAAATGGGTAAACTGAGGTTCAGAAGACTATGCCAATTACCCAAGATCACACAACTGGTAAATAGCAGAACCAAGATTTGTACTCAGGTCAGCCTGGCTAAAAAAGCCCTGTTCCTTTTTATTCCGTTATCTAAAAATGGCATAGGTTAGTTACATCTCAGCTACTAGTTCTCAACCTTATGGGTGGTTTATTCAAAGTAAGTGTCTTTTAGTAGGACAACCTGAGTATTTAATATCAAAAAGAAAAAACAAATTCAAGCTTCTGGGAGGGCATAGCTCCACCACCTATGAACGATGTCACCCAGACAGGCTTCCTCAGTCTGATGCTGACATATTTTATTATAGAGGCAGGGCCTAGTCCTGGTTTAGGAGAGATACTCAGGGAAAAAAATGCATCTTCCTCCTCTGACTTCTGGATTCCTTGTTTATAAAAGAGAGATTATAATACTGATTTCTCTAGATTGTTGTGGAGAGCAAATGAGATGACAGTCTGATGTACTTTATACACTGAGAAGTGCTGTTCATTTCTGGATTCTGTAGGAACTTTGTAAATTCTGTTATACTTTGTTTTGAATGGAAATCTAAGCATCCTCTGTCTCCTCTCTCCTCTCCACTGACTCACAGAAAATCTGCATAGATCGAGTGCTTTGTTCCTGACCCCCTCCTCCTTCCAAGTTCCAACCTCCCAGCCCTGACTCCCACCTCATGTCTCTTGAGACACATCAACAAGCGAAGCACGGCCACAACCTCGGCTAAAGGCCCTTGTCTCAGACAGAGTTGGCAGCTGCCTCCTCTTATTGGCAGCACATTTATCATCTTGAGGAAAATATTGACGGATAAGAAATCCCAGACAGGCAGCATGTCTCGGCCTGGCACGCAGCCTGAAGTGAGATTTGAGGTTCTGGTTCCTGGTCTTTCTGGAACAAAGGGAAGATCGATGGTCCTGTGGACAATGGTCTGTGCCCCCAGGAGTTTTGACCAAATTCCAGGGCTGACTGTGTCCAGCATGTAGTAAATGTTCAATAAATATGAGTTAGATCTAAATTAAACAAACTCTCTGAATGGAGGCCCTTTGTCCAAACCCTTCATTTTCAGATGAGATTCTGGGGTGGATAGTGACTTGCTCAAGATTGCATAGCAAGTCAGTGACAGAAATCAGATTGATAAGGTTCGTGGCCCATGGCTCTCACATCAGAATGCCGCCCATTACACAACAATGCCACTAGGAGATACCCCACAACCTCTGGTCAGATGGTATAATCTGCAGAACTGGATCTTGGTCTCTTAGGGGAATTAGGAAGGAGGGGATCCTTTAACTTAACTTCCAGAGCCAATAGTTCAGGAAACACATTCTTTTATAGGAAAGAAGAGTGAGAAGGCAGGCAGGGGGGTAGCTACTTGGTGAGGTGCTGAGGCATTTGCTCAGGTACACTCCCGGCTCCAGCTGACCCCATCCAGCTGTCCTCCTCACTGCTGCCATGGCACTCTCCCTGCTTACTGGTGTGGCTGCACTGCGCTTCACCAACTGGTTCCCGCATTCCTCTCTAGCCTCACCCCTTCTTACTCACTAATTGGCTCCCCCCAGGGCCCATACATGTGCAAAGGAATGAAGCAGCTCCCTGGGTGCCCTGGATTTTGTACATGCTGCTCTGTCTGCATGGCCCTCTGCTCCTTTCTCATCTTTTTAGACTTCAAGTGATGGTGCTTCCTTGCTGCACCCACTCCCTTACCATAGCCCCAAGGCCGGGTTAGTGGCTTCTTCTATCCACATTTTATGCTCCCTCTGTCCTAATGCCGTCCTGTGGCCACTCTGGCTTGTCTGCTCCACTGCACAGGGATCTTCTTCAGGCATGGTCATGACCACTCAGAAACAAGCACAGAGCCTGATGTATAATAGCTGCTCAGTAAATACAGTCTTGGGTTCTAGTCCCTTCCTGTCCATTTCCACATAGAAGTTCAGAAGGGAGTTGCCTCCTACTGGCCCCTACTTGGACCTCTAGGGCCACATAGGACAGATCTACTTCCTCTGCCCCGTAATAGCTCTTTAGAGATTTGACCAAAGTAAATATGTAGCTCCCAAATGTCTTTTCTCCAAGAAACATACCCCAATTCTTTCACTGGTTCTGCATAGCTTTGTGCAGTATAGTCATTGTCTTGGTTGGTACCCAGAACTGTCCTGGGTTTAACAATGAAAGTCCTCCACTCAATGGCAGGATAGAATGTGCTAGATACAGGGGTTGACCCCTTGACCTATTGATCAATACCAACCTTAACAGTGCCAGTTAAGATGCCCAAATCGTTTCACTACACAAGAAATCTCATTTTCCCAAATCACTATTTCCTAAAGCTTGTTCTATTTTTATTTCTTTTACGCTAGAGGCAGAAATCAGTCAACACCTTTGTTCTAAATACTGCCTAAGGCCCTCCCCTCAAGTGTTCCAGGCATTCTCCCTTTCAGCAGTTATTTACTAAATGCCTACCATCTAGGAGAGTCACTCTTACTGTGCTTTGGGCTGATCAAAGTTAGGCCCAAACCTGCAATCGTTCGGAACTGATCTTGGGTAAAATTCTTCTACTTTTGGGGCTCTCCCCACATTTGCACAAGTAGGAATACAAGTAGCTGCTGATGTGTAGGTATACAGGTGAACATGAATGTAGACAAATAGTTTCAAGCTCCTTAGGAACCAGCCAGGCTCTCTTCTGACCGTTACCTAACAGCTGTGATCCTGAAACAATATCAACTCATTTTATCATCAACTTGGTTTCCATGGAGCCTTGCTGTGCTGCTAGTGAAAGCTGACAGTTATCACTATAAAGTAACTTTACAACTTTGTAATTTGTAGCTCTCTGCTGACAGTAATATTAACAGCATTTCGAATTATGGCTATAAACTTGACAACAGCAGATAAAACCCTTAGAAACCTCATTTTGGAGGATGAGGGAGACTGGGAGAAGGTAATGCTATGTTGGTTTTCCTCCTGCCTGGGGCAGCAGGAGTTTAGAGATCAGGGGCACACTTTGATCTGGAGGTGGGAGGGGGTCATTCCCAGGCAGGACTTACAAAAAGGGCAAGGCAGCTCAGCCTGGCTCCAAGAGAGGGTCTGGGTGGCACCCCGCAGAACCTTGTCTGTGTGATCAGGGCTTACACCTAGGTCAGTGCTGTGGGTAGGTGCTGCAGAGGAGGGTTACAGGGGGTAGAGGAATAGAAAGAGCTGGTTGGTGAGTCCCAACCTCTGTGGGGTTCATTAAAAGGTTCTTATCCTACAGGAAATGGAGGGAAACTGGGATGACTGTGGAGCAGGGAGGAAAAGGAGACAAAAGCCTACCAGACGGAATGGAGAGAGCACACACTTTGAACTAGACCAATCTGGATATAAATTCTTACTCCACCACTTAGAAGTAGTATAGCCCTGGGCATGGTGTTTTGATTTTTCTGGGCTTTGGTTTCCCTGCTTGTAAAATAGAGGTAATATCTCAAAGGCCCGAGAACAGGACTCTTTATCTATCATCTATCTATCTATCTATCTATCTATCTGTCTGTCTGTCTATCTATCTGTCTGTCTATCTATCTGTCTGTCTATCTATCTATCTATCTATCTATCTATCATCTATCTATCATCTATCTATCATCTATCTATCATCTATCTATCATCTATCTATCTATCTATCTATCTACCTATCATCTACCTGTCTGTCTGTCTATCTATCTATCTATCTATCATCTATCTCTATTCTATCTATCTATCATCTATCTATCTATCTATCTATCTATCTATCTATCTATCTATCTATCTATCTATCTATCTATCTATCTATCTATCTCTACATCTATCTATATCTATCTATCATATCTATCTATATTTATCTATCATCTATCTATATCTACCCATCACCTATCTATCTATCTCTATCTATCTATCTATCTATCTATTTTTATTTAAGTAGAACAAACTTGAAGATCACATTATTCCATCTTCTATCCTAAAAGCAGGAAAATTAGAACCCAGAATAAGGAATAGACTTCCCCAAACCCACCTGGCAAGTTACAGGCAAAACCAATGCCCTAGTACAAGGATCCTGACCCTTTCTGAGAGGCCCATTCTCAGTGTTATTATTGTTACTACAACAGTTGTTGGTCATTCATTCATTCAGTCAGCCAATCAGCAAGCATTCATGTTTAAAGGTCAAACTCTAGTCTCAATAGCCCTGCTAGAGTAGCTTACAGAAGC